>VWZW01001754.1:1198686-1362118 GCA_013397115.1 Edolisoma coerulescens
CGCCCCCATCCCTTCCCCTTCCCCCACCCCCGCGGCGTGTCCCGCGCGGGCTGCCGGAGCCCCCGGTGCCGCGGAACAAAGGGAGCCGTGCGGGCCGGGGAGTCCCGGGGGGAGCTGTACCTCTGCAGCCGAAGGGCGCTGCCCGCCGTCCCGCGACCGCCCTTCGCCTCCCGCCCCGAGCCGCCGGCGGACACTGCCCTNCCCGGGCTGCACCGAGACCCCGGGGCTGCACCCGCTCCCGGGGCTGCACCGAGACCCCGGGCTGCACCGAGACCCCGGGCTGCACCGAGACCCCGGGCTGCACCCGCTCCCGGGGCTGCTCCCGCTCCCGGGGCTGCACCGAGACCCCGGGCTGCACCGAAGCCCGCGCTGCGCCGATCCCCCGCCCTCCTCACCTGGTCTCCCGCGCTTCAGACCCGCCTGCTCTGCAGTTCTCCAGTCCGTTTCTTTCACCCTCACCTGAAGCCGTCAAAAACTAAGCGAAAAGAGAAATTGGCCCGTTTCAGTGTGAAACCCAACATCTCCCACTCGGTTTCTGCAATAATGTTTTCAGTATTTCCTCAACTGAGTGTAAGCACCCGAAAGTATTCACAGCAAGCTTTGACATAACATAGCTTATCTGCCCAATCCTGCCCCTGATAAGCGCAGGAGCCATCAACAATGGAGAGCGACTGCCCCATTGTGTGAAAAGAAGGGGAAAAAAGAAAAAGCCCTAAAGGGCTCATACTTTGTTTCTGGGACTGAGGGCAAGGAACGGAGGTTTCTCCCCACCCCCGTGAAAACTCCCCCTTCACAGACGAGACGGAGAGTGGAGGTCTGTATATTACACTGACATACTTCCTGGCGAAATACCCCGTGTGAGAAGTTTCACCGCTTGTGCTTTTTTTCCTAAGAAAGCAATTAGCACATTTTGTTACTTTCTCATGTTTGCAAGCAGGCTTTTTCCAAGCTGGGCTGTTTTTAAACAGCAATAAGCTTCCATCCAACCCCAAGCTAAACCTACATTTGCTAGATAACAGTGAGAAGGGGACCCGAACTGCAGATACACAACCAGAACTTTTCAGCATGTGGAAGAAATCCAGCTTATATCACCAGATTCAATGTGATCGGAACCACACTGTGAAGATGCAAAATGCATTCTAAAAGCCTTCCTCATTAAAACACTTCAGATATTTCAAAGTCAATACTACATTTTCAGATACACATCTCCTTGGTAGTCCTTCTGTTTATAGAGATTGTGTTCTCACGCAATTTTCAAATCTGTAACTGTTCAAGTGTTGGAGACAGCTCTCCGATGAATCCCAGGAACCAGAGCCTTGAAGCCCTGCTGATTCATAGACTCATCACTTTTTTATTATTTTCAGCACAGATGCTTAGCTCCTAAGATTTGTCTTGCCCTTAATTTTTTACATCTGTGAAATTAATTACTGCTTTCATTAGAAGTGGTCAAAAACTACTTCAGCAAAATATTTTTCCTGCTGAAGAGCTGAGGGCTTGGTCATAACTCAGTTGTATGGACACAGTGACAGCCTGATGCAGGTATTCTCAGGAGGATAATTCAGCTTTGGGGTGGCCTGAAAGAGGCACAGGCATGAGCCTGCCCTTTCACCTCCTTCTTGCTTCAGGTAAGTGCTTTGCTCATGACTCAACTTACTTTCTGGGAGATAGTTATTGCATTCTTTCCCAAATAATGAAGGGAAATAATAATTTTTTTTTAAAAAAAAAGCAATTTCCTTTTACTTCAAATCTAAATGAAAACTAAATTCAAGTTTCAGTAAGGAAAGCAATTGCTGTCCAGCCAACACTATTTATCTACATCACACACCGAACAATAAGAAACATCATGAGGCAGTGACTGCAAGCGTGTCACTGAGAATGTACATATTTCAACTTTACACATTAAAATACAAAATTTTCTACCTCAGAGGTTAAAATTCTCCATTTGATCCAACGAGAAGGGTCATACAGGAATAAAGCAGTGCAGCTTTCCTTCCATGGTCCTACTCCTCCCGGGCTTCAAATGGGGTAACGGGTGGCTACTTCTCAGGTGCACTCTTCATGCCCATTTGATGCTTAGATTCCTGTAAATACAACATCCATCCATGACAGCTGGTGATATTTGGTAGCATTTGTAACACAGGTAATATTAAGTACCTTCGTGAAGTTGCCTTGTCCTCCACAAAACAAACAAAAATTATCCAGAGTTTTCCCCAGCCTTCCAGCACTCCATTCCCTGCCTTGTTTCAGGTTTTTAGTGAAAGAAGGTATCTCATTATCCATCCTTATTCTGGGGCAATTTTCTAATTTCACTATAAAATGTGAATTAGCAGCCTGTCACTGTATCTTACATTCTTTGCTTTGTAAAGCAAGCAAAGGAAGAAATATAGGTCCCAAAATCTGTGTTCTTTCCCTAAAGCAAGTTAGTGCAATGCAAAGAGTATCCAATTCAATCTAAAATATTTTCCATTTTATTACAGCTACTGGACTACCTCTGAAACAATCTGCAGTAAATAATAATAATAAAAAAAAATCTAAAATAGACTAAAAGACATGCCTGACCACAGATGATCAGTCAGACACCAAAAATTATTTTCTTTAAGATATGGCTCATTTCTTAAAGCCAAATAGTATATCCTGGGCCATATAAGAGATCAGGGATAATCAGTATTCAGCACACATTACAGTCTCTCTCAAACACAAGGTATAACCTGGAGGATATTTAAGGGGAATTTCCAACTACTGAATCATTAAATATGCTTTCTTTAGCACACAGATGTCACCCTGAAGGGGCATAGGCAGAGGCTTTGTTCACCAGCAGCCTATAGCCATTTCAGAGAAGAAAATGGGAATGTGGCAGCATCCCTGTTTTGCAGGTCCTGCATCACAATTTACCAAAAGCTGGGACAGACATCCATGCACATCAGAGCAGTTTAAGAGCTGCTTATTTACAAATTACATTTCATTTTTTTCTTTTCTTTTTCTGGATGTTTCAACAGGGTGAATTACAGTTTCTTGATTACAGCCTTAAAGTCTACAGCTTCACAAGGCGAGAAGTTGTATACAAAACCCACTGTAAAACTGGCTGTTGCTGAGACTGAAAGGGCCAAACTGTGGAGATTTAGGGAATGGGTTAGTCTGACAAACCATGAATCAAACACACAACAGCCCTTGGAGTGGCCTCTGACAGTCCCTGGCAATCAGAAGAGCACTGGTCAATGGCTGGAAGTACCTCCTAGCCAGCCTTGCCAGGAAGAGAGGCAAAGAACAGCTGACCCAGCCACTTCGGAGAACAAAACTACTGTGAACTGCAATTTTCACAGCCTGTCAGGATTTGCAGCAAGGCAGGAGAGGAATCTAGTCCTAGTTCTGGTCCTAGGATGAGGACAGCTCACTAGAAATACAGAAACACCTGATGGTATCAATTAAAACTGGATGGGAAGTTTCTCAAATGCCTTTGGTTGGTTGAACCATGTACTTAAATACCAGAGCTAACAAATCAGTACTTGAGACAAGTATTATTATTTATACATTTAATCGGTTTGCAACAGTTTTTTTAAAAAGAAAAATAAATCAACTCTTGTTTTTCTTAATCTGTCTTTCAGACAGAAGGATATTTACTGATCGACATGATTTTATTATTTCATATTTCTTTGCATATACAGTTTTCATATATGGAGAAATTAACTAGGCAAGATCAAATTTTTTCCTATTCATAGATGAAGAAATTGAGTCAGCAAAAATAACTCATCCAAAAAACCTCATAAATATGGGGTTATAAATACGGAAATGCTATCAAGCATTTCCTTGATAGGGTGGAAAACAGTTTAGATGTCCATGTTTCTAATCCCATTCTAAGCCATTTTTCCTATACTCAGTGAGAAAGTTCTGCATGTTCATAAAATGAGGCAGCTATACCTCTGTTCTAAGTGTACACCAAGAGTTGTGGGAACATACCTTACAGTAGTTAGAATGCTTTTCTACTTCAGGCAAAAAAAAAAACAACCCAATACTCATAAAACGACAGCAAATTTTACTCTGAGCAGGAGATTTAACAATGTCAGTCTCAGGCTTCTTTGTCATGGAAAATGGCCACAGGTTTGAGCTCTGGCTGTACACAAGTGAATGATTCAACAAACAAGCTGCCAGTGGTCCAGAGAATTCCAGGTTTTAGACTAAAAAAACCGGAAAGCACAGCTCATCCTTCACCCACGTGTGGCAAATTAAACTGCACACAATTAGGAGAGCAAGCAGTGCCTCTGTCCAGCCACTCGCTGGAACGCTCCTCAGGTGCTTTGGAAAACATCAGCTCACTCAGTACTGAGACAGACCATCTGCCTTCTCCGAGATGGATCTTATACAGGATTTGTGCTTCCACCTGCAAAAACACTGCCAGCTTTCCATTTTGCCATAATGTCTCCTCATTTTGCCAAGAAGGGACTTTGGCTTTTTGTCCAGAGGCAGCAATATGCCTCCAATTAGCACGGTGTTTTTCTCCTTTGCAGCAAAGACCTGCATAAGACAGCCTGAAAGTCTAGACCTAGAATTTAAGAGAAGAGGTCACCCAGGGGAATTTTACCTTGTGTGTTAGGATTAAGCACAGGATCTGAGAAGCAGTGTTCACTTAGCCTTAGCAAATCTGCTTTTCAGTTCAAGGGTAAGTACACCCACTAAAATTAAGAAAAACACAAAAAATAAAAAATTACAAACATGAGAGCTGCAAGAACCTTCTGAACTGCCATCTTGCTAATTCTGCAAGCTTGGAACATATTTCAAGAGCTCAAGGAAGAGTCTGATCAGAGGTAAGTCTTGAAATTGCAGACTTCCTAAGTAATATTTCCCCACTCTCCCGAAGGATTTTATTACAGATGTTACAGAAGAGGAAAAAGTCCCATTTTTCCTAGTAGAACAAATTAATATTTCCTCCCTCTGCAAAAGAAATATTTTTGAGACATAGCTGCATGCATCCCTTCACAAGCATACCCTCAAGCAAGACATAAAAACTGTAATTAGGAAAGGGAAAGGCCCAGTGTCCTGTGAGATTCAAAAGTTCATGTCAGATCATCCAGCACATTAAGTGGCAAGAGAAAAATCTTCAGTTTGAATCCACACAGCACCAGGGAAATGCCTTTTAGTGCACCTAAAGTCAAACATCACCAGTGAAGTATTTGCACTGCAATCTCCATGCATACAGGGATATAAGGCCCGAAAACCTTTGCTGCAGGGTAATTATGGACATTTTTTTCCCATTTTACATACTTCTCACAGAACCCCTTGATTTGGTAATACATGTGTTTTTGTGGATTCCCAAGCACAGTATGTGACGTGCTGGAGTTGTGCTTTTTCAGAGATTTCTAACCACGGGTAACATCTGTTTGCGGGGATCCTCCTTCCCACAGGCACATGGACGTGGAGATGGCACATTCCTGTGATTTGTATGGCCCTCTGTTATCAAGGACTCTGCTGAGACAGAAAACTTGTACTTGGGTTATGGATACTGGCCTACAGCTGTTCTTGCCAACAAAACTACCCAACACAAAGGCATTGATATTGAACTGCAGGTATATGCAAGCTTACTTTCAGAATAAACCCAAGTGTATTTTGTAATACTACATCTCCCATGCCACATATTGAGGTGTAACAAGTTGCTAGTGTCTGGGAATGACGGTCCCTGTGGGGTAGTATGAAATTATGTGAAATTCTCTTGAGGAGTTATGCTTTATTATTATTTTTCCCACTATTTAAAACTGGTCTGTAATTTCCACTGGAATTTTTTAAATGCACACCCACTCCTTACGTAAGTAATTGACAGAAGATGGTATTAGAAAACGAGCTGCACCACTTGAGCCAACAGAAGTTTAAAAGAGAATGACCTTTCAAGAGGTCTCATCCTAGATACTAATACTGAACAGTGTCCAGGCAGTTACAGACAAGGAGGTTATGATGCACGTGTTTCCTTTATGTTTGATTCCCTCACCTGTGTGATTTTCCTAAAGAGGGGTTTAAAGGGGAACTGACTATGCAAGTTTTAAGCTGTGGATCCAAACCCTTTCTGAGTCCAAGCAAAAGTGCAGACAGAGGGACAATTCAGCCAAGCGCTTTGCTGGCTATGCACCAGTCTATGAATGGCAGCAACAATGGAAGCAGTTGGAATAAGAAAGAGAATCGCAGCATGGAAAAATCAATGGCTAAAGAACTTCAAAATTAGATGTTTCTGGAAGTTCCTTCTTACTAATTTTATAAACCTGAGAGCCTTCCACTTCCCCTGCCAGCTAAAGAAAAGAGATCAACTTCTCTAGGGCACTTAAGAACAATTATTTCTTCCACCTTAATTGCAAGAAATGCCCAAAAAAGGTAACTCAGTTGTGAAGGATGTGAGTGCACATGCCAGGCAGATGTTGCCAGCAGCCGAGTTCTTCCTGTGTTCCCCAAATGTTAACTCCTCACTGGGGATTACGCATGTCTTGTAGGCAGGCAAATAGCAATTTCTTTGTTCTCCAGCTTTATTACAACATAGTGAACTCTTTAGGAGTGCCAATTTTTGCCAAGAAGCAGCAAATTAATAACATATGTATGTGGTGTGTTTCTGCTTCCATCACAGGTGAATGCAGTGCTTGTAAGAGAAGATATTTAGAGCTTTCATGAAGCGAGGATCTTGAATCCAGCCCAGCAGGAACAAACTGCAGTTCTGCTGGAAGAAGGAAGGCAACAGTGATGAAACTGCTTCCTCATCAGTGCTGCTACTCGAGCTGTTCCACTACCTGTCTGAATCCAAGAATATATTCTATTAAATGTCACCAGATTAAACACTAATTAAAGATTTTCTCTGTAAAAAGTGTAATTTATAGGAACACTTTCACTGATTCACTGGTTGTGTATGATTTAGCTATTCTGTAATTATTATTCTGTGTAATATATAGAATCTCATTTTTACATAAGCACGTTATAATCAAATTCCATGTATTTATGGTGTTTGGTCCTGTGCACGTCCTGTCCTGTAATATGTATTACAAACCATTCGCTTTCACAGATCACCTCAATAAATGATTACAGTCTGCCTTTTCTTCAAAACATTCACTTTATTTTGTATTCACTAATTAAGAAACATCTTTATTGTGCAAATAATAAACCACACTTACCTCCAATACTGATTTAACTAAAAAGGCCCTACTACTTCTCAAAGGAGTGAAGCCAGTGAAGTTCCCTAAATCATGTTCATGCTCAAGTGCTATTCCTAAATGCACACTAATTCGAAGCAGAAGAATTGTTCGAGCTAGGCTTTAAACATTGAACATACTCTCTGTAAAATCCATAATAACTGCTTAACAAAGATCACTATTTTTGTTCTTCAAACAGATGCACAGGTTTGGGGTTGACCATCCCACAAGCCCTGGGTTTGTGCCCACTTCCAATATGGGGTAAAAAAGGTGAAAAGAGAAGAACATAAATTAAAACCCCATGCCAAGCCATTTTGGGGGTATTACCCAGCAGACCACAACAGGTCTGAAGGTCACATTTCACGTGCATATATAGAGATATTTCTAACTGACACTTACTAAACAATCAGACTGGCTACTTGCTTTAGACAGCCTTGAACAAGTATTAATTGAAACCATCTGTAGGACACGCTATCTCTGAAGTAACCAGAGACATTCAGCTGACTTTGGACTTAATTACCCAACAGCTTCCACACAGAAAAAGCACACCCATGAAAGTGATTTACTGTTTTAATATAACACACACAACTATAAAGGGCTCAACCACGACCCTATGGTTTCTATGATTATTCTCTTTAGGAAAGCACAGCTGAGAGAGAAAACAGCTAAGAGCTGCCTGTTCTTCTGCGTAATTTGTCCAAGAGCTCTGAAGTGGCTGCTTAAGGGATGAATTAGTGTTTTTGCCTTAAAAAAATAAAGACAGTGGGGGTCCTGAGAGAATGAGATAAAAAAGGAACCGTTCCTCCCACACATCACCCATCCCAGTGAGAGTTAGATGCGGTGTACTTAGAGCACAGAGATTGTTCCTGCCATACATTTTATAAATACTGGGAAACTGATGAGGAAACAGTGCCTGCTCCTCTTACCCAACCCATTTACTTAATGCCTGTACAAAAATAATAAGAAGAGTCCAGACTGGTCAAAATTCCTTGCCGTACTGCCCTATATCTAGCAAGGGAGATTCTGTGATCTGGTGAAAGGATGGATAAAACACATTTGTCGTGATGGAAGAATTAGGGCTGGTATCTTTATCAAGATAGAATAGCAGAAAAGATAGCAAAGTCTCCAAAAGGCTGGAGCCTTTATTGCAAACAAAGCTGGTAGACTTCAGTAAAGCTACGTAGGCTATAATGAATGTTTTTGACTGTGGGGAGAAAAATGAGTGGCTCGAGTCCAGGAATTGTCTCAGCCTACATACAGAACTAGGTCTGCAGGAGATCCTTATTCAGCACGTTTCCTACAAAAAGACATTAATTCACATTTTCTTGTTTAAAGAACAGATAACTTCTCCATGTGAGAAATTCCAGCAGACAAGGGCTCAGAGGAATGAAGGAGCACTGCAGAGACTGCTGCACATTTCATACAAACACTCACCAGCTGTTGCCACCTTGAGATTTCAAAGCTCACAAAGAAAACTACTTTTTTTTCCTCAGAGCAGAAACTAGGATATCAACCCTGATTACTTTGCAGTTGCTCACCCTTAGACAGTGCAGTTTGAGAGGCAAGAGGCCTTAATCAAGCTCAGATGCAAGGATTTCTTTTAAAGGCTATCAATGTTAATGAACAACTCGGTCCTGTTTAAACACCCACACTGTGATATGGGCAAGTGTCTGAGTTTATCATGTCCTCAATCTTTTGAACAGCCAGATTTTATTTGCTAAGCATGGATAAGGCCAGAAGGAATGAGCTTATCCCAAGTGGCAGTGCCTGGACTGGAATTCTGGACTTTAGATTGCAAAATGTTCAGGATTTGATGCAATTTTGCCTCAGCCAGCTATGCTGAGTTTTGGGCTGTCACTGTAAATCCAGAGACTAAAGGAAACTGTCCTGGAGTCTTACTGGAAAACAGAAAGGCACATCCTCACTCTAAAAGGCTTGTGTATCTAAAAGCTAAAAAGAGATGCTGAAGCTTTGTGCCAAAGGTAACAAGTCAAACACAACTGGATGTACTGATTTGCTATTTCTTGTGCATGCTAGGAAAGAGGATTCCAAATTAAAAGCCATACTGAAAGCCAGAAAGCAAATATCACATTGGTTTTAAAAACAAACCTTTCAGAAAACTAGTCCCTTCACCTCATTTATGAGGTGAATTTATACAGGTTCTTTTTATCCTTTGATTTGGTATTTTATTGGTTTTGATTATGCCAGGAGTCTACAGCTGTGATATTGTTGCAAGAAGCATACAGATGTTTCATTTAAAATAAAAAGGCTTTTGTGCAATTTTTTAATAATGAAACTATTTCTACTAGTAATAGATTTTTATGAAGCCTTTTGAACTTATGCTTTTCATATCTATTGGTTCAGTTGATACAGTGAAATACCTCCTGTGAAATTATAATAGCCCTGCATAATTATCAGTCAACTAAAATAAGGCTTTTCAAATGCTTACTCACTGACCTGTTCAGTGTCCTGTTGCACAACAGCCCCTCCCGAACGTATCAGTCGTGGACATATCACTGTTGAAACATTCAGTGTGTTACACTGGAGCTTCCCACTCCTCCCCTCAGGGCACAATCCTTTCTTACTGCACTGGCTCACTCAGCATCTGTATTATTCACTTTTGCAGTAATACTGCAGTTTAATCTTTGAAGCTTTTCAAAAAGGGCTGCAACAGAAAAATGTGGGTGGAAAGCGGTATGAAATAGCAATTAATATGTTCAGCAATCTGCAGAAACAAAGCACTATCCTCTGCAAGCAAGATTCAACTAATTAGGGGGCGAGTGCACTCTTACTTGGCAGTGATACTCCAGTTCCTTCTGCAGCCTGTTATCCTTGCTTTTTCAGTCCTCACTCCAACCAAACTTTTAGGAAATTTGGTAGAATTCCTACTCAGCAAATAAACTGCTTTCTGAGAATCATGCATTTACCCTGGAGCTTTACAGGTATCAGGTGATGAAGGACTTCACCTTTTAGCTCGATCCTGCAGCTGCATTAACACTTCCTCAGGAAAGCCTGGGTTTGTTCCAGTGCTCTTCTTATCTGCCACCACTCCAAACAGAGCACAACGTGAAGGTCAGATTCCAAGCTACTTACATTAAGATATGATGGAAACATCATTGTTAACATAATCATTCCCTGTCCACATTACACGGATATTTCAAAACCGACACCCGTTTCAGGGCATTTTGTTTAAAACAATTTTATCTCTGTACTTCAGAAAAAGCAGATTGCAAGGAAAACTTCCTGAAGCCCAAGCACAGTGCAGGATCATGCCACTGCTTCACATTTCACCACCATGCTGTTATCCAACAAAAGAACACCAAATTATCACTGGAATAGCAAATTTTTCCTTTAGGACACACAGCTCCTCTGTCCTCTTTAGCAGAAGACTGACACAGCTGAGGGAACTGCTCCCCTCAGCTTGTATTTTCCCATAGTATTCACAGAAGTGTAAGCTGAAAAGAAAAAAGGAAAGGAAGAGCATCCTTCCTTCCAGATGCCAGCTAAACTTGTAAACTTAGGAGAATACCAGCTACAGCAGCTGGAACTGTGTCTGGGACCCCCAGACTGACTCTTGAACCACCTTTGATAGGGCCAAGAATACAGTCAGGGTAGAATTGAGCATAACAAGGACTGCTACCCCGAGCTGAAGTCACCTTCTAGTCCTCACTGCAGGTGTTCCCTTAGAGTTGGTGTTTTGAGACATATTCACCCATTTCATTTAATATTACAACAGTTTGTAATATTAACCAGGGACACCATACATACCTATAGTCTTGCCTTATTTTTTTTCTTTTTTTAAGTAAGGCTGATGACTGGTCTTAGATATCACAATTTTTTCAGTTCAGGCACTTGAAAAATAAAGAAAAAACCAAGTTTGTTTGTTTGTTTAAAAAAGAAAAGACTTGCTCATTTGCTTGTTCCCTTCCAGTATCTGTGTTAAGAAATGTTGAGCAGCATTTCCTTCCCCTGCCCCTTCCCTTGTTAATCACTTAGCTATAGCTGCTTTCTAACACAGCAGTAATGTATGGCAACTCATTTTATTGGCACAAAGGATGTGCTAAACATTGTCTTGTTCTCTTCCTTCAGTGTACACTTCCTAGAAAATGAAAAAAGCATTACATATTCCCACTCCGCAGGATGCCAAACACGGACATCTCCTGAGCAAACAGAATAAGTTATTCAGTGTAATAACCATAAAGGCAAGGATGAGATTACAAGAAAACATCCTCTACAGCTGTAAACACTATCTGCTAGGCTTACTATTCACCACCATTACATTTCCATGCTGAGCCAGTTCCAGTCCCTTCTGTTCTCATTGCTAATGCAAGCCCTTTTTTTTTTTTTTTCATTATTTTGGATCTCCTATGTACTATTTTTGCATGGAGGAAGAAACATGTGTTGATAAATGAGTCTGAAAGTCAATCAAAACCAACACTGAATCATGCGTCTCTTGTTTTAAGGTTTGATACCCCCCCAAAAATGTTTAAAAAAATCAGGAGGGAATAGCCTAGGGAGCTTCTGCTTTGGCAGAACTAGAGTAAGGCAGTAGTCAAACACATTGCTACTGGCATTCAGTCTTGGATATTTTAAGCCAGCGAAATCATAGCTTGATTCAGTATAATTAAAAGAGATGCTCAAAGGGGGCACTGTGAGGCTAAGTGGAGAAATGACACAAAATGTATTTTAACAATGAAAATTACTTGGGCAATCAAAAGAGAAGGAAAATGGTGTTTTCTATGCTTTGAAACTAAATCAGGAAAATTGAAAAAAAAAAACCCGAAAAAACGTGTAGTAGTAATGAGATGTGAATTCTCCCCAGTTCCCTAAAACAGTCTGTTTGGAACAGTGCTGTGTATCAAACCTTGCATGCTCCAGGCCTGCATTTTTGCAAGCCCTGAATCTTTTGCAAACAGTCAAAGATTGTACAAATAATTGCAATCCACTGACCAAGGTCTGCCCAAATGCACGTGTTGCCCTTTTCTTTAGAACAATGTTGGACGTTTTGCTGTCACTGCAAAATGGACAAACTCACACCCACATGGAAAGTCTTCCATAGTGTTGCCCACTGCAGCTGCTTTATCTCGATTATGGTGGGGGAAAAAAGCCATTACCCAATTTGATGATTGGTTAAAGAAAGCTCCTGTCTAAAACGGTTAGTCTCATCTCAGCTATTCTTGTCAGGCTCCATATGGTCCCTATAACAAACAATTATCACCTTATAAGAAAATGTGAATTTCCGTCCAGTTTGTCCAGCTTCTAATGGAGTTTGGACATGTTCTGCTCATTCTGCTGTTTTGAAGTCACTCTCCTCATTTTTTAATGACTTTATAAACAGAGCAATGAACAGGGCTATTGTGTCCTGCTGCATCTGATTTACATCTGCATTAAATACTCCTTATGGCTCCCTCCAGCAGTGTAGAGCACTTTCAAGGAACCTTATGAAACTCAGCCCAAGGCCCAGGGACAATGCTGGAATGAAGTAAAGGGGTCTCACTACCAAGGGAGAAGTTGGGGTCTCATTACAAAGGGAGAAGTTAGGCTCCCTAGCACTTAAAGGGAGTGGAAAAGTGAACTACAAGCCATGCACACTGATTCTATTTTCTGCATGCACGACAGTGATCCATATGGTGACATTTCATCTATAAATTTATTAGCAACATTAAGTAACAGCTTTCTAGCCTTCTGCTCAGAATTGACGCCCACTGTACTCAAAATGCTATAGTGGACTTGTGGCAGGGAAGTTATAAGAATCTTTGGCTTCCAAGCCTTAGGCATTGGTAATTTGGTGGCAGAATAAAGGTAATTCTGACTGCAGCATTTTTATAATCAGGCTATGCAAAGCCACATGGGTGAGATACAGGTATGGTATACAAGATACAGGATAAAAGAAACCCACTTTGTCCAGCCTACAACATGGTCCCTGTACTCTTCAAGATCCATGGTAAAGGAAGCTTCCTACAGCTTCTCCTTAGAGAAATCTGATGGGGATCATAAATCAGGTCAATATATTACGTCTGTTAAAAGAATGACTAGAAATATTAACTTATTTCAGATTCAGCTTAGTCTAAACTGCTTTACTGAAACATAGTGGCTGCAGAGGCATCACAAACTGCTCATGGCCAAGCCTGTGCTCTGTCCTACCCTTCCAGCCACTTTTTACATCACCTTTGAGTGCACTGAGCAGTCTGGCTCCAGGCATCACACGGAGTAATTGTTCCACATGCTAAGAGATAACCTACATGTTACGGGCAGATGTAACTGGTCTTCTTAACTTCAAATAAACAGATTATTATTTTGCTTTGGTGGTCTTTTTTGAATGTCTTTATAGGCACTTTTTTATCAATAACTGGGAATGAATGTGAATCTGGAGAGCATAGGTGGTGTGAAATGACATTTTAGAGTGGCTTCACTTTCACATGTTCATCTGTAATCAAATTTAAGATTAATTCTGTATTTGTCAAAGTTCTTTTGATTAGCCTTATCATGCATCTTATACAGTATAAAAACACAACGGGGAACATAAACCTACCATTCGTCCACCACGTAATTTTTCAAATGCATTGAAAAACTCTATTCAGTAATATAGAGGACCACTACCCAGCCTGAAAATCTGGTAGTCAGGCTATCCATAGTGATCTCATGGTTCTGCTATGATTCAGGAACATAGAAATCCATTAAAATGCTTTCATTAATCCCTGATGCTTTTACTGTATGCAAAAGGCACGCAGCTTAAATACCGAGTTAAACAACAGGTTTTAACCTTCTGCTGTGACTCCTTCCTGAATCTCACTGGCTTAGGGAGGGAAACAAATGATGAATCTGAACCACAACAATGAAAAATTCAGAGACAAGTTAGGGCAAAAAGTTTTGCAAGACATGACTACCATGACCAACACATTTGAGTGAATAAACGGTATTCTGAGGGCCATGGTTCATCACCTTCCCCCACGAACAGGAAAACATTCAGCTTTACCTTGCTGGAAATAAGTTGTGCAACTCCCATACAAACTGGTGCAGACAGGACCTGAAAAATACAAAGAAGTTAAGGGAGAGCAAGACCCTTTTTTTACTGAAAATGAGCAATTTGTCTGTATTTCACCCCAGAGGTCATTGATGCTCATTTACATGCAATGTTACGTGATTGCTTTTGGTGTTGTTGCTTTGAAAACAGTTAGATGGCAAAAATTAGGTTCTGTTCCTTGTGTTTTCATTAAACTAACAGCCAAAAAAACAAGGAACAAAAATAAAAATAATTGATAATAATAATAATAGTACAACAATATTAAAAATCTCATAAGCAGATACAAAAAGTACACACTAACTCACAAGCTCTGTATTCCCACTGAAAAGAGGTGAACATGATCCTGCACAGCTGCTTCCAGAGCCATTGGAACTCATCCTACTCACTGGAATCAAAAGAAATAATAACTGTGGCCTCAAAAAAAATTAAGCACTTCCATGAAGTCAAGAATATGGCTTTTTACCACCCAAATCTTTCTGGCAGCTTCTTTTCACATGGCAACACTCAGGCGACTGCAAACACAGGCAAGCTTCAGAGCCAGCCCCACGAGCCAGCCAGCTGCCACCATCTCCAGGCTGTTTGAAGGATTTAGTTGCTTGTAGCTCTCTGCCACCTCAAAACTGTTTATTGTTTCCTGATGAATTGCACTGGTGCTGGGTCTCTGCCACCGTGCCCTCAGCCCCACACAAGCACCATCCCTGTCAGCAGAGGTAAAGGCCTCCACTGCAATATTGAGGCATCGTATCTGGGATTTCACGAGGAATTGTCTCCCTGCAGGTAACTGCTCCTTGTCCATCCAGCAAACACAACAGCTCAGATGCCCAGCTCCTCTGCCTTGATCAAGTAACTTCAGTGCTGTTACCGATGCCTAGAAAACAACCACCACATCCAGCTCTTAAAGTTCACTGCAGCAACTTTAAATTAGTCAGATCAAGGGGAAAAAAAAATGTCAGAACTAAGGAAGCAGTGTTTGCGTCATGGGACCTTTGCTTGCAAGCTTCTTTCAAATCTAAATCAGGACCCACCATCTTTTCGCCTGCCAAATTTTTTTCCAAGCTCTACTAAAACTTTAAGCAGCACAATCACAACAGTAGGTCCTGTAGCATTCAGTGATAAACACTTACTACAGCAAAGACAACATTAATTTCTTAATTTAAAAACCGAGCAAGAAAAATATTTTTTTCTTTTAGCAATATAAAAATCAAAACTGTCCTTTTTTATTTCCTTATTTTTTTAAGATAAATTTTAAATTAACTACTATGCTGGAAATACATCGGGGAATTCATTTTTCTGTTTCAGATTTGAAGGATTAACTCTTCAATTATTAAGTTGTACCAACAGCTGATCACTTGCTGTGCAGTCTATTTTTAAAAGTACATGAAAGATTAGTGTAACCAGAATACCTAGAATAAGAACATTTAGCAAAACCCTGCCATGCAGAAATCTGAAATTAGTGGTTGAGACCTGGTATATCAATTTACAGTTAATGCCAGGCTTGCTCTCCAGGGGGCTCAGGTCACTTTTTAATGCCCTTCAACAGCTGCACACACACAACCCTCCCCCCTCCCCAAACCACCACCCAACATACAAGTACTGTTTCCAACTATGGGGGCAATTCAAATCCTCACTGAAAACATTTGATGCCTGCTTTACATTCAAAATTACAGATTAATTTACAAAAGGAAGGACATCACAATTTTCTCTTTTTAAAAATAATGGCTGGGGTGGGAGGGGACTATTTCAAACTGGGATTGATGCATTTCTCCAGAGCCACCAGCAGGTCCCTTTGAGGTCCTGTTAAAATCCTGGTGGCCATATTCCAGAGGATTTGTACTTTGCAGAGCTCCAGGGTGAGAAGAAGAGAGGGAGGAACCAGAAATCCCTCCAAAGCACCATTCTCTGTTTGCTGCTTAGTGCCACTCTTTGCGAGTCCCGGTAACCAAGGCGTTGGTGCTCCAGGAACTGCAGGCAGGTTAGGAAACAAGAGCCCTTCATGCAGGTCACTGTCTCCTCTGAGGCTCTCCTGAATGTCTCACCCTGCCTATAAAATGCAGCAATTTCTCTGATAAGCCCCTCAGTATGCACCTCTCTGCATCTGTTTCCTAAAAAAATTCAGCATGTCTAAACCCACCAGAGTGCATCTTCCTGTTTAAAGGAGCAACACCTCATTTGCAAGAACTCACATTTTCAGGTTGTCCTAGTGAATGATGTTTTCCAGCATATCCTTCTGAAAATTGCACCCCATGAAGGGTTTACTGCTGTACCTTGACCTGCTAGCTCCAGGTTACAAGGACCTGGCAAATACAGATATCAAACACAAGTTACCTTGTTTAAAAAACTCCTTTAACTTGAATAAAGTATTACCTCAGAACTCCCTCCATTGACCTGAGTAAGCCAAGACAAGAAGGGACATGAAATAAATTAAGTCTTAGCAAATTTATGTGACCCCTTGAGCACAAGCTTTATTTCTCTGGTAACTTCTGCACTGTGCAAGCCAAAGCAGCAGAGAACTCAGGCAACAGCAGCAGCCAGCTGAGAGGGTACACAGTGATTGATCAGCTTTGAAACAACAATTACAGCTCTAGCAGGCATTAGCAAAGCATCAGCACAGCAAGAGTTAAGAGCATGGCCTGTACTTTACTGGTGGGAATAGTTTGGGAAACAGAAATAGTAGGAATAGGATCCTTTAAAATTACTTCAGTTTTTATTAACGTATTTTTACAGAACATCCCAGTTAAGCCAGACAGCATGTTTACAATAGGGTCCTGTCTCAGGACAGCTTAAAGCTATTATACAGTACATACAGAAGGACAATGCAGTCCCAGTACGAGCTACCAGCAGGCAGTAAATCACATCAAAGCCTCACGTTACACCTGATTAACTGCTTGGCTCCAGCACTGCAACCTACTCCAAGAATGCTTGCTTCAATGTAGTAAAGAGTTGTCAGAGAATTTATGTCATCTGATGGCAAATCACATAAAATAGTGCCCCAGTGTATCATTTAAGAAGCATTACTTGGCATGAGCTGCAAGATTGTGTGGCTTCACACCTGCAGTACCCTCTTGTGCTGTGTATGCCTTACAAGTGGACTCCATTTAGATGTCTCATTCACTAGAAGAAATCACATCACCTCTGTCCCAATGGGATCATATGAGCCTGGATTACAACTCTATCTGAATTACAAACACATCCAAAATTTTATCACTCTCATGAGTCAATCTACCCTCAACACGGCAACTGCAATGAAATTAAATTTCCCACAACATTTTCCTTGATTCTGCAAATGGCTTCAAAATAGATACCCTTGTAAATATGAAGACCTTACATTTTTCACTAAATGCACAAGCCTGAGAGTGGACCAAACAGTAAAATCTTTCCACCACCTGAACACAAAGGAAACGTTGTTATTCTGAAGTTCAAAGACAACCCAAGCCTCTAGAGAAGCAAATTTCAAGAGCATCCCAAGGTCCATAGATTGGATGCCTGTCAAACACCCAAGGTACTCTGAAAACCAAGCAATAATCCTCATGAAGTCTGTGTTTATCTGACTGCCAATCAGCAAGACGTCTGGCATTATCTGAGATGCCGTGCATCTTGATCAAGAGTTAGAATCCTGTAAGTCAGCAAAAGTGTTTAATTGCATAGTCCCCCAGCCCTGACTCTGGGTGTTCCCGCACAGCTTTTCTCAGAGTTGTGCAGGAATTCAGCAGAAAGCTGGACACCAATTTTAGCAGTAATATCGTCTAAACCACACACACAAACAAATCCAATATTTCTGTGGAGTTCCTCATGCTTGGCCAGCAGGAGGCTTGCTTACATTCTTTTGTAAGATTAAGTAATCATCACGTATTTTTAAAGTGCAGTCTTCTTATCTCTTTCCTTAGGCAAGGCAGTGATACTTCAGCTTTACCCTGGATAAAATGTTGAGATGGTCTGTACTTCAAGTCTCTGCAGGAAATGTAAACCCAGTAAAGAGGACAAGTTCTTGCATTTAGCATGTTGCAATACACACGGTAGGCTAAGCCCCTGAATTCCTCCTCTTACTTATTGATCGAGGCAATTTTTTATTATAACAGTTATATCACAGAAAAACATTTTCTTCTAAAATTAACCAAGGAGTTTAATTAAAATCAGAACAAGTCTTCTAAAATAACAGCAGAACAACAGAGCACAGATGTCTGGACTGCAAACATATTTACCTACTTTTTCTGCTCAGTCACAACAGCATTTCCACTGCTATCACAAGAAGAGCTTTAACAAATGAAAAGCCTCATGTTAAATCACTTTTCCCTCGTAGAAGATGAAAAAAAGTCCTTCTGGTTTTAGTAAAGAGTAAGACACAAGCTAAATGCCGAGGACATGGTGAAACAGATATGCAAAATCCATTAGAAATCCAGATATGGAAAAGCAGATCAACGCGTCCACCAGCTGTAGTGACATTGAAGGGAGAGGAGAGCATCTGAACAGCACCACCACGGCGGCCTTTAGACACAAGCACCTGGGTAATTGAGAGGAAAGAAAGACACCAGCACCTGTTCCCTAGCAAGGTGTGACAGGAGACATAAGCACCGAGCACCAGGGAGCTGCAATCTGAAATGGAAATGCACACAACAGCATCAAGGGGGGGAAGGGTTTTGGCTAAGCAGTTAATGCTGGGAGAAGTGTTTGAGGATTGGTAAACTGAGACCAGCTGTTAGAGGACTTCTCTCTCTGAACCCAGAATGGCATAGGACTTGTCCTTACAGATGGCAAAGCTTCAAGGGACAGGAGCAGGAACATCTTTAATGATGCCACATGTTTGCATTCAGAGCTCGTAGCTGGGAAAGGAGGAAATGCAGGCGGGAGGGAAGCAGCTCAGCCATCGCTAAGCTCAGGAGTTGTAAGAGTCAGCAAGGCCAAGCACAAGTACGCCCAGGATTTAGGGAATTGCTCTCCAAGCCTTTTGGGCACGTGTGGCCCAAGAGCTGTGCTGCTGTGACACAAGCCACTAGGCACAGCCCAGGATCTTTGTGCTGCAGGGCACAGCGAGGTCCAGGAGGGTGCTCAGCAGTTGCCGCTGCCATTGAGTTGCCATTTACAGAGCTCAGCACACTGTGCAACCTTGACCTTTGCAGATTTGAGGTGACCACTTCAATTGGCTCTGGTTTGGAAAATACAAAATTAGTAAATTAGGTTTTACCTAACTTTCTAATCTCAAAGTGCTTTTATTTAATGGCAAGAAAAATCAGAGGTTCAGTCCCAGCTAAAGTTTCAGTGAATTTAACAGCTGAAAATGTGACAAAGGCTAGCTGTGCTCATTGCCTTGCTCAATCACCTGCAAATGCATGAAGTGGAAGCAGTGGTATCTGCCTGTACAGACTCAGTGACTAAGAGCAGGTATTATTTATATGTGATTTTCTTTTCCCAGTCTTGCAATTCTTCACCCAGAGCACCAAATACCAGAGCCATGATGTGTTAACACCACCTTTCCTGTAGGGCTGTGCTCTCCCACTTCACAGTAGGCTCCTAAGAAGCTGTGTGCCTCTGGTAATTCAGACTGCTAGAGACACCCAAAGGGCAAAACCGAATGGAAACTGCTGTATTCCTTCCAAATGGATCCATGCAATTTTTAAATCGACTTTCAAAAATGCACCAAACATGCCCAGGGGAAATAAGCTAACAATGTGGATTGCTGTCTGAAATAATTATACAGATAGCTCAGGGCGTTTAGCGTAGTGATGAAAGAAAAGAAACACGAAAAAGCGATTAGCAGCTTCACAGCAATAACGTGGTTCAGCAAATCCCGCGCTTCCCCTTCCACAACAGAAACTTCGACATTGCCTAGATTTATAAATACCCAGCTGCGTGTGTTGGTTTTCCCAGTTTAGGAGTCCCTGCTGAGAAGTTCAATATTATACAGGAAACACTCTTATAGCAGAGGGCTATCTACTGCTCTTATTTTGACATACCTGCAGATTTGTGACTTCATCATTATTTCACTACACGGCTTTGTAAGAAGTGATTTCACTGCAAATAAGACTACCTGCTCATAAAAAGGCTTGCACGTTCAAGTGCAGTACTGAAAGGCAATTAACGTTGTGCTTTGCCAGGGTACAAGGCTAGATCAATTCTTGCTGAGGAGCAGCACAAAGACAGGTAATGGACTTTAGGATGTCTTAAAGCCAGAATTGTGAGCTGAGCTGTCTAAATACATAGCAAGCCTCAAAATCCTGACAAGCTTTCTCTTATTGAACTTCTAGAGAATTTAAAGGGAACTCAGGCACAATTTCTGGTGAGCAGTTCGACGAGGCTCTGAAAAACAAGCCTTTGGGGTTTTAAAATATTTCCTTTAAATTAAATATTCATCTGATAGTAGTTAAACAATATAATGGCAAGTTTTAACATGTGCAATGAAATGGTATTTCACTACCTTCAAATAAACAGCAGGATGAGATATCAGAGACATTAGCCCTGACTGTATTATTCCTCCACTGAAACTACACCTACAGTATTTCAGCATTACAAGAATTTGCACTTGCATCATCTTTTCCCTTATTAAAAATAAACCCCAACACAACTTGACCAGTGTTTCTACAAGCAACTCTTGCTCAATTAAAATACTATATCCAAACAGATTTATGCTACACCCTGTTTTGTCACGAAAGTACTAAATTCTAGACGATGAGCATATGTGGGTGTCTGATCCTGACTCTAAACCCTGTTTTAAATATATATTTCAAGGATACTTTCCATATAGTCAAGGTCAATGGGGAGGAAACAGGAAAAACTGAATTGTTAAAATTGCACAGAAGGATTAAGGAAGTTATGCACAAGGAGTTCATTTCAATGCTAATTTTAGCAGGATTCAAATCCTTTTTTTTTTTTTTTTGTATGTTTTAGTTTGTTGAGGCTTGAAATCTTGGAATCCATGAGAGACAGAATCACTGAGTAGAAACTACAGTGTGAACACAAACAATAATAAATAACCTAGATAAGAATTTCTACTACTAAACCTGCCAAATTATACCCACAGTCACTTGTTGGTCTCATCTAGCCAGTATTTCCTTGGTTGGTCACATATCATACCCTAGAATGTGACTTTCAATAGAAACCCTGGCTGTTTGGGATCCATGTGTCAGGGGCACAGCACACCTCCTCAAAAAACCAAAAAGAGTAAGAGGAATACAAATAACAAAATAAAGAAGGAAGGCACACAAGTTAACAGATAAAGACGGAGGTGATCTTTAAAATGACCCATGCTGTACCCAAATATCCTTATTTATCCATATTATGATGATTTTAATAACACAGTCTCCTTGAAAAAAGTTTGGTAAGACAGTTCTAATAATGCTATAAGCCCATGTTAACAAAAATAATGCCAGTGCCATCACAATGGCATTCTAATACAAAATCAAGAATTTTGCAAGGACAACACACTTTCCAGATGGATATAGCTACATGCATTTTACAGGCAGGGAAACAGAGCCACTGAAAGCCAAAAGCTCTACCCTAAGGGGTTTTGCCTCAAAGTTTGTTAGAGAGTCAGCTGAGCAGCTTGACTACTGCTTCAAATGCTGATCACTGCTCCTCTTTCACCTTCTACTCTCCTTTCTACATTTCTAGTGTTTATTCAACTGCACACCCATCTAACTTTGAATAATGCACGCTTGGGTTGAGACATGCACACAGTGTTTAGCAAAATACAGTCAGGGCCTCTAAGCATCATCACCACACACACAGGATCAGAGGGGTAACAGTCCTAAGGCTGGCTATAGGATGGATGGGAAGGAATGATTGCAAGAGGGAAATTTTACTGAAATAAAGCTCATTACATATCAATCTGATACTTCTACTTTGCAAAACTTATGCACAACCTCACCACTCTGAAGCATCTGTGTTGTTACCAACATGCTTTTTTTTCTCCAGGTCAAACAAGAGTTCCTACTAGAGACTGAGATATAAACGCTAAAAAAGAACAAAAAAGAAACCATAATCAGAAAAATCCCCTTTCAGACAATACCAAAACAGTAAAGCAAATACTGGAGTGACTGAAATACTTTATTACCGTGAAGAAGTGCTTACTGCTGTGATCTGGCAGATACTGTGACATACACAAACCTGAATGCTGATGAAAGAAATGGGCTTCTACAATTTGAATCTTGCCTCTGCTCCTGGACTGCTTGAAGCATCTTTTCCAAGCAGCATACTCTTTAGCCAATTTTCCATTTTTAGAAAGACGATTTGCAACTGATGGAAGAAATACTGATCTCATGTTTTCATGGATAACAGCTCCTTGGATAGTCTGAATCTCAGTGCGAGACACAACTTGCTTTACAATGTGCTGGAATGAAACACACCTCATAACACCCGTTACTTTGGCTTAGCTTCAAGAGCTCCTCCATGTCCTACCCAGCTGGCAGAGGATGAAGCCAAGCCAAGCCAAGCCAATGTAGAGGCAAGTAGAAGAAGCTATGGAAGAAAGATCTGGTTTGGAAAAAAGCTATGTCAGACAGGTCCAGAGGAGTGCCACAAAGATGATCAGGGGGCTGGAGCATTTTCCCTGTGAGGACAAGCAAAGAGAGTTGGGGTTGTATAGCCTAGAGAAGAAAAGGCTCCAGGCAGAGCCTATAGCAGCCTGCCAGCACTTATGGGGGGCCTACAGAATAGATGGAGAGGGACTCTTTATCAGGGAGTGTGGCGATAGGATGAGGGGTAACAGTTTTAAACTGAAAGAGGGCAGAGTTAGATGAGATATTAGGAAGAAATTCTTTACTGTGAGGGCAGTGAGGCACTGGAACAGGCTGCCCAGAGAACCTGTGGATGCCCCATCCCTGGCAGTGTTCAAGGCCAGGTTGGATGGAGCTCTGAGCAACCTGGTCTAATGCAAGTCGTCCCTGCCCATGGCAGGCTATTGGAACTAGATGGTCTTTAATGTCCCTTGCAACCCAAATCATTCCGTGATTCAGTATCTGACTACTTTCTTTCCATAATACGAGGTAGAGCCTAATTTTAGGTACTGTCTTCCTCAACAGGCTCTTTTTGAATGGCAACGCTGTTCTTTTAATTTTGCTGATTACATCAGGATAACTCTTTGTAGCCGCCTCCTTGCTAATTACTCGTTACCTTGCACAATGGTAGGTTTTGGTAAAGAAAGCCTCATGGAAAACACAGTGTTTATCTTGGTGAACTCGGCAGCATAACCACACTGCTTGAAAACAAATGCATTCATGAAAATGCCACCACCTCTGAGTCACCACACGAGCCCCACATCAGCACACAACCTCCTGTAATTTGAGAGCCCCATTAAACCTATCAACACTTGTATCTTTTCAGACTGATGAAACAGGAAAAGTTTTGAGACAGCAGCAGGCTTTGCTGTCCCCTAGCTATAATCTGCTGAATTTGGGAATTCCCTTCAGAGTTGTTTCTCCTCTTAATGCTAATGGGCATGGCACAAAGACCATAGATTCTGCATTTATTCAGAAAAATTATTCTCCTATTGAGAAAAAAATAATGCAGTCCACAAAGCAATGTAAAGATACTTGTTCTCAGCAGAACTGCAAAACAACAAATCTTCAAATAAGCAAAAAACCTCTGATTTTTCAGAAAACCCACTTTAATTACTGTGTGGTTTGTTCAGTTTTCTTTTGAAGACGCCTAACATATGGTATGATTTACACAACACTGGCAGGGAGCTCGAGACAGAAGATTCAAATCTAGCTGCAGAAGTAGGCAAAACTTAACACTACGCATCAAGATTGTCCTTCTCATCAGCTGAGTATGGCCTTTTAAGTTTGCATGCATAATTAATTCCTATTGCTAAATATTCTTTAAATACTAAGAAATGCTTTTTTTTTTATTTTCACACATACGGCTTGTCCTGGTAGCTGGTGACATTGGAGCCACCAAGGGGCAGAGATCACTAGCCCCCTCAGACAGGGCAGTCCGCTCGTTACAGAAAGTGCATTTACACTCCTGGCTTCTACAATCTCAATATAAAGAAAAAACATTTGTGCACAAAGGAAATGGCACTCTATAAGATGTAGCCTTCAAACTGTGCAGCACACAGAGTCCAGCTGTGCCTCCCTCCCTCGAGGGTTTGTGCAGGTCCCTT
Source organism: Edolisoma coerulescens (assembly GCA_013397115.1). NCBI lineage: Eukaryota > Metazoa > Chordata > Aves > Passeriformes > Campephagidae > Edolisoma > Edolisoma coerulescens. The sequence goes on from VWZW01001754.1 coordinate 1,222,958, forward strand.
CTGAGGTGCCCCAAAGCTCAGGCCCCCACAGCTGTGCCAGTCACTGAGCCACTGGGCAGCCACCTCTCCCAGCAATAGCAAGCAGGTTGGGCACAACCCCTCAGCTGCCTGTTTTACTTCTAGGGCATCAAGGGAAGAAGCTACAATGGGGCCATGTACTACAAAACACTTCAACCTTCAGTAATATCTCTCCTTTTTGCCTCACTCAGTGCCCTGCACCTCCCAGCGCTGCAACCGCGCCGTGCGTTCAAATACAACATTAGCTTATTTCCCTCTCAGTAAAAGCGCCTTAAAAAACAGCAACAGAGAGTTTGTAAAACAAAGTTTGAAAAAAAAAAAAAATATCACAAGAGTTTAACTGAGAAGCTCTTGCTCAGTTCTCAGGAGTTCAGAGAACCCAGTGGTTTCTTTTTTGACAAAAGATAGTTTTAGTGGTGTCAGTTATCTGCACTCCCGTAGTGTTGGTGCAGCACTTCTCAGGCTCTGGGTCACAAGTAGGTCAAAAACCTTCACGCAGCAGTTTGCAAAACAACTCTACACAGAGTAAGATGCTTTTAGAAGATATCTGTACCTTCCTTGGTATGGAAAGAACTAAACAAAATCAGCACTGGAAAAAATGATAATAATTCAAAAGCTTTACCTCATTATTTTGATTGCAAATGATAACTACTGTGGCAGCACTCCACAATGCATTTGTGATTCATTTTTTCCCCCAAAGAGGTTAGGCAATTCTCAGATTTTTTCCAACAAGTTTAGAAGGCCATAAAAAACCCCTTGAAAACCACTGGTCTAGATGGCCTCACCATCAAGGCTGTCTGTCTGAAAATCTCACTTGCAGATTCTTACCAGGCTGATGCTGGGGATCCTGAACTAGAGGAGAGAAGAGGAAAATTGAGATCGCAGATTTCCACTCTTGTTGGTTTTAGAACCAATGATACAAATGACACAAAAAAGGACTCTTTATTCTGTGTTCAAAGCATTAAGAATTGTGTTCAATGCATATCATTAAGTATTAGAAATGATAAAAGATTCAAAGGACATCAGGAAATAAGTGATTTATGGCTAATATTTTAAAGTATTACCTACACAGTACCGCTACTTTCATATTTTGGCTGTGTTTTCATTACTGGACACTTCGGGTGGAAGAGGAAAAGCCCTGGTTCAAGTCCTGTTAACAGTGGGAATCTAACAGCAGACTGCTTGCTGGGATGCTCCCCTGCACACAAAGGCCTGACAGGGACAGATGCAGAAATACTCAAGCAGTTCTTTCCTGTGACCCATCTACCCAACACGGCCACGCGCACAGAGCAGCAGCAAGGCAGGAGTTGGTTGTCTACCACAAGGCAGCATAGCAACACATTAGCCTCATTTTTAATTAAAGACAAGATCCTAAATGCACTTAAAATGAAATCCGGGCAGCATTTAGGAGCTGAGCTGAGGAACCCATCCTCGGAATTGCTGTGCAGTCTTTTACACACCCAGAATTTGTGGGCGTCCAAGTGATGCCACTCAAGTTGTGCTGCCTGTACCCAGCTTTGTTCAGAGCCTGTTGCCCACTTCAGCCCCACTTCAATCCAGTTCTGATTTGGGACTCTCAAGTTTGGGAGTCTCAGCACGCTCTAACCCAGAGCACATCTCAAACAACGCATGACACACACCAGTCTCAGGGAGGATTTCCTGCTGCAAACACTACCCTTCCCTCCAAATTCATTCACTGCATTGCAAATAAATCAGTCAATCAGTATTTAAAGCACTCAGCAGGACTCAAAGGCCTGCTGTAATTTCCTAACCAGACTGAGGGGACTCAGACATATTCCCTGTTTTCCTCTCCCAGCAGACTCCTGCAATCCTGAAGCTGCAGTCTGCTTCAGAGTCCTACAGAGGGAGGATGTACTTTCTCCCACAGCTGAAGCTATGCCACTTCACCCAGACCAGGAATGAAAGCATCATTATGCCCAACACAAAGGCCCTCAGCTTTTACTAGGAAGATAACTGGGCTTTGATTCCTTCTGCATGTATCAGACATCACAACTTCCTCCTGTTAAGCATAAAATCCCTGGACTCTGATGCTGGACTGCCTGAGTGGCCAGGCTGCAGTGAATAAGCAAATGGCCTCCTTGAATCTCAAATCTGTTGCTCCAGGAGAAATAGAAGAACACCCACCCCACTCTACAGGAGCCTCATGACCAGAGCAGTTTCAGGGGCAGTGCAAGACGTGAACTTGATGACCACAAACTGACAAAAGAATTGAGCTTTTGTTTTACTCCTGTCCTTTTGTGGCCACAGGCTGCTTTCTTTTGTACTGGCATTTCACCTCATGTTAGCCAGCTCTAGAAATCACTTTTCTTTCTCCTTGTGAAGGCAAGGGAACAACACGAGTATTGCTTGCCTCAACAGAGCAACTTCCAATATTAAATTTCCACATACAGTCTCAGTTATTTTTGTCATCCCCGTTCTCTCCCAGTGAAAACAAACCCATTTTTGTTTCTGTTATGAACTGATTGTACTAAAAAATTGCTTCATCTGAAAATTTTGAAACATCTTATAAAAAGCCACTTGGAAATTCATAAATTTTCAAAATAAATAAAGGATGGTTAGACTCATCCATAATGCTCCTCCTTCCCTGCTGCCATGGGAATTAACGGGGAATATGCCTGTTTGCAGCTAAATTTCCCACCACAAGGGTCCTTATCTACAGCATGCTGAGAGGCTGAGATCCAGAAAAAAAGCAGGTTTACAGAAATAAAATAAAATCTCATCTGACCTGGGGTTTTTTATAGGAGGCTGGACAAGACTAGAAGAATCCAATCAAATACCACTTTTTGTGCAACCCAGAAGGAAGACAAAGAGTCCATAACAGGTGTGGGATTGCCATCCTGCTTGTGATATCCAACAATACAATTACTATCAACTGTACAACTGCTTCAGATTTGTTGGTGTCTTATTGTCTAGCCAAGCAAAAAGCTGACCTTACTTCTGAAGATGTGTGCTTTGTTACACAAAGAATACCAAAATAAGGAGTTTCAGAGAATAACACAAATCAAGAGGTCCTCTTGGTGCCACCAGAGTTAAAACCTGTAATTTCAGTATATAATATTTCAAGTATTATCAGGCAGAGATAATCAGATTTTGGTTTAATTGCTCCCTTTGTGAAAATATTTTATTAAATTAATTAACCAAGTTATCTTCTCGGTGCACAATCCATTAAGTAATTCTAAAACTATTGATCTTTGCATTTGGAAGTCATTGTTTGGCATCAAACTGGTTTTTGCAATTAGCCTATGCTAGCAGGCTTAATAAAACTCAAGGACTCCTCTAAGAGACTACAAAATGAAAATATTCCTAAGTATGCTCAGAAATTACCATTATGCATGGTCATCTTGACCCCAGGCAAGGAAGGCAGTAAGAACTTCAGCAACTATTGACAGCACAAATCTCAAGTGAATTACCTATGAAAATATTCTCTTTTCTCTTGTCCAGCCAACACTGACCTATTTACTAGTCAAGTTGCACCAGCAAGGATCTTCATTTTTCCCTCCAAGCTCTACCTCACAGGTATATATGTAAAAACCCACAGCATTCACCAAATCACACTGACTTTGCATTCCTTTCTCACACTCTACAACTGATTTTAAAGTGTTCAAGCTCTGCCCAAACAAAAAGTGATCATTACCAATTGTCAGGGAAGCTGTTGTGTAAGAGAAAATCTTCCTGAGCTCCCACAGGCTACACTGAGTGAAAAAGCCTGTTAAAATAGCACTCCCAGCATTCCTAACAATTTACATAATCACAGCCAAAAAAGGAAACCTGACTCTAGAGTAATTCGGGAAAAGTAAAACTTAAATTTGCATTGTATCATTCAGGAAGTGGACAGGTCAAATCAATCACACATTTCAAGAGCGGAAAACTGCTGAAAAAACCACAACTGGAGCAGGCATACAAGGCAAAGCTTATTTATGATGATGTTCCTCATATGCAATTTTTCATTCACACTACAACGTAATTAATACAAGGCCCCCAGAGTTTCCCTCCTTCTCCTGCCTCTCCTAAACTGATGTCTTTACCCTCACTTCTTCCCATACTTCCTTCATTTCTCTGCACATGCCCTTTCCATAAACAATGACAGAATGGCAGTCAGGTGGAATTGAGGCCTTTCATGTAATTTCTTCCTACCTTAATTTTGTCAGTGTAGAAGTTTGTATGGTGACTGTAGGACCCCAAGTGGCATTGGCCTTAACTTCTACAAGATGCACAGGCTTCTTTCTCCTTAAGAAAAATCCAGAAAAATCTCACCAGAACTATACAGATCTTTTCTTTTGAGAATAAACACCTCCAAGTTTTCCCAGGGCACACATTGAAGCACCCAGTGCAAAAATGCAAATATGACATTAAGAGGTAAAGTGATGAAAAGGGCATGCATCAAAACAACGCACCTGTTGTTCAAAGATAACAGACAATAAAAGATGAAAATTCCTACTGTCCCAGCTCAACAGAACCTCTCACCCTGACCTTGCTATGAACTGGTGGAGAAAATCCTCTCCCCAGTAGTAGGGATGGGCATGGACCCCCCATTAGGGCCTGGGCAGCAAAAAGGACAGAAGTCATCTACCTACAGGTCACTCATTCTGACCTGCCCATGCACTGCCGAGTGCTCACTCTATCTGCACTTACCAAAAAAAACAAAGCCAGAGACCACAGTATCAAAAGGCCAAACTGCTCTGAAAGCAGAGACCTGAACCCCAGTCAGCAGGAGCAAACTTCATTTTCTATAATTCCTTATTTCTCATTATTCTCCATGTGGCAAGGTTGTTTTTTTTTTTTTAAGATGATATCACATTGAATTTGGGCAAGATATGTATCTTTGCTTCATATGGATTTATACATCTGCACATATAGTTCACTCATTACTGGAAGGGGGAAAGCAGTAAGTATTTCAGCAATTAAGAACCACCAAACAGCCAAAACCATTTTTTCTAGGCATAATGACCATTCTTTTAGCTGCATAGAAACACAGAGATAAGAGTTCTTTCCAGCACTCATAAATAGATTATTATAACATGTAACTTTAGGTCAACATTGCTGTTTCTGTCTTTTTCTCCAAACAGTGGCCAGTAAGGGATGTGACCTGCACACACAACTACTGATTTATGCTGTGCTGACTAGAAGGAACTACGCTGTCAGCAGGACAATTTCTCACAATTACAGTGTTTCAGTCCATGTTCTGAATGCACGAAGAAAGTTATGAACAGCTCAGATACAAGACATAACACATGTACAGCATGGACAAGCTGAGTGTCTCCTTTATGTAAAAGACAGATGACACATACTCTAATTAAGGGTTAGTCAAGGAGTATAATGACTAGAGGCCAAACATGAGAGATGGTAATCTTGATTACAGGTTGGTCAGAGAGATCAAAGTAATAAATTGGCTCAGTGTTCCTAGAAAAAAACTTTGTGAACTTTTGATGAGAAGATTACTATGTCCTGAATTCCTTCTCCATCGCTTGAGACCTTTCCTTCCATTTAAACAGCCCACACAATGCAGACATTTGCTTCTTGTTCTCCCGCTCTGACCAGTGCTGAAACATGGATGAAGTGGAATGAAATTTTACACAATTAACTTTGACCCATCAAACTCAATGGTGGCTTGAACCTTTCCTGGCCGGTGCTATCTGTACTCACTGAACTCCTGCACTGAGTGTGAGCCACAACTCCTTGCCCCTAAACTTCTCCTTTCAGCCCGGGCACTGCCTCCATCACAGCCTCCTCCTCTGCCAGCCCAGCAGTATCCACCACATGCCTCGAGCAGTCTCTTCCAGGATCCCATCCACACAGATCTCCTCCAGAGCTTACCTGAACTGACCTAGACCATCTCTTTCTTATCTCAGTCCTGCTCCACAGCAGTTTCCCTCACATCTCCAAACACCATCACATCCTTCACAGTGTGCTAACACACCTCCCTGACCCTTGTCCAAGAGCACAGAGCTGGGCTATGCTTCAGGCTCAGACGGGAAACCCTTGGCCCTCACCACCCTGCCAGCTCTGCTGCTCCACACCCTGCTCTCCCACCCGTGGTCCTCAAACAGCCCCCACACTCAGGCTGCCCCTGCACACCTCAGGCCTTTTCACACCTGGCCATACCTCAATGCCTTTGACAACCCAACGCTAATGCCCTAGGACCACAATCCTCTTTATTCCCCTCCGCCAAACAAAGTGCCCTTCCCTTCCTCTTTCTCCAACAAGCCCCTGCAAAGCCCCAGGGCTCCCCGACTCCCTGTAACATCACAAGTGACTCCATCCATTTCCCTGCACCCCTCGCTGTGAGGATCATGCCCCCGTTCTCCTGCCCCCACGGCCATGGCTCATATCCAGCATCCTGCACCCCCAACAGCTGGTTCCACAGCTGGTCTCCATCCCAGCCACCGACCTGCCTTCACTGCTCCACCTGCCAGGAAGTGAGGGGAAAAAGGAGAGAAGAAGGGAACAGGAACTATCTTCCCAGAAACTGATCTCCAAACCTCAGATGAAGAATGACCTCTGATCACCCTGGATTTTGAGATCATCTAGCTGAACTTTTGGCTTATGGCCTCCTGAAGCAAGCCTGAACAGGTACTTTCACCAGATAACAGGACGCATTGTATTGTCTTATTATCAACCACTCCACCATACAGATTATTTTCTAGGTTAAGCACAGAAACAGCAAGAAAAAAGGGGATTGAAAACCTGTTACTGCCTTGTTTTGTTGCAATGGTATGAACTACCTGTCTTCTCATCATTACAGACAGCAGTCACATCAGGATGCTCAGAAAATGCGTGCTTAATGTAAAAAGAAAAATAAATACTTACCAATATTTATTTAAAAGAAATACAGTGCAATAGTTCCCCCTACTGACAGCACAAAATCAGATTACTAATCAATGTTATTTCCTGGGTGGTCCTCAAATTACTAATTCGCTGTCCTGATGTGGTCCACATAAGCTAACCAGCCTCCTATGCTTGCTGAAACCTAAAGGAGAGAGGACAGGTCTGAGCAGAGACTTGCCAAACTCTGGCTGTATTTGAGGACAGACCTCTTTGGACACAGAGCAAGTCTGACAGCCAGTGTGGTCCTTAGTTCCCAACAAAAAGCAATGAAAATATTATCTTTGTTCTCCAGTGTCAGTTCTCTTGAACCAGTGACAGCTAGGTTAAATCAGGACCAAGAATAGCCACTTAGAGAAGTCAAATGCAATTTGGGGCTCAATGTGCTTCTGGTCATGGACAGCGACCAAATCACTCCTCCAGCCTTATACACCTAGCTTGCATCTCTGGGTTGTAAAGCTAATGTGATTTTGCACTCTGGTCATTTAGCTAAAAAATAAGAGGCTCAAGAAAATCTTCTAGTATGTTATAGCCTCATCTCATTTGGGAAAGAAAAAAAAAAAGAACAAATATGCAACGATAAAACATTGATAAAAGAGTAACAGAACTAAAGAGAATCTCCTGAAATATGGACTGGACCACACAAATCTATAAATCAGGATTTTTGTCAACTCCTGTTACGATCCTGTCTTTCTCCATACAAATGCACCTGAAAATTTGCTAAATGCTATTAAAGATAATGCTAAATCTCATTTCAGTCATATATGGTGAATATGCTGCCTACCCAGCCAAAATTCAGACATGGGTCAGTTGCTGACACCTGTACATCGTCTTCTAGAAGTTCCCTAAAGCTCCTCACCTCAATTCTATTTCTCTCTCTGCTCTGTCTAGAAAACATAAACATGCATCCGTAGTGACACACACCTTCCTCTTAACTGCATCTCCAGCACCTGGCTTTTTCCCTTGAAGAAGGCTGCACATTCCTCCCAGTGCAGACTGCAATATGCTCTGTCAGCTCCCTGGCAGGTTCTGTGAGTGTCTCTTACTCCAGGTTTGCACGGCCTGGCGCAGAAAAGCTTTGCTCGTGGCTGGGGTTCCTGGTAAAGACAAAATAGGACAAAACAACAGTTTAAAGGATTCACTTTAGGGCAGATTGCAGCTGCTTCACATCACACCAGAGCCATGATCCTACCACTCCAAGTCTGTGCTGAGGTAAGATGGCTTTGAAATGGTCATAATTTAGCATTTTCCACTCATTTTGGTTTCAGCAGTGCTGCATCTGAAATTACAAAAGTCCTCTTTCTAATAACATACTTCTTTGGGGAAAAGATACTTGGAACATGTCTCTGTTGCTGTTTGCAGATATGATATTGGGTCATTAACCCTGTAGGACAGGGATCAAATCTTTCATCTCGGAGGGAAGCTCCTGCATCCCAGGTACTACCTGGAATAGGGAATGATGCAGAAAGACACTCTCTACAACTACCTGAAAGGAGGGTGTAGCCAGGTGGGGGTCAGCCTCTTCTCCCAGGCAACCAGCCACAGGATGAGAGGAGACGGACTTAAGCTGCACCAGGGGATGTTCAGGTTGAACATCAAGAAGAATTTTTTCATGGAAAGGGTGGCTAAGCATTGGAATGGACTGCCCAGGGAAGTGGTGAAGCCACCGTTCCTGGAGGTGTTCAATGAACAAATTGACTGTGGCTCTGAAGTTGATACGGTGATGTTCAGTCACAGGTTAGACTCGATGGTCTTGGAGGTGTTGTCCAACCTCTATGATTCTAAGCCACAAGACACTTTGTTCTGCTGCCCAACGCCTCCACGAGCTGCCCTTCGCCTTTTCACTGGCGTTCATTGAGCAGAGCTCGGGCAGTNAACATCAAGAAGAATTTTTTCATGGAAAGGGTGGCTAAGCATTGGAATGGACTGCCCAGGGAAGTGGTGAAGCAACCGTTCCTGGAGGTGTTCAATGAACAAATTGACTGTGGCTCTGAAGTTGATACGGTGATGTTCAGTCACAGGTTAGACTCGATGGTCTTGGAGGTGTTGTCCAACCTCTATGATTCTAAGCCACAAGACACTTTGTTCTGCTGCCCAACGCCTCCACGAGCTGCCCTTCGCCTTTTCACTGGCGTTCATTGAGCAGAGCTCGGGCAGTGGGGACATCAGTGCCTCCGTGGCTTTTGGGGGACCAGCAGAACCCTGAGTCCCCAGGGATGCCATTGGTCCCGCAGCGTAGCGGGACGCAGCCCTCTGCCCTGACAGCACGAACGGGAAAGACTTTTGCATTTTTCAGCTTCCTGAAGACAAACAATTTCCTCCACGCTCCGAGCTTTGCCCAGGTAACTTCGGGGAGCGGGGCTCCTGCGCTAGGCGGCGGGGCCGTGCCGGGCCCCGCGGGGCTGACGCACAGGAAGGCGCTGCCGCGGGCCGGGGGCGGGCACGGCCNCGGCAGCCGGGAGAGCACCTGGGCGCCCGAAAAGCGGGGCTGGTCTGCGCTGTCCGGAGCGCGGCTGGACACAGCGCCATCCCCGCCGTCACGCAGCGCCCGCTCCTGCCAGCCGCCTTACAGTAACGGGATGGCTTGGGGTGGAAGGGACCTTAAAGACCATGTCGTTCCAACACCGTGCCATGGGCAGGGACAACTTGCACTAGAGACCAGGTTGCTCAGAGCCCCATCCAACCTGGTCTCGAACACCTCTATGGATGGGGCATCCCCAGCTTTCCTGGGCAACGTGTTCCAGTGCCTCGCCACGCTCACAGTAAAATTTTTTTTTCCAATGTCTAACTTCAACCTACTCTCTGTCAACTGGAGCCCATTCCCCCTGTCCTCTCACTATGTGCTCTTGTAGACAGTGTTGCCCCATCTTTCCTGAAAACTTTCTTTCAGTTCCCTTCGGGGGGCATTCACAATGAGCTACAACTGCCCGACCTTCTCAGCTGTCCCTGCGAAACCTTTTGTGCAAAAGGTACATGGATTGTACCGAGCATGTTAAAAAAATCCCAGGGACAAACCCTACCCGTGTGCTTTCTAAGAGTTTATGCATGTGAGCATCCCTGCAACTTACATGGCAGGCCTAAGGGGGCTGCAGGCTGGACAAAATCTTGCCTTTTTTCTTGTTTTGTTGGGTTTTTTTGTTTTGGGGGTTTTTTTGTTGTTGTTGTAGTGGTTTTTTTTCTTCTTTAGATAAAAATATTACGTTTCCTTGCTAATCCTGTTAGGATATCATAATCACCAGAATTGACTAGCAATTACAATAAAAACTCCCACTGAAAGTGAACAGACTTAAAAATCTGGAGTTTTTTTCCCTGAGTGTAAGCTCAGAAAAAAAGTTACAGTCACTCTTCTAGATCCTGGAAGTCCCTTCCAAGCCTTAACAATTCTGTGATTCTATTCTATAAATTATTAATGCACTATGATTTGATTCCTTGTATGTATCACCAGAAATAAGGTTTGGGATTCTTTGTAACTGTCAATACAGCAACACAGACAGCGAAACACTCCTGTGCCTAAGTCCTCCTCAGCAATTTAATGAAACAAAGTAAATATTCAGGCAAAATTTCTTCCCTCTCAGAATGGAAGTAATAAAGAGGAGGGAAATGTCACCGGGCACATTTCCACTGACGTTATATGCAGTGTCCTTCATACCCCACAGAGAATCATCCCATCAGCCTTTGTTAGGGAGAAACTAAAACCTGTCACTTTTACTTTTGCATGAGTAAGTGCTCAGGACCCCATTAAACCTTGAGATACTTCTTTTTTTTCCCCCTCTTACTTTAAAAAATGCAAAATGAAAGACTACAGCATTAAAAATACAATGTCTTCTCTGTTTGAAACTGTTGGCATTCTGAAACTACGATTCAGAACTGGAAATAGAAAAGCTGCATATAAAAAGGTCAGCTTTCTACAAAAATGTCCATTTTGATGAAATCTTGTCTTTTTCTTCAGGAAAAGTTTCTATCAAAAATGTTCCAACAGATCCATAATTTGTTGACCCACTTCAATCTTTAGCCCCTGCATGGATTTTGTGTCTTTTGTTGACATGAACAAACAGTCTGATGAAAGGGAAGACCACCTCTGGTGTGGGATCAGGGTGTTGGCAGAGCCTGCTCGAGGACTGGGATCCCAGGGCACAGGTCCTAGAGCATCCCTCTTCTCTGCTCACCCAGGGTGGCCTGTTCTCAACCCCACCGCTGACTTTTCATCCACATGCCACATCTGGGATTACAGCCCGGCATAGCCTGCCCTGAGGCAACGTTTTATCTTCAGTCTGTTCTGCATTGAACACATCACAGTGAAAATGGTGCTTTCACCAGTGGGATTAATAATGACAGGGTGCGACCCTAGAGAATGGACTCTCTCATGAGTGGAGAGAGTCGCTCAGGCTGAGCTGTCCTCCTGCAGAGTCTGCTCACCCAAAATAACTTCTTTTGACCATGGAGAGGAGCAGGTATTAATTCAGTCCCCCTTAAAATCTAGAACAACCAAGTTTCTATCACCAGCACCTCAGTTATGAGGCAAAACTTACTTGAGATAGTTTTTTCACTTAAGAATTTCAGATCCTGTCATCATGTGGTGCTACTTTTGCTTGTCTTATAGTTTTCATATGACTTTATGCTTACTTCTTTTTTTTCTCTTTTCTGTAACATCAAACATAATTAAATGGCAGTTTAAAATAGAGAAGATGTACTAGATTTAGGTTGTAAAGCAGAACTCTCCAAACAGAAAATGTGGGGCTTTAGGACCAGCACAGCAACACACAACCATTATGGCTTTAAGGAAAAATTTGAGTGGTATGAATTCACCAAGAAGAGAGCAAAATCATGGTCTTCCACTACTTTTCAATAAGAATAGTTCTACCTGGGTTTGAAGAGTACAGTCCTAAACTTCTCTTGATGAGAGATGGTGTGTAAATCTTGCCACTTTATAAGCATCGTAAATTACCTCAAAACGTTTACATAAAGGAAGGGAATTGACAGAGGTGCCCATTCAAGTGTAAGAGCCAAAACTTGTTTACTGGCCTTGCTCACTTTTCTCCCTCTTCCCTTTAACTGACTACATTTACTCAAGTACCACCTGTTTCGAAAAACAGAATAAAATGTTAAATTATATAAGAGCTACAATGCAAATAACTGATTTATGCAGTTTGGATTAGTAATTCATATTCACTTTCCAAGGGCAAACATGTTTAATTCTTTTCTTTTGCAGTATGTCCCAATGGAGTCAAGTTCAACAACTGGAAATAAAGTTTTTGGAGCAGGTAGACCAGTTCTACGATGATAACTTCCCCATGGAAATCCGACACCTACTAGCACAATGGATAGAAAGCCAGGACTGGTAGGATTTCATTTATTCTCTCTCCTATTATTTCAATCACCAACAATTCTTTTGTTTTCTGGCAGGCTTTAGAGTGCTCATTTATGAACTGAGCAGGTATCTATACTCCAATAATACTATTTCACTAGTTATGGATTTAGCCATTTAAACTTAAGGAATATTGGGAAATGAGGTTTCACATTTGAACTTACTCCTAAACAAAATCCAATAAAAATGGATTTAAAAAATAATGCAAGTTACTTTTCAATGGAAATGTTATACATTTACCTCTTGCGGCATAAAATTATTCACTTGTCCAAAACTGCACTTAAAGCTGGATAATTCTGGGGAACAAGCCAGCTGTTTACAGGAACTCTTCTCTAGGAGGTCAATCCATGCACAAATTTGGATTCAATTCACTTGATAGTTATCTTAAGAAAATTCCAAACTAAATGCCAAAAATAATTTTATATTAGTCATATCAGAAAGAGGCACCTCAAGTTTTCAAGCTAAATCCACAGGATTTAGTATTGGAGGACTATTGCGCAGGGGAAGAAAAAAAATCTGCTAAGGAATATAATCTTTCCTTACAGTTAATGCTCAGTATTTATGGGGCTGTGGCAACACGGGTAACATTCAGATCTCCTTTTTGCCAGACTTGGAGTTAGCAGGCGTATCTCAAACAGGCACCTGCCATTTGTGAGGCTAGGAGAGAGGCCATCCCAAGGACAAGGATGCCATGCTGTCCGAACTTTTTCCTCCTCAGTTTTGCTCACCAATGCTATTGCCCTGCACATCCCAAGCTGTACTATGAGCAGCAGAACCAGTAAAGCCTGGCTTTGTCTGCGCTTGTGTCCTGTGTCCCCTACATACCCTTCATCAGTAGCCTCAGAGTCTTCCTGTATCCCCAAATAGTTTGGCTGGGGGAAGGCTCATCTGGTGCCTGGTGTGAAGAGATGTGTCTGCTGCCTGGCCATCTGGCTGTTGCCTCCTGGAGCAAGTTATTGCTGCCGTTTTCCTCAGTGGAGGCGCTAATTTGGATTCCTTTCTTCTACCAACCTGCCAGATTTCCATGAAATTTGTAAGAACATTCTATCTTTTGGACTTCAGGCCTGTTGCCAACTTTGTCTGAAACTGGGCAGCAAATTCAGAAATTATATCTGTGTGACTGAGTGAGAGGGACGGTTTGCATAAGCCCCATTTCCTCTGACAAGTGAGCTGGAAGTATTTAAATATTCACTGGACCAGAGACTAGAAAACCCTGCTTGTCTCCTCTGGCTGACTCTACTGTCTGTGCTAACACTTCACCCTGTTTTTATAGGTGCATGTCTGTAAGAATATAAAAAAAACCCCACAAAATCATGAAAATCAATTATTCACAAGCTCTTAACTGCATGCAAGTCACCATGTACTTAAAGTCTTTTTTTGCTGCCCAGATTTCTGAATAGATGATCATTTTCTGCACTGCTAGATTGACACATCATACAACATTTTAAACATGCATGATTGTTGTTCACTGATTCTTTAGGGAGGCTGCAGCCAACAATGAAGCAATGGCAATGATCCTTTTACAGAATTTGATAATACAAGTGGACGAACAGCTGGACCGGGTTTCACAGGAGAAGAATCTGCTCTTGATACACAACCTGAAAAGAGTCAGGAAGCTGCTGCAGGTGGGTCATTACTTCAAATGACAGATTGCACTGCACACTCTCGCTGGTCTCTGGAGGTAGTGCTCGAGCTCTGTCGACTGCAGTTTGTTGCAGTGCCCAGCTCAGAGCTGCCCTGATTGCTGTAGACTCCGAGCAGCTATGGGAAGACTGAGCCTTCAACAAGATAATTCAAAATAACAATTCTGCTGTCTGTGTGTGGCACAATAATTCCTATTTCAATGCATGCAGCTTGGATACAAATGGTGTGACTTCTTAGCTCTGTGCATATCTGTGTTTCACTGAGCTCTTACAAATAAGACTGTATAGTGCTCATGTTTATTACAGATGTAATTACCACCTTTCAGACACCTACAGATATTTAACTATGGAATAAAATACATGCTTGGGGCTTAAGGCAGCACCATGAAAAAGGAAGCCTTGTAAATCATTAGCATGCTCACTGTTTTATGCTTTTCTGGGATTATTTGTCATGAATTACTTGAAGAATTTACCGTTAGGCTTCTGCAAAATGATATTTATTTTGATTGGCTGAATGTTTCTCTAATAATTGTTTATCTAAGGCAAGGATTCTCAGAGTTCCACTTCATTAGTCACCTACTTCCTGACATCTATCTGTCTTCTGCATAAAGCAGATAGGCCATTGAGTTTAATGAAAGTTTGGGGGTTTTTCTCTTCTTTGATGGTGTTTTCCATAAGTACTTAAATGATAATTACATTGCTTGCAAAACATTTTCCTTATTTGAGACATACATACATACACACACACTGGCCTGGAAAATCTTAGCATGACTTTGTCAATTATTTTGTTCTCTTTATGGCTGTTTCTTTCTACTCTTTATCCCCAGTGGTGGCCTCTTAAAAATATGACACTATTTCCATCACTACCACTTTCTCATCCTATGTTATGCAAGCAGCCTCCTGTAATTTAAAAATAAAGTCACTTTTTGTTTCTTTTCTGGTTTTTGAAGCAGCACTTTTCATAATTTCAGTACTCATCAAAACACCAAATTTACTGAACTGCAGAAATCCTGTTGTTTCCGTAATAGTCTTGGCACACTTTACCACAGAGCTGTCTCACCTTGGTAAAGGATTCTTCCACAGTGGCATATGCGTGGAAAGAGCATTTCAGGCCAAGCAGTTGCACTGGTGTATTCCTGGCTTAAAAGACATTTATGGTTATACCATCACAATGTGCACAGGCAGAAGGACTGGTATATACTTACATACAAGCTCTACAAAATTAAAGCCTCTCGTTGCTGTTCCTTCTGCTCTTTGCACAGTTTATTTTATTCTAAATTTTTTACCAAAATTTGAAGCATCAGCTCTGTGTGCTCTGCCAAAGTGGGCACACCAAGCCAAGCAATTAGGCCTTGGGTGAACACACATGAGTTCAGGCAATAACCAGTGTGAAAATGGCCCAAATGAAAGCCATTTCCTTCAAGTCCTGCCATGTTTGGAAATTGTATCATGCTTCAGGAAGAGCACAAAGCAAAGGAGGCTTATTCCAGAAAGGCAAGAGAAGGGGACTTTTAAGTGATTTGTGATTCAATGGTTTCTCAGGTGCTAGGGTCTGAGTCACAATTCCAGAACAAGCCAAAATGCTCAGGCATCCCCATTACAGCTGAACAGCGTTATGAACTCCTTGATATGTGCAGTACTGGAATTATACTGCTTATAAAAAGGGCTCTGAATCTTGAGCATTGCAGTAGAATGTCTCCAGGCAGGCAAAAAATAAACCCAGCAGCTCTCCCCATCGCTAATAATGTTGACCTTTCTTCATTGCATCAAGACAGCAGATAACCTGAATTTAGACAAAAAGCTACCCATTCACTTTCAAAATACACATGTAAACCACCGAAAACTGGACGGCACTTTCACTGTTGCAGCTTTTCCTGATCTTTAACACTATCACCCACATTCTATATTCTGATTTCCAAATTCATTAGAATAGGCTGGAGTAGGACCAGGCTCTTGCAATGTTTGAGGGTTGTTATTATTGGATAAGACAAATAACTTAAACTGTCTTAAGACATCTGTAACACCAGTATTTTTGACTTTTGTGTAAAGCACTAGGTTACAACTTCTAAGTTATAGAACAGAGAAGACTGATACATTTTCAGCCAACGTATGGGCTGCATGTTCTGTAGAGCTGCACAGGCAGTCTCCAGCTATTAAAATTGTTTCTTCACTGATTAGGTAAGTACATCAGTAAAGAAGTGTTATAGTAGTTGACATCAGCTGACAGCCTATCCTTGTTATCAGCTGTCAAGTGTTATTAATGGACTGAACATGACACATAGCACGGACAGTATGTTCTGTAATGTTCTTAAATTTGAGTATGCAAATTATCTAATTATGGGTCTAATCTTTTTTTAATGCATCACTGGTTGCATCTTATTGCTGAATATATGAGAAGATTGGAAATGCGCATTTGGCTTCCCACCCACAGCTGGATGTCCTAGCAGATACCTAACTCTTGCAATTTGAGCTAGTTTGTGACAGTTTCGTGAGACAACACCAGAAAAACGTGACTGATGTACAGAGCAGAATGCCATGGTCTGTTTTGCCCCAACATACCACCTAGGGCAAGGGAGCCTGGAATGGTACACTGTAAGACTAATGAGATTTTTCACAGACTGGTGCAAGAAAGACTGGGTTCCTAAACAGGGGAGGAAGCTGCTTTTGTAAACATCTTTTCCTATCTGGTGACTCTGTGAACAGTGTTGGTTATACTTTCTCTGAAGGTTAGTTACCATGAGCCCACCTTTATCTCTGCTTTGCTCTCTAGTGTAAGCACTGCTTTGAAATTTCACAGGTCCCTCCTCTTCCTTCCCCTCTGAACCACACGCAGATGTACAGACCCATGTGCATCGTGCACACACACAAAGCTGCCCAACCTCAATACACGAACTGAGTACAACCTTTGTTCATTATTTTGAGCCAGATTGAGTTACCGTATTGAGTACTACTTGACAAAATAGATAATGCTGGAAACCAGCACTTATCACTATGTGCACAGCATGGTATGTTGAGCTGTGGTAAAGGTTCCTAAACACCATGACAATAGCAATAATAAAAAAAAAAATTCAATTAGAGAACACACAAAAGCTATTCAAAAGCAATCTGCAGTTCTTGACAAAACACAAAATGAGAGACCAATGTTTAATCAGAAATACAACTGGATGGTTAGTGAAGGGCAGCCTTAGAAGATGAAGCAATGCACACTTCATAAGTGGCCTGTGCAGCTGTTTTCTAGACAGACAAGGACTCCTTAGGATCAGGATTCCTGGTGCTGTTACTGAGTCTGAAGAGCAGTATGTCTGGGAGTCTCCAGCACCACAGCCAAGCACACCTCACCTAAAAGATCTCCCTGAGATTTTTGTTATAAAATTAAGAAAAATCTTCTATTCTGATGGTTTGCTGAAACATCTTTACATAAATATGTTAGTTGTTCTGTGAAAGTAAGAATGGAAATAGTGAAAGAAGAGAGAATTTGCCTGCCTCAGTTGCAATACAAAGTTTTGGGCACCCTTGGGGGTTGTGAAGGGAAAAGAGTAGAAGTCCAAGCAGGAAAGTGGGTCTGCCCGGCACCCCTGCTTTTAGAACACGGGAACCATCCCTATTCTCTCACCATTAGAGAAATAATTATGGAACATGGCATTCCTGCTTAGACTGCTTACATTTCCAAAATGATCTGCAGGCAAAAAGAAACACCGATCAGGAAACATGTAATTTGAAAAAGTTATAAGCACTTGAAAATAGTGTTGAGAAACTTGGCTAAGCAGCTGTGGTCACTGCTAGCTCTCTGTAATTTGCTTCTCTATTTCTCGCTTTCATTGAAACATCTCTTCTTCTTGACATTAATCTGGTATAAATGCACATATTGTATTAAAATCAGGGTCAGCATTTTAGGTTAAAATCCTTCATATTTGCTTCTTACATTATTATTACTTCTCTAGTCAGTAAATTGGATTCATTTTTATAGCAGAGCAGCCTTTTGTTGTTGTGCTCTTCAGTGGGAGACAGAACAGCACAGTCACTTTCTAAGGTTAAATTCTCTGTCCATCTTCCTACAGAGCTCCTGCTCCCCCCAGCAGCAGTTTTGGAAAGGGAAGAGGGAGAAAATGTTCAGAGGCAGGGGGGAACGAGCAGGGAAATTATGCCTGTGGTTCTTTCTCCTTCTTAAAACTAGATGGAGAAAAGCAAAGCAGATTAGTCACAAGGAGATGGTTTGTGCTGTTGTTATGACAACAAAATGTAAAGGGCAGATGTTAAGCTTTGAAGAGCTGCCTAGCACTTCTAGGAACCACATTGCAGATGTAAGAGTCTGCATGACCTTGGCCCGTGGACAATTACATCCTAGCTTTCAGAAGGAATGTTTTTACGTGACAGCGTACCTGTCCCTGATGTGAGCTCCTGTGCAATACACAAGATTTAGTGCAGAGGTGACTGGTGAAATGCAGAGGCTCTCATGGCAGACAGGCACTGTCCACATTCCTGACTCACATGCCAAAATCTTGGGTTGGGGGAGAACAGCTAGGCTGCAGTGCAGCTGGGGAGCCAGGGCAGGGGAGGCTCAGAGGAGCCTGGGAGTCAGAGATGGGCACTGTGCCCCAGTGTCTCACTGCTCCATTTAGGAATGATGTTGGTGGGCAACTGCCTGTTCAGCTCAGGGATGTCCTTCCCCCCCCCCCCCCCCCCCCCCCCCCTCCAAGCTGGAAACCTGGAGCACTCCTCAGGTGCTTGCTAGACAAGCAGTAGCTCCGTGGAATGCAGCCTGGCCCAAGTGTGGGTTCAGATGAGCTCTCAGGAAGAGCCACTGTCTGTGCTGTGCTCTGTGATGGGTGCAGGACAACCCCATCAGGACAAAAGCAGAAATTCCCAGAATGATCCTACTCATAACTGAAGCCCTCATTTATGCTCTAGTCTCAAGATAACTTCTGAAAGCAATCCCTTCTCATTAATGGCAACAGGCATCTGTGTCACTTCACTGTTTATGGTATTCAAGGTGAAATCTGATTACATAAATCTTCCTTTATAAAAGTGAAGTAACAGATTTCAGGAATAAGAAGGGCTGCTCTGCTCATTTACCACTGAAGCCTGAGTTAATGAGTATACTGTGTGCTCTGGGGAACAATTTGCTGTAAATTATGTAAATTCATGAAATTCATTTAATTCTCACAGCAGATTCTCCAGTACTGGTGAACTTTACCCACTCCCCAGCCCTGCTAGAGCCTCAGATGAGGGGAAGGAGGGCAATGGGATTATGCTTGAATGAGCAGGTCTGTGGGCACACACACTGTTAACACCTTGGGGTCTGCTTGCAAAGGGAGAGGTCAGGCAGAAGCACCAGATCTGCCAATTCACACCAACCAGCTACATAAAAACAAGCTTTTGGAAGTCATAGTAAGTAGTTGGGAAATAATACTTTAGTTACATTACTTTCTCCTACATGGCTCTGGCTGTTTTTGTGGAAAGGTCTGGAATGGCATCTGAAAGTATCTTCTGTCATCTAAAACAACATATATTAACATTAAGGCACTTCTTTCCATGTAAAATTCACCGTTTCTATGTAGTACAAACAAATACATCTTTACATGATGCTGCTTAAAACAGAAACACAGCAGTGCACTCCTGATTCTGTGTCATGTTCTTGGTTATAATGCCCACTTTGTTTCCATCTGCAGTGGGAACTGAACATCACTGTAAAGTATGTATATTCATGAAATTCATTTAATTCTTACAGCAGATTCTCCATATATATGAACATATAAAGGTTCCTTAGTTCAAGTGACTGTTTACAAAAGCCTCCGTACCAGAAAGGAACATGTATGAGGATTCCTAAGATTATTTCTTTCAGTACATCAAAGAAAGTGGACAAAATAGCATTAGATCTGAAACAGGACATTCCAGTTGATGCTCAACAAACAATTCTAATAAGCCCTGTGCTGAGAAACAGTTGCAAAGAGTGGAAACAGCCATTGATGTTTAAGTTGTAGTTTCCTGTGAAAGCTTACAAAAGGGTGAGAATGGAACAAAATTGAGAAAGTTCCTAATAAACCACGGAAGATCCATTTCAAAATGTTATTTACACGTATTTAGCACTCGTGCAGCCTGACAGATCAACACCTCAACAGGCTAAAGTAGGACATGTGTTTTGAACCAGCCCGTCCTGCTGTCTAACACAATTCAGATAGTATTAGACTGCTCACAGTGAGTTTTTCAGTGCAACCATTAAAGCTGTTTACAGAAAATTTTGGCATGCAAATGGGAAACCCCGCACAGAAGTCTGTTTGCTAAAGCAGCTAGGTGTCTGCTCCTAGCAACTGCAGCCTGGTGACTGCATGTCAGCTAATAAAGGTTTTTAAAAATGATTGATACAAGACTGAAAAAGATTACTTGTTAGAAGTAAAATACTTTGGGGTTTCTAGTTATTATTTAAAGAACGCAGCTCTAAAAGTTTATTGATGTTTTGAGTTTGTTTTTGTAGAATGAATAAGAGTTTACTTACAGACAGAAGTAAAAATACAAGCAAACTAAATAACCTCCTGCGGGCTTTGTTCGTTCTGAAGTATTAAGAGCCCGGTTGCAGTTGAACATCTGCCTGAGAGATTAGTTAATAATACCCAGGTCTTTGTGCCCAGAGGAGGAGGGGGATGTGGAGATCAGTCCTCTCTGTCCTCTGATGTTTTACCCTTTTTCATAGGGAACATGGTATTTTTATTAACTTTCAAATAAATCTCATTTAAACAAGAAGTTATTTATCCTCAAATAAATCTCAGAGAAGAAGCACCACTACATTATTCACCCCTCCGTGTCTGTACAGTTCTACCATCTGATGATGATTTCTACAGAAATGTATTTTCTGTAGCTGTATCTCACCCTACCTGCTCAGAAATCTGCTGTTTCTATAGACTATTCCTTAAGTGGTTTTAGTGGCTGCTGGGAGGGACTCAGCAGTGGAATTTGAGGGGTGGAGAAAAAGACCGCTGCCCTCACAGCTCATTCACTGTGCTTTTACAGCTTTGCCTATTGCAGTTTGGTTGCACATGCCCTAAAGAAATTATGATCTTCTGCAAGCTGTGCATCATACTCAATGAGAAAACTGCAAGACTACAGACCTGTGTATTAGGACTTCCCACACATCATAGGAGTTTTCTAAAACAATGAAAGTTCCCTTTAAGTTCTCTCACATATTTTGAGAGGGGGAAGGGGAAATCTAAAAATAAAAGTACAAGAGCAGCCTAAATAGATAGTGTTGCAAGTACTTCCTCTTAAAGACCTAGATAAAACAGAGACATCTTTCTAGTAGAAGAAGATTTTTTTAGTAAGAATACCGCCTGTTTAAATACAAGCTTTCAAAAAACTCCCAAGCACTTAACCTTTGTCAGGCTAACACAAGGACTTTCTTTGTATTCTGCTATTGTCTTCATTAGACTTTCTGCCTGGTTGCATAAACAAAGGTAGAAAACAAATCAAGGCCACGTAGTATTTGTCATATTTGAAGGTGAAAACGGGAAATATGTATGTACAGCTATGCCTTCCCACCCACACATTCGAGATACACAAGTGAACCAAATCTTTCTTTCTTTCAAAAAAATAACATGATAGACAAAAGGGGGTTTTTCTCCCTGTTTTTGATTTTATGAAAGATGAGATACTTGCTTATCCAGAAAGATGCCGAGTATCAGACTTAGTAAAATAATCATATCACAAGTTAGCAATAGGGAAGGAAATGTATTTTTGCTTGACTTTGTATTGCTGTTTCCTATCTCTCCTCCCTTCCATCAGCTTCTTAAATATTCATTCAATATGAACAAACACTTCAATGGTCATACTAGCTAATGCTTGCTTGCCTCCAAGCTCCTATTGTATACAATTAAAAGGCTCAAGAAAGGTTTTTTACTAGCAGAAATGAGAAGAAACACAGCTGATGGTTTTGAGAGTTAAAAAGAAAATAATAAAAAGGAAAGAAAAAAGAGAAGATAAGAGAAAACCCGACCAAATTCTGAAGCAATTTTCAGAACTGGAAAGCACCAAAACCTACTCAAGTCCTTTTTTAAGGTCACCTTGGAAACACAGAGATAATCAGGCAAACCCCACTCTTTCTAAAGGTTTCACAGCTCATCCTTCTACATTACAAGCAGAGACCAACAAACTCCTAATTCCCTGCTTTACCCACTGAAAAAAGGGTCAGCTGCTCATGTAGTGCACGTCCAGAATTCACCAACAGGTGTGTACAGAGACCTTTGACACATGAAAAGCACTCAGTGGCTGGGAGTGACCCACTTTGGGATGGACCTGCCCACAGGAAAGTCAGCTAAAATTTGAGAAATTTAAAAAATGTGAAGAAAAGAAGAGCAAGAGAATCACTCTGGTCTAGATTTCTTCATTCCTGTCAGAGTAAGCAGTAAATTCCAGATACTAAAACTGACACTTGTTTGGTGTTCTTTTTGAAAGCACGTGTATTTTACAATGTCATAATATGTATTTTAAAGTTTCTCCATGGCCTTGCAACTTACAGAATCAAACCTTGCATTTTCCCAGCCACTGTTTCATGCACCTTGAACTTACTCCAAACAGTTCAAGCTGTTTTAAAATTTGGCTGAAGGGCATAAACTCTGCATGCTATAACGTACAAACTGTTTTTGCAGGAGTGCCTCTTTGTTTTTCTCTGTGATCTAGTAAGATACTGTCACAACAGATGTCCCTGGAGTAGAAAACAGTTCATGCTGGGTGGTGGTAGGAAGGTTTTCTCCAAGGAAATGTCATCAGCATTCACAGAAAATTGTCACCTGTTCAGAATGAAAGTTCAAGTTCCCCTGTTTGCTTAAATTTAGCATCATGCTGGTAGTTCTTGAGAAGAAGCCAGTCCAAATAAGATCCTTTGTTGTTTGTTGTAACTCATGACATGGAAAGACCTCATTGGAACAGAAGAGAGGAGAAAGAAAACTTGTAAGAACAACAAAATTACAGTAATATTAGCAGACATTTTGATTTGAAAGAAGAAAAGCGAATCCTCAATTTCTCTTTGTTGCTATTTGTCAAAAGACAACTATAAATTTTCTCCTTAAATATTTGAACTTACTAATACAATTTTACATAATTGCAGAATCTACACTCCTCTTCCTCTTCTGGCTGCTAGTGTTCATGTCACACTGAGTTAGGATTCCCCCATCTCAAGCCATTTTTGGTTAAAATTCCCTAATTTTCCAACTCATACTGCTCTTTTGCTGATAGAAGATAATTTTCAATTAGTCATTCACAAATCAAGGTCATGTTGAGCAAATTCTGCCCTCAGCCAAAGACAAAATGGAAGTGCAGAACAACAAGAGCTGGGAGTAGGTGAATAAGAGAATACCAGGCGGTGCATTCCAAAGTATAATTACAGCTGAGAAGTATAAAACACAGGCAGAAAAATTTTAGTGTTTTTATTTTTCCAGAGTCAAACACATGGTTATTGTGACTTTTAGTAGCTATTGTTATTTAGTAAGTTGTAGTTCTTGAGTTATTTAGTGTTACAATTTATTTATCAATTTATTACTGATGAGTTGCAATCCATCTGCTCCCTTTCTGCAAAAGGGGCTGCTCCAGGAGCACAGGTGGCAGCTCTCTGTTGACCTTCTTGGCATCTGCTCAAACTGAATCAAGTTGAAGAAGCACCAGCCAGACATACGTATGGGAATCACTGTGGACACACACTACAGCTTTTTAAGTTAGAGGAGAAAGAAAGCGGGGGGAAAGTGAATTTCCACTCAGTCTCTTGATTCAGTTGGTTTTCTCTTAATGAAACAAAAAAAAGGAGAGAAAGAGTTTTTGAAAGTTTTGCATATGAATAGTGTCTAGAAACGCTAGGAAAGTCCCTAATAACCGGCATCCTTTTGGGGAATTTTAACACATCACACTGTCAGAATTTTTTTTTAAGAGCCTCTTCTACATAAATGCATTTTTCCAGCTCCAAGAGAGGATATTTATTTCTTCTCCACTTGGCTAAATAGCTTTTGTTTGACTCCTTTAAACCCTAGCAGTGCTGGAATTCTGTTGGGCAGTGATAAGCCGGGACTAAACACTCCTCAGGCTTTGTAGCTTCAGGTACAACGTGTGGCATGGTCACTTACTGGCCTTCTAGGAGGAAGGTGGAACCCTGTTTTACTACCAAAAAGAATTAACAGCCACAAGCAGAAATTAACAGAGGAATTAATATGCCTATCAGTGGACTTACACCAGTGGCTGATTTCTCCCCACAGCTTTCATCCTAAACCTTATTAATAACAGGACTTTTTCCCCCTCTAATCAAGGTACAGATGGATGAGACAGGCTTAGTGATAACAGCTGAAACAAGGCAGGACTGTTCCCCCCTCTCCCGACTTCACATATGCTCGTCCTTAACAATAAACTCATCCTTTGCTGAGCAGTTTCAGTCCACCAAAGAGCAGAAAACTCAGTAAAAAAGCATGGGTCGTTTCCATCTCAGCTAGCAACCTGGACTGGCTCCCTAAGGAGTGAGGCACTGGGCTGGAGCACAGCCAGGAGCACAACCACTCTTTGCAGCAGTTAATTTGCCCTGGCTGTTGCTGTTGGATGTCTGTTCCACATGACACCCCGCTCAGTCCTTTGCAGGAAGATCACAGCCACTTCCCACATTCCTGTGTTCCCTTCCCAAAGCTACATCCGGACACTACGGAGAGAAACTGGGAATATGCCCAGTAAAGGGGACTGTGAATGTATTACTGGACCTGAAGTGCAGTGGTGTTGGAGGAAGCATGCAGCGACATCGTAGTTACTGTCCTTACAGCCATGGAGCTGTCAGGGAGAAATGTGAAGTGACAGATCTTTGGCACTGTTATTTGACATGGAAATCAGCAGTGTGTTCTTAATCAAGTCTCCTCTCACTGCCCAGGAAGGAGCAGGCAGGGAGGGAGTTCTTGGTGTTTCATCTGAGGCATAGTGTGTCCTGGGGTAGGATTACTCACCACTTCTTGTTTACAGAGAAGCTCCTAAAAACCCCTCAGGTTTATAACTCCTGTTCCTCAGGGTAATTGATACAGATGGTTGCTGGAGTAAAGTGCAATTCCGAACTGCTTTTAAAGACATCAGGGAGGCACAGCATTGGGGCTACTTTGGGTGTGCACTGGTTGCACTGTGGGGAATGTACTTCTCCTGTCCTGGAAAGACTTTAGAAACCATAGAAACAAAGTGTAGTTTCACTGCTAACAATGCCATGGCAGTCAAATCTTCCTTAGAAGGGAACATTTGATACCTTGGTTATTTCATTTTAAGAGACCTGTATCTTTCACCTTAGTCTATACCTGGAACCACAGTAACCAACATATGGTATTTAATACCAAGCAGCTCGAACCAAGTGGCCATGATCAAAAATACCATCTTTAATATAGTATTTCTTTACTTTGCAATTGAAGTCAAAGCATATTTCAGATTAGACATTTCATGCAAGAGCATACAGGAAATGTTTAGTAAAAAGCAGTAGAAAGATATGTTTAATGCCACGGTAGTTGTTGCATACAGAAGTGTTCATATTTATGTCAGATGCATTCACACCCTTGTTTCTAACACAATGATTGGTATGAGATATCAAAGACAGATATGGCATCAATTAAAGTATGTGTAAACTTACTATGCCACTTTCAGAGACAGCTAGAATAAAAGAGCTTCTGAGTGGCAGGAAGATATGATGAAAATAAAGACTAATAAAGAGGAGAAAAAGAGTAAGTCCAGAACTGGAAACTACACAGGAAAAGAAATTAAATTGATTAATTCTGATGAATGGAGAAACACTATGAGTGCTGAATGAAGGGTATCTGAATGAATGATACTGAATGAAAGGCATAAAGGATACCGAGAAACACTGAATGAATATGTCACAATAAAAGAAGCTGCTTGAGAGTCCTCATTCCAATTTGATAAATACAGCATAAGCCAGTATTAGTTCAAATTGTGCCCAGTCCTCAGTCACGCATCAGCAATTCAGCACTTTATTTATGGTGGTGTAAAAATATAGATTTTTTTGGTTCTTTGGTTTGGGACAAGAGTTGCTTATTCCTTCATCTTAGGCACATTATTTTTTGAAAGAGAAAAATTGTTCATAGACATTAAAATTTAAGTCTTCTGCTTTATGCTGAGGAAGCTTTCCTGCTTGCATCATTACCATATTGATATGCTTACAAACTTTTTTGTTGGCAGAAGTGCTACATGCTAAGCAGCAACATCCTATTGAAAATCGAAGATGTGATAAAACCGTGCCGAGAATAGGCTGACAGGAAAGCCCTTTCAAAACAGCTGTGTTAGCAGGGGAGCAATTTGATCTTCAAATGATACGCATCTCGGAATTGTATCTTTATAATCTCTGTGGAACGTTGTTAAGAATATTTTGTGACGGTGGTACTAACTGATGCTGCCCTGAAGGGCTGAACCAGCACATGAAAAGGCGACTCTTTTCCACCCACACCGATCTGTAGCTCATAGACACTCATGCATCATATTGCTTGTGATTTCCAGAGGGACAGCCTGAACTCTGGAATTTTTTTGAGTTGTATTTACTTGTGCTTGCAGGGCAAATATCATGGTAATCCCATGCATATAGCAGTGATCATCTCAAACTGCTTAAGAGAAGAAAGAAGAATATTGGCTGCAGCCAGCATGCCTGTACAGGTAATGAATTACATTTCATTAATCTGTTCCATGTTAATCTGCTCACATGCTTTTAAGACCAAATCCTGTCCTCTCATTCCACTGATTTGTGTGCACTAGGCGTTGCCAAATGTTGCCCTTTAAACTCACATTTGAACTTCATTAGTGGCTCTACTGCTGGAAACATTGCTATAAGGGACTTCCATGTCACAGCTAATCTTCAGAGACTTTAATCTGTAGGAAAGGTTTTAAAGAGATTACTCTTTGCAAAACAGATGTGTGTATTTTAAGTTATGCAATGCATTAATTCATATTAATTATGGAACGCAAAAGACATTTCATCCAATATTTTATAAAGTCATCGATGATTTTTATGTTGTTTGAAGAAAAAAATAATTTAAATTACATATGAAATTTATTTTTGGGAAATTGTTACATGATTAAAACCCAGAGAGAATTTTTAAGACAAATGTGTTCTTGTTAATCACTTATGATTGTAATATGTATTCCTATATGAGTCTTGTGTCACGGATCTTTTTCAAAAATCTAACAATCTGTGTTTAATTTACTAGATGTTTAATGTCTGCAGTATACCCACAGCTTGTCACCTTTTGGATTTCAAAGTTAAAGCTGCATGTTCTTCAAATCTGTAGAACTAAACATGTCTGTGTGTTTATAGCAGTCTCCAGATGGTTGAACACTGGCTTCTGAATTCCCTCTCTGTGCTAGAACTTGCAGTACAGTTTCTATCACCTATTATTATTATTATTACTCATCCACCAATTATCTGTTCAATGTGTTCCAGGGGCCGCTGGAAAAGTCTCTGCAGAACTCTGTGGTTTCAGAACGTCAAAGAAACGTAGAGCACAAAGTGTCAGCCATCAAGAACAGTGCTCAGGTAGTTTTTTGGTCCTGTTTGCTGTCTCTGCCCACATGATTTTCATACTGACACACCTGAACTATCTTTAAGCTGGGTAGCACAATGACTTCTGCCAACAGACACACCAACCATTTTCCATTATTCCAAGGACATCTGCCCAGACTAACTGCTCAGGACACACCTGGATCCTCGGGTGTTAGCAGCTGTCTGGGCTCATTGTGAGAGCTGCCTGTTTTAAAGCTATCACACTCATCCCTATGTGAGTTGCAGACAGACCCCTGAGTGCAGTAAGAGCGTACCTACAGTCTCTAAAAAGATGCAAGGTTCTGAAAATGCGTTTTTGCAACTTCACCTCCTTTAGCTGGATCAGCAGTAGCTTAACCTTCATGACCTCTGAGTCACATACTGAGACCTTTGTCGAGCCCAAGGCTACGTGACATAATTATGTGGTTTGGAGATGTGAGGGGACAGGAACACTGGGAGCTGATGGTAACCACTCTCCAGGAGTTTCTCACTGCAGGGCAGAGCTGGGCTGAGTCAAACCTGTAGCTATGTCCCAGAAACCTTGAAATCTCAGAGAACACCTGCCCGTTCAGCTCAAGGCAGGATAAGGATTCAGATTACCCACGGCTTTTTTGCTGTCCCAGCCCCACTTCCAGCTTTGCAGCAGTCTCAGCGTGGAAATTTTATTTGAAATACCTGTCCATATGTTGTTCAAGAGTAACACCTTTGGTATGCTGGAAAGAGATCCTAGCAGCATTCTCTCATCAGTGTCTCCTCTCACAGGGAAGAAGGGTTAGAGAGATCAAACTCTTAGAAGGATAAAGGTAGTTTCAGAAGAATGTAACACTAGATCTCTATCTACACATAAAGTAGTAAGATAAGAGTTGCAGAGCAGAAGCAGCAGCCTGTCATGCTGCTCCTTCTGCCTGTGTGGGGAAGCACAGCCACCCCTGAAGGAACAATGAAAATGAGAACATTTTCTAGATGCCAGGAGTTTTTTTAGTAGGTAATTAAGTTGAACACAGAAATTAGCCAGCTCCTCGTGTATGTAATTTCATACTTTACACATATAATTTAAAACTTTAGTCTCCAAAATAAGGAGTACTCCAAAATGGCTAATTGTGTGTGGCCTCATTTAGCAAACAAGTTTCTGTATTTTCACAGACATTTAATGTGCACGTCTCAGGGAACTAAAAAGGATTGTTTATGAGTTGTTGGCAAAATCAAGGCTTCCTATAAACAGCAGAGAAATAGGCCTTCGAAGTACAACAGATAATTTCCTACAGTTTTATTTTCCTTCTTTTGATGGGCTTTTTTGAATTATCATTGATTGGTTACCAGAAAATATCTTCAAAAAATTTTTACAGCACATATGAAAAGAAACTTGCAAAATGCCAAAGTAGCAAAAATGTTTCGTTTCTTTATCCATATTCTTAAGACATTCTGTAAATAAATTCTGTGAGCTCTACTCCTGTGTCTGACTCCACCTTTTTTGGCTTTGGACACCCCAACTGAATTTCCATTTAAGTAAATGTAAAATTATTCCTTTGCCCTGCTTTAAAATTTCAAGAAGAGAGTAACATCATTGGCATAACAATTTCAGTTTAGCTCAAGCTAACACAATCATTCCTACTTTCCACCATGTCATTGCACTCATAAACAAGAAGGGATAAAGCTGAATCCACCACTGTCAACTGCAGGAGAGAGGATAATATTTGACTTTCTAAACAAGTAAAATAAATCTGTAGCTATAAACATGTATTTATTATTCAATCATCCTTTTACAAGATAGTAAATGAGGGTTCCCAGAACTGTTCAGGGGTTTTCAAATGGTAAGAAAGGAAAATACTACATTATGCATTTGTTCATTTCTTTTCTGGGAAAGATGACTGACCAAGATGTGAAATACTTGGAAGATTTGCAAGAGGAATTTGACTTCAGGTATAAAACAATACAGAGTTTAGGTAAGAGTTTTTATACTAATTTTTAGATTTCCTAGGAAATGGCTGATTCTGCAGCTAGACTCCAGCATCAGGGGGTTTTGTGCATTACTTAATACATGTAAACATAAAAATGGATCTTTAGTTTATATAAAATTATAGTCCTGGAACATAATGACTCTTTTGGGGTTAGAGGTTAAGAGGGTAAAGAGGAGCGTGTTGAGAAAGTATAGTTATTTCCTATGGATAAGCTAAATTCCTATGGATAATGGCACGCAAAGTAGTACATTTCTTAATTTCAAGAACCTATTTTTCAATTTCCTCACCTTTTGTACATGGCCCTTCTTTGGCAGAATGTGGAAGAGCCTCTTATTTCCCAGAGTTGTGCAAAACTGATTTTTCTAGTCTCTAACTTGGCTTTCTGTTCTTTTTTGACCACAGTGGTGATAACCAGCTGGTAAGCACTCTGAATGCATGTTTGACCAGCCTGTGATGGTTGAGATCTGCACGTGGCAACAGTCCTTGCATGATCTCTTTCAGAAAAGAAACTGGGGTCCGCTTGTGTCTGCTCAGATATCTTTATATTGTCTTCCTTTGAACGTGAAAGATAGTGGGCTTGAAACATCCGAGTCCTTAAGCACATCAATCCTAAATGTTGAAGGCTGGACACAACCCAGCAGTCAGAAGACTTGCCACAGTTTAATGAGTTGCTAGTCATCAGGCTAATCATAATTACTGACCACACAGATAACTGAAAGCTGCCCCACTTGCAAAATAAAACATGCTGACACAAATGACTTTCAGGGCTTAAAATTTCGCTGCTCTGCTCCAGCACAGCCAGCTTACAGTGTGTGGGAGCAATTGCTGTGGCTGAGCTGCTGATGGTTACTTGTCGGCCTCTACTGTAACATCTACCCTAACCCACCAGGAAGGCATCAACCAGAGCTTAGCAGACACATGATTGGCACCGATTTCTTTTTTGAATGTAGCGTGAAAGATGCAAAAGGTCAGGAAAAGTGAGGGTGGGGAAGAGCTGCATGTGTAAGAGCATGGGTGAGCCTAGGGACTCTTGAAACTAGTGCATGATCCAGAGAGGGACAAAAGTTAGAGAGAGGGGGAAATGCCCAGTGATCAGTGCTCCTGGCTGCTGAAATTCCCCTGGCAATGAACACTTTATCTCTGTTTCAAATGGCTCTCAGCCAGACATCGTAATTCACATCGAGTCCAAAGAGCTTTAGCCCAGCTGCTGACACCACGAGCGCATTTGTGTGTACAGATCAATCATGGATCCAAGGCAGATGTACATAATACACAG
Organism: Edolisoma coerulescens; assembly: GCA_013397115.1. NCBI lineage: Eukaryota > Metazoa > Chordata > Aves > Passeriformes > Campephagidae > Edolisoma > Edolisoma coerulescens. Next base: position 1,253,595 of record VWZW01001754.1, read on the forward strand.
GAGTATGCACAGGGATGAGAAATGGGTATCATCTGTTTGTTTTCTGCCTTTTTCTGCCCCACATACATGTCTACAGACAGAATCCATAAAACGTTACATTAGACTAGTACTAAAGTTAGTCCTTTCAAATGAAATATGCTGTTACATAATCTACTGATGTCCACAGTTTATTTTTTCACTAGTTCATGCTGCAGTCTGGTCGTGTTTTTTTTCCTCTCCTCCCCTTATAAACAGGCACACGCACCCACACACATATTTATACTGATTTTTTTTCGTCCCCTGCAGAGCAGAATGACAAAAACAGCGCCCTCATTAAACAGGAAATGTTGGCGTTGCAGGCGATGCTCAATACTTTAGACTACAAGAGAAAGGTTAGTGACAATGTTTTGTCATTTGTGGTTAATATGCTTTCTCCCCTTATTCCCACACCAAATACGCAAATGCGTATGTGTGCCTTTTTAAATTCTCATTTCAGAAGAACAGATGAGTTACACAGGAGTTAAAAATTTGCAAAATGTTTGGGTGGGTCTGAGTGATTTTGACTAAAAGTTAAGAACTTGGCAATTAAGTAACAGCTCAATCAAGGATATGGTTCTGCACACCTCAAGAGCTAAGCAATTTGTTTGAGTCCATGGGAGTGGGGAAGGGGGGTATGATTAAATCAAGCAAACAAAAAACCAATGCATTTTATATGATGCAAAACAAAAGTAGAACTTTTTGAACTTGACAGAGCTTGCAAGTGTCAAAATCTTGGAGGTGTTATGTCCACAAAGAATGCAACAATCTTCCCTCCTAGCCTCCCAAAAGAAAAAGTTTTACTGAAGAAGAGTTCATCGAGATTCAGGATTAATGTACAATGGGTTAATCCTGTCACTAAAGCAATAGGAACTAAATATGGTTACTTTCAGAATAATTGAAAAAAATGTAATAAGCGCTTCATGACAATTGCTGAATTTTGTAGCTGTTGTCTGAGGTCAGTTTGTGGCACCTTTCCTATTTTACAGGAAGTGCTCAGTAAAATAGGGCGTGTGATCCATGAGATCGATATGCTGATGAGCAACATGCTGACTGAGGAGCTGCTGGACTGGAAGAGACGGCAGCAGATCGCCTGCATCGGGGGGCCCCTGCACGGTGGGCTCGATCAGCTCCAGAACTGGTAAACCTGCCTTGTCCTCGTGTTTCCACTGAAAACCACAGGAAGTCTGCTGCACTTGAAATGATCATTCCTTTAGATCAGCTGCAACAGCAGCAAATTCACCAGCAGCTAAGAAAGTAAATAACTAGAAGGTGCTAACTAAAAGTGATGTGATGGGCAACACTTGCTATTCAGAATTAACACTACGGTGAACTGCTGAGCCTGGCTTGTGGCAGTCACTAATTTTGGGTTTGACGGTTCCTCCAGATAGATGAGACACACTCTCTCCGGAGTTTTGCTTGAGTAAGAATGCTGCTGACTGAGTTTGTCATTGAAGACAGTGGGAGTTGTGCCTAGGCAGGGGCTGGGTAGAGGCTTTATGCTCTGACTCACTCCTCCAGACTTCACACTGTGCAGGAATTGAATGACAGTCTCTGTGGTGGCAACTCTGAAGTGATTGCAAGTAAAAAGAAAATAGCATTATATTTAAAAGATAACGTACTCAGAGAGTGTCAGCATAATATCATGGTCATTTCTCTCCCATCAAAACTCTCATATGGAAAAGATGAAGTGAAAATTAAGAAGTAAAAAGGGAGGAAAATTATCAAGAAAATTTTAGGATTGAAAAACAAAAAAGTGAGTTTTTCCTTCTTTTTTTTTTTTGTGTAGGTTTCTTTTTTTTTTTTTTACAGAAGTACTTTTTTTCCAATGAAGATGCTAAAAATAGCTTAAAAATGTAATTTTATACACACATACCCTATTGAACTGTTAGCAAGTGTGTTTGGATTTATTTTCCCTTACTGCTTTTACACTTCTTCAGTCCTGTTAACCTGCTCACTTTGTACAAATATTATCCTTTTAAAGAGTACATTTTGCAAAAGTTCTGGGCTGTAGGAAAGAATTAATGTTGGCACAAGTGCCCTGCATGTACAACATCAGGACCATGTATATATTTCTTCCAAATTGTCACAGACAGTGTTGCATTGTTGTGAAAATATTTATCTTTGAAGATAAAGTAGGTGATTTGCCCAATGTATTTATATACTCCTGTAAACAAAAGATGAATGGATGTGAGTTTGGGCAAAGCTGGAGAGCACCATTCAATAGAAATTCTGATTTTCCTCAAGCAAGAACCTCAGTAGTTCTTGTGTTCTCAGAAATGGTTTACGCGAAAGATCAAAAACTAATCCTTTGTCTTGCTGTAGCTTTACGCTGTTGGCAGAGAGTCTCTTTCAAGTCAGAAGGCAACTAGAAAAGCTGGATGAACTCTTGACCAGGCTGACTTACGATGGGGACCCTATTCCTGTGCAGAGACCTCAGCTGCTGGAAAAAGTCAACTTTCTGCTCTACAACCTCTTCCGGAAGTGCGTAAGCCACTGCCAATGTACAGAACTTTACCTCAACCGGTACAACAGTGAGAACACACTGTTAAGAAGGAAAAAAAAAAAGGAAAAAATTTCGAATGTCTGAGGATTTTAAGGACCAGGTTCCTCACATAAGAAGCGTGTACAGCTGTCATCAAAAGTCATAGAAACTGAAGGTGCCAGGCAGCTTCTCATGAGTAGCATTTAAGGGTTTGTCATCAAGTTCTGACTCTTAAGTGAATGCCAGAAATCCCCTTATTTTAGGAAGAGTTATGTACATTCTGCTGAGAAAAGTTGTGGGGTTTTGTGTTTGTAGGCTTGCTATTTTTTTTATGGTAAATGTGTCTTGTCTTTCCTCTTACCCACCAAGATACTCTTCCTGCTGCCCTCTCAACTCACCCTTCTATTAATAGATAAAATATTATCATCATTTCTCTTGTCTTTTGTACTGGCTATACTAGAGATATACCACAAGTGAGTCTCTGAAAGCAAAGTGTGCTCAACTGTTTGAGATAGATAGATAGATATAAATTAAAATGACAGTTTAATTATGATAGTTTAATTTCCTTGGAGCCATGCTCAGTGTATTTTCATACTCTGTTTTATGGTTCTGATAAAAGTTGAGAAGACCAAGACTTTTATCATCGTTGTATTTTAGGACTATAGAATTTGGTGTGGTTTTCAATGTGTTCCAAATATCTGTTTCTTACGGGAACAATTTAAATGAAAGTTAGACCACTGGAGCATTTCGAGAACCGAGAGCTGGAATGCAGACCTCCCACTTCAGAATCTGTAGAGAAACAAGTCTTTAAGAGATACCAGCCCCGTCCCCTCCTCTCGCCCCTAAAAAAACCCAGCTGTTTGTTCATACACATTCATAAAAATCCATTTGTTTCACTTCTCACACAGCTCCTTCGTGGTTGAAAGGCAGCCCTGCATGCCAACACACCCCCAGAGGCCAATGGTTCTCAAAACTTTAATACAGTTCACTGTTAAATTAAGGTAAGGGAAAAAATCTATCAAACTCCTTCATTTATGTACAGTATTTTATCCTAGGAGAATCTAGAAAACAAAGCAGACCAACTTGTGTTAGGGATCCTTTCAACTGCAGGGAGATTTTCTGGAATGGGGATATGAAGTCCACAGAATTTGTCACGCAGAACAAGTGGCAGTAAAGAGTAAAACATGAGGAAGAAAGGCACATTGTGGCTAAAGGCAGCACCTTCAGGGTTCTGTATGCATTGAATTTTTGTTTTAATGACTTTACAAACTGAGTAAATAATGATCCGTATCATACAAGCCAAAATCAGAATACTCAGAGCCACTTCTGCACAGAGGAAAGAGAAACTGCTGCATTTTGGGGGTCTCTGGCAAATCAGAGACAAGTTATTTCTCTCCCAGTAGCTCCTTTCCTGACTTGTGGAAGAACAAAAATTGAAGAGGAACTCTCATTTCATTTCCACCTCGCAGCACAGAGTGCATGGAGGGCTGGGGGTGAGAAAAGGTACATGCAGGAAAGCACACACACATCTGTGGTGCAGTCAGAGATTACACAAATCCATCTCCTAATTATTACTACTTTGGTGTCTCTCCAGCCATTCCCTCAAACACATGCTAACTTTTCCACACACTTAGAGGGAGGGTAGGGCACCCACCACTGGGACAGCCCAGCTCCTCTTTCTGAGTATTCAGCCTTGTAAATTGTGTTACAATCCTAGATGCCTAATCTGTTTTCAGATTATAATAATTTCTGATACTTTAATCTGGAGCAACCACTCTGGTGTTTTCTGGTGAGACATTTATTCTGTCAATATTCACTCTCTCATTTTCTGTTTTGAAGGTTGCTAATTAAATTGCCAGAGCTGAACTACCAGATCAGAGTGAAAGCAACTATTGACAAGTAAGAAACTTAAAAGTGAAGGTACTCTCTTTCTCCCTACAGAGACAACACAGGTTTTTTCAGTGGCTACCCTATCTGATTTTAAAACTGCTTTTAAAAGGAAAAGAAAAAAAAAATTTAAAACACCTCCACCAGTTAAAAGATCAGAGTAACACTTCCTTTTTATGTGGAACATTTCTTTTTTTTAAAACAAAGCTGCTAGGTCTAATTGATGTTTTCAAATTGGAGGCAAGAAGTCCATTTAAGATTTGTCTCAAGACTTAGAAAAAATTCATCAGACTGATACAGCAGCATCAGACAAAAACTTGAAATCAAACTGTATTGCATTTATAGGATAGTTAGGTTTGAAATATCTCCGAGCTCTCACCATGCACCATCCCCAGCCCTAGGTACCAGCTACCTCCCTCCTTCTGCTTGTTGTGCTTCTGCAAGACCCTAAAAACCACCTTGACTGCATGGAGATAAATGTCGGTCCACAAGAAAGAGGGAAAACTCCCAGTGAGGGGGGAGCAAGAGAGAAGCCAGGGCTGTTTCTCTCAAAAGCTGTGTACTGGCTGACAATAAATAGCAAGACAAAATACACTGCCTACATATGGCCAGATGCAAAACTCTAAGTGGACAGTATGAATTTCAGTTCTTCAGTTTAAAAATTGTAGTTGTGTTGGCAATACAAACCAGCTTTGACCAGGCAAAATCTACCATCTCAGATATGCTTCTCAGTACAAGTCATGGCTTACACATTTACTGATTCACAATCTGTTTCCTCTCCCCCACCCCTCTTCTCTTTTAGGAATGTTTCAACTGTAAGGTAAGTCAATAAAAGTATCACATTTATTAATTTTTTCCGATACAATGGTATTTGAGTACATGAGTGTAATGTCCTCCACAGTAACCGGAGGTTTGTTCTGTGTGGAACGCACGTGAAAGCCATGAACATGGATGAGTCTGCAAATGGAAGCTTGTCGGTAGAATTTCGACATCTGGTAGGTTTGGCTGCTTTTCTACTGTTGTGTACTTCTGGTAGAGAAATAAAAGATTATTCGGAAGCTATGGAGGGAGAACTGTATTACCATCAAGGCCAGACTCATTTTCTTTCTCCTTATACAGGAAGTTTACTCCTAGAACCTCTTTATGCCATTCCATACTTTAGCCATTCCGTAAAATAAGACTATATATTTTCACAGAAATGACAAAGCAAATCCTAATTACCACCAGAAAAGGAAAGACTAATCATGCTGAATTAAAAAGCTTCTCAGAAACTGAGTTTGGTTAAAAAAACCCCAAAACACCAAACCATCAACAACAAAAAAAAAACCAAACAGAAAAACCCAACACACAGAACAAACAAACAAAAACCCTAAACCACACCACAATTTTCTAGGGGAAATAGAATTGAATGCTTGAAATCTATCAGAAATTAATGCCTGTGATAACAGCCTGTCAGTCACAGAGCACTGCTTCTGTGACTTCTCTGAGAGCCCAGTGAGTCCTGCTTTCGGACTAACACTCCCTTGCCTGTGGTATTTTTGGGGCTTAACCACAGATGCAGTGCCTCGGTGTAGTTTTGCAAAAGGAGATTGAGATCGATGGTCTTTAGCGGTTTTTTGTGTTATACACTTGGCAACCACCCTAATTAATGCTTTGTTACATTCACTTAATTTCTTAAAAATTCTTTAAAAATATCAAAGGACTCCTCACTGAATAGAATTTTCAAGGTGCAGTGTCAGAGTCTTCATTAGACTTCATTTTTGTATTGCAAATAAAATCTTGTTATAACTAAAAACATCCTGGTTACAAATTACGTTCTTTATATGTACTTCTGTCTATAGTCTCTGACACATAAATATTGCTTTGCTTTATACAGCAGCCCAAAGAAATGAAAACAAGCGCTGGAAGCAAAGGAAATGAGGTTTGTGCATTTATTTGACATGTTGTTTTTGCTTACTCTCACAAGTATTTCATATTTGATTTTATTTAAATCAAAGAGCTGTTAGATTTTGAAAGATGTACTAGGATCCAATTATTATGTTAGTATAAGTATAATGAGAACTGTTTGGAACGACTCAAATTGTAATTGCATGCCTTGAGTTTGTATATTGAAAAAGTTACAACAGAAGGTAGAGAGTAATAATCCAAATTTGTGCATTCCTCTCAAAGGTTACCTTTTTGGTCATTTACATTTTGGAAAAAAACACCAAACAAACCCTTGCTTTCAAAGGTTTTTTTGTATATACAGGAACTAACTGCTTCCTGTAGGAAAGGTCCTTTAAATATACGTTCTGCTGGCCAGGTTCGCAGCTGAAGTCAGGGTGTCATTATTTTTGCATGAAAAGGGTTTGCTGCCTCAGCCAGGACCAAAAATGTGCTTAATTCACTGACACTCGTCCCAGCCCGGTCGTAGGGTCCCCTCTCGTGGTGACTCTGTGTATGGCACCACTGAAACCAGCATAACTGAGGGTAAAGTTGTATTAGCAAGTTAAAAAAAAAAAATTATATATATATAAAATCACTCATATCACAGCCCAAATAGCTGTAGTTATACAAGCACAACAGTTATTTGAAGCATTTTCTAAGTACAAAGGAAAAGATGTGATCAGCATGAAGAATTTGACCAAAACCTAGAGCAGAAGATACTTATGCCCGTTTCACACACATTTCTGAACAGAACAACTCAAAACCCAATTAGCAAGACTGAAACTCAAGGCTCACCTCCCAGCTGCTTTGCTACTTACAAAATCACTGACATCACAACAAGCAAATGCAAAAATGTACGTTAAGAAATGCTGGCACTCTACTTTTGGCAGCATTTTCCTCCCACTTCCACACATTGTGCCTTTAAAACTACATAAAGCTATCATAGGGCTGTGGAGAATTAGGACAACTGAACTGTGACCTGGTTCACTGCTGATTTCCTCAAACAGAGCCTCTCCTTGGTCAAGTCAGTCTGTGGAAGTGGTTATTAGCAGAACAAGAGTTGGGATTTTCTTTGTTAACAGCAACTATAATACTTTCAAAACTTGGTTTGTTGTAGGACGTTCAGTATGCTGAAAGTGTAGTTAAATATAACTGGCCTCATTTAAAAAAGTGGAAGTTCTCCATTTTAGATTTGTCCTTTCATGCAGATGTACCTTTTTGCCTAGATGACTTTTCCATGAGAAAAATTTGCTTCTGCAAAATCATAATGGGGGGAAGAAGGACAGTTTCACCAACCCTTTTCAACTTTGTGTCAGCAATACAAGTTGAGCTGGATTGATTCAACCTGTATTAAAACATCTGAGCTCATTCGATGGATGAGTTTTTCATGTAAAAGCCTTCAGGTCTAAGCTGGATTTTCCCTTTGCAAGGCAGATTTATTATTCAGATGCCTAAGGATCTCCCATGGTCTCAATTCCTCATTTATTCAGTGTCTTTTTTTGTTGCCGTGGCCAGTACATATCCTGGAGGAGGTGCTCCGTGGGAAAGATAAGGCCACGAGGTCCTCTGCCAAGAAACAGTTTTATTTTACATTGACTGAAAGCAGAATATCTCAGTAAGGGAAAGCATTTTGATTCGCAATTTTTTATTTCTTTTTTTAAAAGAAAAGTCTGACAAAACAAATGCATGATGGGGAGGGAAAGACCAAAAACAAAGAAAACAGGAAAAGGGAAAATATATTTTTATACTTTGAGTTCTGGGGATGGAAATGTATTTCAAAAGATCTGTTTTCCTAAGGGGCAGAGATTTGGATCTTTACAGAGCTATGCTGGTTTGCAATCAACAAAGCTTGTACTACAAACTTTAATCAACGATGACAAACAGATTTTATTTTTTTTCCACCCAAGAAAAGCTTGGGGTTTTAATACCAGATTTACTTTGGATTAATGATTTAGGCCTCTACTCCTTCAACTAGTACCATCTCAGTGCATACAGCAAACCTGGATGAAGGCCTATTTGTCTTTAAAGCTGTGGTTATTTGCTTTGTTTCTAGTTTGTTTCTCCTTTAAGTTGAACATCTCTGTTCAAAGTTGAATTGTCAATCAGTAAGGAAACTTTAGGAAAAGGAAAGCTGGAGACAACCTTTATCAGACACACAAAATTACCTGTTAACTTCTTGTGTGCAAATCTGTGTTTAAAAGCACCATTTTAGAAAAAATTAAAAGTTTAGAAGTACTCTTTTAGCAATATTCAGGGTTTTTTTAGATTCATCAGAAAAAATACCAGGCTTCTGGACTAATTGAATGTCAGAGTTGAACAAACAAATCGTTTCCTTCACTTCCTTCTTTTCCTGTTCTGCTTATATATTTGATATGAGTCTTCTTCCCAGGTATAACCACAGCAGCTGGATCACTAAAACAGTGTTAAACACCAGCTGTGCACTCACAGCTTTCAAACCTCCTCACTCCCTCAGGGCCCTCACATGGTGACCGAGGAACTGCACTCCATCAGCTTTGAAACACAGGTCTGCCTGTATGGATTGACCATAAACTTGGAAGTGAGTATTTGGGACAGATTTTCTGGGGCAAGAGTAAAAGGCATTTTCCAGCAGTTTACAGAAGAACAACTGTGTTGGGCCAGACTACAGGTCTGCCTACCCTCGGGGAGGCCCTCAGCAGGAACCACAAGCAGACACAAGATTTCCAGAACTTCTGGAAAAGAAGCCTATGCTTTGGGAAGAAAGAGAGGCTAAAAAACCAAAGCACAGCACAGCACTAATACTTTCCTCAGCAGCATTTACACACTGCATTCATTCTCTCTACCAGACCAGCTCTTTGCCTGTGGTGATGATTTCCAATGTCAGCCAGCTGCCCAACGCATGGGCCTCTATTATTTGGTACAATCTGTCAACCAACGATCCTCAGGTAGGTCCTCAGTATGCAAATACCAACTTCCTGCATTTTCACATTTGTATTATTTGGTTACTAAATACATTAAGTATAAAAAAGATGTATTTCCCTCTTGAACTGGCCTTTTTTTTCACATACACTATTCTCAACATCACACTTAAATATTGTTCTCATTATCTTTCTTTTTAGATATAAACCCACATGCACCCTTAGCTTTCCTTTCTGTAGCCTAAAGTAGTAGTTCTTAAACTAAGGAAAGGTGACAGCCCTTCTCCACAACTGCTCTAACTTCTCTAGTTTGAATTTATCTTTCTTGAGTGTGGCTAAAACTTGACCTGCTACAAAAAAAATTCTACTACTACAGTAGCAGACCATGAAAGCAGGCATATAGGTGAGTCTCTAATGTACTTAAGTGCTGCTTTCCACCACAGATTTTATAGGAACTTGGGCTTTCTGTGGAGAAGATTATAAATGTCAAGTAGCAGCTTCTAGTGGCTCTAACCCCGAGCAAAGGCAGAATCATTCTTTCTAAGGTTCCAGCTGTCTCAGCACATATTTTAGATTCAGTCACCGTTACTGTGTTTGCAGACTGTGGAATAGTGCTGTCTATGGCTCTCGGGCTTTCAGCTGGGGATTAGTGCAGTCACACAGATGCTCGGAGGAGGGAAAGGGTCAGACAGTCTACCATGGTGGCAGGCCAGAAGCCCCACAGAGCCACTCACTCACTCACTCTGTGATACTCCAAAGAGTTTTTGCACAGTCTTCAGTATGTCCATTGTGTGCACAATCCAAAAAAACCCAAATGACTAAAATAAGCCAAATGATTCAACAGCACATCGCCATATCAGTATGTAATGGTTTAAAGTTTCCATGCACTAAACATTAAAGTATAGTGATACCATCCACACATATTTGCCCCAATGCTTCCCCACACACAGAGCCCACTTTCAACACTTCCAGATTCTGCTCAAGTACTTGCAGCCTCCTGCTACAGCCTGATATGTATTTCATGGTTGCTATCTAAACCAAGCATTCATTCTGTTGCAGAATTTGTCTTTCTTCAACAACCCCCCTGCAGCCACTTTAAGCCAGCTCTTAGAAGTACTGAGCTGGCAATTTTCATCATACGTCGGTCGTGGACTCAATTCTGAACAGCTCAACATGCTGGCAGAGAAACTTACGGGTAAGTGTGTAGAAATATCCAGATTTTATTTGCTTTGGGGTTCTTATACTTGATAGCTACAGGTAAGGGCTTTAAGCACATGTTGTGGTTTAGCACCAGCTGGCAACTAAGCCCCACAGAGCCACTCACTCACTCATTCCCCCCCAGCAGGATGGGGAGAGAATTAGAAGGGTAAAAGTGAGGAAACTCACGGGTCAAGATAAAGAGAGTTTACCAGGTAAAGCAAAAGCCACACGTGCACACAAGGCAAACAATGAATTAATCCACTACTTCCCATCTGCAGGCAAGTGTTCAGCCTGGAAATCAGGGCTGGATCCGTCACACAAAGGAGTTACTTGGGAAGACAGGTGCCATCACCCCAAACATCCCCTCCTTCCTCCTTCTTCCCCCTAGTGTGAGCATGTCATGATATGGTGCAGAATACTCTTTTGGTCAGTTAGGATCAGCTGTCCCAGCTGTGTCCTCTCCCAACTTCTCAGCACTCCCAGCCCCTTTGTTCATGGGGTGGCGTGAGAGGCAGAAAACACCTTGACTGTGTGTAAGCCCTGCCTGGCAAGAGCTAAAACATCCCTGTATTACCAACACTGTTTCCAGCACAAGTCCAAAACACACCGGCTACTGTGAAGAAAATGAACTCTACCCCAGCTCAAACCAGCACGGCATGACCTCCACTCCCAGGGCTGATGTCAAAAATGTCACAATGACATTTTTTTTCTTTAAAGAAAAGCGGGCATCAGCTTATTTTTATCACAAAGTAATTCAACTTTCGAACTTCCAGGCTGCTCAACTGAAGGAAGAGGGCATCAAAGTCACACTGAACTGTGATGTTATTTTGCTTCCTTAACAATTATCTCTTACATCGGAAATCAAAAGGAAGTATTTTTGCTTGCTTATGATGCTTGGTTTGGGGTTTGTTTTAAGTACCTGTCCTTGTGAGTCTGTTCACTTCTGGGACCTCGCCAGAGATGCTTCACTGGTGTCAGCACAGCAAAGAGGCCCTGTAGCCTCAGCGAGATGAACTATTGAATACTCTGAGACCCAAGTGTGCCCCAGAAGGGAGAGACCTTAGGGAAAGCTGAGAAGTAACATTTAGGCTAAAAACTGAAACTGAGCACACAGTGTTGCAGGCACCAAGTCACGGGCTACTTTAGGCAAATATTCCCAAAACTACGATTGCCATCTGCTTCAAAAGAATACAGTAAAGCAGATCTACAGTCCCCTTAGCATGCCCCTATTCCTCCCTCCCCAAGTCTGGATGTCCTGTACTTCTCCCCTCAACCCCCCACACAACTATACAGATAGCAAGCCATATCTATTTCATAACTTCAGAATAATACATGCACCATTTGGCCTTTTTTTTTTTTTTCTTTCAGGACAAGTCAGTTACAATGATTATCATCTATCCTGGGCAAAGTTCTGCAAGGTACTGTTCCAAAAGTAAAACTAGACTCTTACGTCTCATAACACCCACAGCCATACCTATCTCTGTTTCTCTGATGCTACTGATAAGATTCTCACTTGCCATATGTGGGACTTGCAGCTCAGCACAATCACATCCCTTGTAAAAATTTAACTAGGAAAATAACGCTCCCAGCAGCGTAAAGCTTGGGATTAGGGATCTTCTTGGTTATATTGCTACAGATATCAGAAACTACCATTATAGTGTGCCTTATGAATTTCTGTAAATGATCAATTGAAAGTTCTATCAACAGATGCAATACATTTTTCATAAAGCATAAGTAAGATTTTTCATATGTTTAGTTTTGACTTAAATTATTTCAAGACAGTCAATATATGCAATAACTTCGATGAGGAATAGAGAATGTATTGGTAAAGAAGGGTAAGCTCGTTTAATCATATTAACTATATTATTTAAACAAGTACAGAACCTTGGAAGGAAGTTCAACTTTCTCATCTTCATTTCACTCAAATGTACTTTTCTAACTAGGAAGAAACAACAGATGTGATTTTTTTTTTCCTTGAAAAATGAGGTGCTTCCAATGCATATCTTAAAAATCAGTTGGTTTTATGTCAGGTTGAAAGAGAAACGTTACTCAAAGCCACAGCTCAAATTGTCACTTGTCAAATTGTCACAGCTCAAATTTGCTCACTTGAGCAAAGTAGCTTATTCTTAAGAAACTGAGAAGAAACTATGTCATGTGAACGTTGGGTAACACCACTCTCATGATTCTCTTCTTGTGTGTATTGGTTTTGTTTGTGTTTTGTGGTTGTTTTTAACCATTAGGAACATTTGCCTGGGAAGTCTTTTACCTTTTGGGTTTGGCTTGAAGCAATCCTGGACTTGATTAAAAAACACATTCTTCCTCTTTGGATTGATGGGTGAGCAACAAGGGAACTGCTGTATATTGGTCCCTCTCCACTTTGTCTTTTACTAATCTCAGATTTAGCTACGCAGAGGAGTATTTGCACTGAGTTTAACACTTCTGTCTCCCTTCTCCCATTTGTAGCTTTTGGAAATTTTTGCCAAGAGGGAACAACATTGAATCCCTTAGAAATGCAGGTTTAGATCTATTCTTCAGTTCTGTCTATGCAGTCAAGTACTGGGATAAATTTCACCAGGCTTCATAGTACTTTGAGCTCAATGCCATACTCCACATGTAAATCACACAAAGCTTTGGTCGCAGTCTCCAGGCCTTATAGAACTTTGCAAACAGGTTTTGAACATCTATATAAAAAGTCTGGCCAGATCAAGGCCAGGCTGGATAGAGCTCTGGGCAACCTGGTCTGGTGAAAGATGTCCCTGTCCACAGCAGGGGGGTTGGAATCAGGTGAATTTTAAGGTCCCTCCCAACCCAGGCCCTTCTATGATTCTACACATTGCACAGATCAATTTTTTTTTTTTTTTTCAAAAGTAAGTCCATGATTTCCTATTATACCTCAGGTACATAATGGGATTTGTAAGCAAAGAAAAGGAACGAATTCTGCTGAAAGACAAGACACCGGGAACATTTTTATTAAGGTTTAGTGAGAGCAATCTGGGTGGAATTACCTTTACTTGGGTGGATCAGCTAGAAAATGGTAAGTATAATTTAAAGAAAAAGAAACAAACCAACAACCAAACCAAAATCAACCTAAACTCTGCAATACACCTGCAATACAGGAGTCAAGTTTTGTTTGGTTTGAAAGTAAAATTCACGTGTATCATGTCATAGTATGGTTTTGGACAAGATACAAGTATCACAATTTCTCAAACACAAACCAAAACTCTGACATTCCACCTCTGAGCTGTTTATATTAACAAAGCTCTCTATGAGGTGTACCTGCTTACTGCAGGCCTTAGATTTGTTTCCAAATATGCAGAAATTATATATTGAAAGATACTAACGTAGGTAAGAACAGGTAAAGCCTATGCAAGCGTAACCCTCAAAAGAAAGGCAAAAATGAGTTCCAGCTGCAGATGCTCATCTACAGGTTATGGTGCCTTTGTGTTTTTGCAGGAGATGTAACATTTCACTCGGTGGAGCCCTATAACAAAGGCCGCTTATCTGCCCTGCCTTTTGCCGACATACTGCGCGATTACAAAGTTATTATGGCAGACAACGTTCCTGAAAACCCTCTGAAGTACCTGTATCCAGATATCCCCAAAGATAAGGCCTTTGGCAAACACTACAGCTGTCAGCCAAACGAAGGTTGGGCTCCACTTCTCTATTTACTCTTTCTGCACAGCAGCTGCAAAGTCAAGAGGCAGTTTTAGGAATGTGGGGAGAGGAGGGAGAGAACAGATTAAGATGCTTCCTTTAATAGTCATCTTCAAGAGAGCTGTTTTAACATGTGTCTGTCATTTAGACAGCTTCATTTTCAAATACATCCCTGGCTTTAGAGGTTACAGTAGAACTGGTGACAATATTTAAAAGAAGTTAAGAAATGGATTTTTTTTTTTTCCTGACTGATGCATCACAAAATTCAGTGCTCGGGTGTTCAGAGGAGAAGAAACTGAAAAGTCATCCTGCTTATCGGCTTCATAGTTGTGTTATACTGTAGCATGCTGTTTCTTTAATTTCAAGAAAACTCAGTATTTCCCGAACAGCTTGCAAGCCCTACTTTGTTTCATTTCATCAAATGGAACCTTATAAAAAAAGGTCGTTTATCTGCACCACCTTTTCCCAATATACAGTGACAAAGTTATGGCAGACAATGTTCCTGAAAACCCCTGGCAACTGCACTGGAAAATGCAAAAAGGCTAAACAAGGATGGTTCCAAATATGTTCAGGCCCACGTTCTTTTTGTCCAAGTCATCTCATTTTTAGATCAAATTCATTCTCGCTGAAAGAAAGCACTCAAGCCCTTAATTTTTTAATAGATAAAACACATTCTTCTAGAATTTCAGTATCAAAGGTTACAATTCCATTTGAACTCAAATTCCTACACAACTTAAAAATACTTGGAGGCTACAGTTTTTTTTCTCCCTCTTCATTTTAACTCAGTGGACTTTGCCTAATGCTCCAATCCTCTAAAATCTTACATATATGCCTAATTTCGTGGAAAAGACATTGCTGAAGCTGGATCTGTCAAGACAGAGCTCCAAGCATTTGCAGAACTGAAATCTGGAGGCTCAGAGTACCAAACTTAAAGAATTGTGTATTTGCTCTGAAGGCCTAACAAAATCTCTTTCAGCAGTTGCGGTATTATATTGTGACTCATATCAAGGGAGCAAAGACAACTCTGTGATTAAGACCTGAACTCAAGGACTAATCTCAGGAATTCCCCTCACTTTTATGGCTATTTATTTATGCAGGGACTTTTCAATTTATTATGGTCTGCAGCACTTCAAGCCAATAATCAATTTCAAATAGATAATAAAAATGACTCGACAATATTTAATTTCTCTACTATTTATTCTAGTCTCAAAGCCCTCAGATGGAGGAGGCAAAGGTTATGTTCCTTCTGTATTTATCCCAGTCTCCAAAATGTAAGTATCCTTACAGACCTGGTACACTTCAACTGTTGTTTTTTATTTAATTTACATCCCATTTCAGAGTTTCCCCTGCCTCCCTTCCCCAAACTATTTGAAAATAGTTTGCTATAGAAACATAAGGCCAAGGACTACTTCCCTTTCTTGTGTTTAGCAAAGAACTTCACCTGTACAGTGCTTTTCCCATTGATGGGGCAAAACATTTGTAAAAATTGAATGCAGATTTTATGGTACTCTGATCTACTTATCTTTCACTGTCTCCTTTTTATCTCCAGCAGCTGATACTAGGGCCAAGGAAAGACAGGATACACCTGACTCTATCTCCTATATTTTTAAGTGTATACCGGGTTGTTGGCATGTGCTTACAGGGCCACCAGCAAGCCTGAGTACAGGGTTAACAAACTTAAAAAACATTCACCATACTCCACTGATATGCACAAAGTTAGAGGGATTTAAGGTTTTTTCTAAGATTATTTTTTATATATTTTTTGTTTGCTATTTTTTTCTTTTTAGATTAAATGATTCCACAGAACCACATTCTCCATCAGATCTTCTTCCCATGTCTCCAAGCGTTTATGCTGTGCTGAGAGAACACCTGAGTCCCACAGCCATTGAAACTGCTGTAAGTTGTAAACTTTCCCATTCATAAGTAAATATTAAGCAAACAGGATGTGTCCAGCACAGATGCTGGTTAATAAAAGGCTGCTTGTACAATTATGAAAGAATCAGAGCTCTTTCATCACTTGCTGCACTACATTCTGAAACAATGGTGCAGATATTTCCTATTCTAAATAGTGCAGGATACTGCAAGTACCCTGGAAGCACTGGAATTGCCCGACATGCTGGCCAATGAACGTCAGAACACAAAGATCCCAGAGTTCTTACACAAACAAAGGCTTTACGCTGACAAATACATGTCACTTACTCTAATTCTCTAGACAGCACAAAGGCCTGGACTTGCTCAGGGGAGCTGCCCAAGGAACACAGTAATTTCCAGTTCAGCAAACTTGCACAACTTTTTAATGCTGCAAGTTTTTACATGGGGTTTCAAAGTGCAAACTTAAAAGTCGACTAAAACACTTTCAGCAAAGAAAAGTAACATTAACTTAGTATATAGAAAGATCAGGAAAATACCCTACAAATATCAAATTTAAAAAAAAAAAATCCTCTTTTCCTTATTGACTAGAAATTATGTTCTGAATCATCATGGCTCAGAGTCCTTAGAGCAATGAGCCAGGTGGGGATTTGTCCAGCAGACTTTTCTCAGGAAACACAGCAGTGGTTTGGCTCTAGCAGCTTTAGAAGAAAATCTTCTTTTTTAATACTAGCCCTTAACTTTTTGTAGGTTCAATGATTTATGATCTTAAAATGGTTATGTATTTAAATGCCTGCCAACTCCCCTTCAAATGCCTCTCTGTAAATGCTTTTCCTTACCCACAAACAGAACAAAACTAAACCAGAATCCTGACTGTCAATGACTGGAAGTACAGTTAGACTTTATATACAAGTAGATGAGTTTAATACATCAAGCTGAAGATCTGCTCAAGAGCAAAATGTGGTTTTTTATTCTTCACTTTGTTCTCCAATAGCACTCATGACAAACGAGTTCTTTAGCTGAAAGCAAAATAACCAGCTTGAATTAAAATTCTGCATTAAAACCTACTCCACCCAATCCAAGACAGGTCCCCACTCATTTCTATTTTGATTTATAATATGTGGAAATGGTTCTGACCTCCTCAACTGCCCTTATGAACTCTATGCACACATTTGCCTTCCTGAAGTTTCAGCAGAGTAAAGAAGAGTTGGATTCACTTTTGTTTAACATCAGGCTCCAAACATCTTTGGTTTCTTCTTGCAGGCACAGTAAATCTCAAACCAGCTCTATTCAGAACTCCAAAATAAGCTGTGACCATGGCCATTGTTTAGGGTCATAACCTCACAAAAACAATGTGCCTGGTGGCAAACTGCAAAAGTTAAATACAGTCATGCAGGTTTTAAAGGTACCAAGACAAGTGGTTCAGTGCTGCTAGATGGTGATACTTCTGTAGGCTCCTACTAGAAATGTTTTCAAGTTCTGCTAGAAATTTCATGAGAAAAAGAGTTCTAGAAGATTTTAAAATAATGCCTTCCTTGCTTTTTCCATTCTATTTACTTTCCTAAATGGAAATGAGGAGAATATGGAGGCTTTATTGTTATCACTCCAAATTCACACAACAATCTACCCTGCTGAAGAGCAGGCTAAGTACAGCAAGCACACAATCTGCACTATTAAAGCAACACTTTTTCTCCATGAAATGCCAATAAAAAAGCACCCTGTGAGATAGAGAAAACAAAAGTGAAATCTGCAGCAGGACAAAATATCCTGCAACTCAGTAACTCAGTCTTGGCAAGATATATTTTCTGCAGTCTTGCTGAATTCCCTTCTATTCCCCCCATCAAGCTTCCCTTACCCACCAAAAAAACAAGACTCCAGGAAGAACCCTGCAGTACATATCCACAGGCTGCAAGAACAACAAAAGTTCATATAAAAATAAATACTGTGCTTATTCTTATTGCAGCCATTTCCCACACAGTGATTTCTAAAGAGCATTCCTTTATTTTACAAATAACTAGAAACAAGATTCTCAGATCCTTATCAGTTTGTATTACATTGTCAAAGTGACACTGCAGTTACCTTGAGCCAGAGAAGGTTTCATCTGCTGTTACTTTTGAATGAACAGCTGTGAGTACCATGAGACTAATCTTTTCCTTCTTTTCTTCTAGCTGAGTTCTCCTTACTCAACTGACTGAAGTTCACATACTGGGAAAATCCGTAATCGTGTGAACACTGGATGGGTTAAAGAAGTCATAATTTTTTTTTCCTGTCACCTCTGAAAATCAGCTTTTCCTGGGAACCATTATGTTATTCTTAGGCCTCTTTCTGTTATCAATAACATATAAACAAGGAATTTTCTCCCTAGGGATTCAAACAGCCTTCTGCAAGTCAGATTTGTTGTTCTCACTGATAAAAGACCAAATCCTTTCTGGCTTGGAAGTCATTTGACTTCAGTTGGGTCCCAAAAGAGATAAATTTTACTTGCTAAATTAACTAATTTCCATAGAATTGCTGTAAATATGAGAGCATAAGAACAAAATGTTTTGCTTCTGAAAACAGCATATAAAGATAATGAAAGACATTAATGTGTTTGGAGAAATTAGGGTTTATTATGTTATATACTTTCTGCTTAATCATAATCTTGTACACCACGGATTTAGATACTATTTCAAAGCAAAGATTCTTGTTCCCCTGACTTTGAATGTCCCAGAGGTATCTGGGGTTTGCTTTTCTCCAAAAATGAATTGCCTTCAGCATAGATTTTTATCTGACACCACAGCAGAAGTTGTGGAAGGCAGGTAGGCAAGGCTGGGGAGGGAAGGGAGTTCCAGAAAGGAAGCAGACACACATCTTGTGGTGTTAAAAAGGCTGTCTCCATTTCACCACTGGAAGAGAGAGTTAGTAAAACTTCCCCCTCTCACAAAGAGTTGCAGAAGTAAATCTATTTGGGCAGGAAGCACTCAGATAGTACAGAAAGTCTACAAATAAAAAATCCTGATCTGACGCAGTTTGGATACTAACTGGTCAATACCATCAGGGAAGCAGTTTTAAAAAAAAAGTTACTGAAGAGCTGCAGCATTTGCTGACCACCTGGCAATTTGTGCTGCATGACAGGATATGACATGCCTATCACAGGCTCATTTAATAAGCAGGACAACCAGGTTTTGTAAAAGTGGTAAACTGCCCTTTCTAAATACTCTTTTTTTTCTTTCAGGCATGTTTACTGCTGAGTTTGGGTTGTTTGCTTTTGTTGTTTTGGTTTTATTTCCCCCAGTATTATCCCTAAAATCTCTTTTAATAGAATAATAAACAGAGAACTCCAAGGCCACTGTATTTCACTAATGCAGGAATCAAGACGTAAGTCTTGCCCACAGAATGCATGGTTAATGCGTGCAAAGGTCTTAAAATACAAACCCTTGACCATTTGCACCTTACTGCTTTCTCAAGCAGGTATAAATGAGATATCTGCGATGAAAACATAACCTCCTCGAATCAGTAACACATGGATTTTGCTTTCATTTCTCCTTTCACCCATGCTACTTACATTAGTTGAAAGCGAGTGAGCAGAACCAAAATAATGAGGTATTTTTGTGATACATGGAAGTAGATTTCAAAGAAAAAAACACATCTCTGTTCATTAGCCTGAGTGATTTAAAGCGACTTGCACGTAAGTTCAGAAAGCATCACGTATAAAATAAAAAACCAACAAGAGCAATTCTGTATATAACGTGGTAATATCTGTAATTTATATAACCAGCATAAATAAAATCAGATTTTGGCTTCAAGTTGCATACCCGGACCTCTGTGGATTTTTTTCAAGGCACAACAAAAATAGTCTTGCTGCCTTTTTGTTGACCTTAAACTGAGCTACAAGCAGTAACAGACTTCTAAAGCACCAAACATTCCCCTCACATCAGCTATTATTGCATGCCTTTTCATCCTAACCTCTTCTCACAATCTTAATACAAATAAAACGGGGGATGCCCTATATTTTTGACCATCCAAAGTTCATGAGAAGTCCTGTTAGAAAAGATCAGACATGTCATGAGAAACAGTCTTCTCTCTCCTTCCCTGCTGCCCATGCAAGGCAACCCCTCAAGACTCTCAAGTATTAACTTCAGCCCAACATAAGTGGTGTTCCTGAACAGCACTGTGGATCAGGTTTGGGCATCACAGTTTCTGCTATTGCTTCAGAACAGATTTTTGCAGAGCGTAGGCTTAACGTTTCATTGCAAAGCACATGACTTAAAATCATTTCACTGCTTTAAAGGAACACTGGAATAATTTTCTGTAGGATGAATATACACAGCCCAAGCTTCCTTCCATTAAAAAAGTGACAATTTTGGTCTTATGCCACTATGAGTAAGAAGGTGGTTGTCTAGTAAAATAGTGAAGGGGGAGGGGGGGAACACAAAAAAGGGGTGCCCAGATACTACCAGAAAAACCAAAACATCTGCTTCTAAGTACTTCTACTAACTATATTTGTGCTTTCGCTGTGTTTTGCAGCAGAAAGTAAAAAAACGCGATTGTTTTGTGCTGTCTTGGTGCATCACTGTAATGATCCTAATTAAAAATCATAAAAACTGCCAGTTACCTTCTTCCATAGCTTTTTTAATAGCCATGTTCATAAATCCACTACTCCCTAGTATTTCATGCCACGAAGTTTACCAGACAGACCTCTTATTTATTTCTTTCACGGAGTAAGACCTGCCTCCTCCATCTGAGGAGGGAGGGTGCACAAAGTACCCTGGAGATCCGCAGCAAAGCCTGGACTTTACCAGGCCGGTCTTTGCTGGCTTCACACACCAGACAAAACCCAACCACAGCACGCGGGTCCAAGAGACAGCGACAGCGTCCCTGCGAGCCAGGCTTACACGAAAGAGAAAGGGAAGGGCGCTAACGCTCAGCCGCCTGAAAGACGCCTGTGCTGGCAGAAGGGTCGGAGTGGCCGAGCCAGCAGCCGCAGCCGTGCGTGCGGCCCCGCTGCCCCTCGCGCCCTCAAGGCCCCGCTGCCCCTCGCGCCCTCAGGGCCCCGCTACTTTCGCTTTCGCCTCCCCGGCCCCGCCGCCCCACAGGCTTTCCCAGAAGTCACGTGACGCGCCCGCTCCCCGGGAACGCCCCCCGGGCCGCCCTCGCGCATGCGCACTCGGCCGCGCGGCTCCCCGAGCGCAGCCGGCACCGCGGCGCGGCCGAGCCGGACCCGAGGTGAGGGGAGCGGCCGTGAGGGGCCAGGGATGGCGCGGGGAGCGGCAGGGCGGGGCGCTGCCTGCACCTCGGCGGCTGGCGGGGTGAATGCCCGGTGTAACTAAAGCTGTCGCTTCCTCAGACTGCCCCTGCCCGCGGGACACCCACCGACCTTTGCGCTTTGGTGTCTTTGCACCTGGGGCAGCGGGAGATGTCTCCTAGCGGGCTTCATTCCTGGCAGGGACATCCCTGCTCGTCTGTCACCTGTTGCATCCGCTCCCAAGTCCAACTCTTGGCTCCTTCTCCACAGCTCACGCTCTCCGACGCCTCTCCAGACCTGCCCTTGCCCGGGAGCGCCGGAGCGCTCGAAGCGGACCCCCGTCCCCGGCACGGCGCTGACGCTGATCCCGCTGATCCCGCGCCTCCAGCATCGCTGGGCGGCCTCTGCTGAACAGGTGCGCTGCCCCCCGCCGCGGGGCTGAGCAGGCCGGGAGCGGGGGGAACGCGGGCAGGGAGCCGGCCGAGGGCAGGGACCGTGCCCGCGCCCTTTGCTCCCGGACCCCGCCGCGGAGATCGGCCGCGATCCCCCAGGAGTGGCAGTAAAGGAGGTAGAGAGGGGCCAGGAAGGAGTCCTGGGGTGCATCGGGTGGCCAGCAGGTCTATAGAGGTGATCGGCCACCTCTACTCAGCCCTAGTGAGGCACATCTGGAGTGCTGTGTCCAGGTCTGGGCTCCTCAGCACAAAAACCACGAGGAGCTATTGGAGAGGGTCCAGCGGAGGCCACAAAGATGATGAGGGATCTCTTACAAGGAGAGACTGCGGGAACCGGGCCTGTTTAGTCTGGAGAAGAGGGGACTGAGAGGGGATCTCATCATTAATGATATAAATATCTCACAGGCAGATGCCGAGAGGATGGTGCCAGACTCTTTTCAGTGGTGCCCAGCAACAGGACAAGGAGCAAGGGCCACAAACTAAAACATACCAAGTTCCACCTCAACATGAGAAAGAACTTTTTTACATTGAGGGTGGCAGAGCGCTGGATTAGGCTGCTGCCCAGGGAGGTCGTGAGTCTCCCTCATTGGGACTGCTCCAGCACACTCAAATGCTGCATTACTTGTAATCTGAAAAGCACACACATCAGAAGCCTCAGAGCCCTCACTTTAACATTTTTAACTCTTTACTTCTCACACGTAGCACACGCCACTCAGCAGCCAAGGGTGCTGGCATACAAACACAAAAGGATTTGGCAGGAAGGGGCATAGAAGATAGTCCTTCACCCTGATGCTGCCCTGGTCTTTTGGATAGGTCTTATAGGCAGCCAGTAAAAAGCAATGATGTGAGTGGATTTGCGTCTCAGCACCCATATTCTCAGCCTGGACTGTTCCTTGGATGTATCTTTACATGCCGTTTCCAGTACAGGGTGATAACCTGCAGCCTAGAAGGCTAACTGATCTGCTGCTAGAGACCATAAAGCCACTCTGTCACAAAAGTGTTAGGACTGAGAGAAGCCGTTCTGTACAATATTAGTTCATTTAAGCATCCTGTATCTGCTGCAAAGGTTACTTGAATTTAGCCTGCAAATACGATCATGAGAACTAAAACACATAGAGAAAACATCTTTCCAGTACTTCAGCATTTAAAGTGGCTTGAGATCTAGTCCGTTTTCAGAGCAGGCAAGCGTGGACACAAATAACAACTGAAAATGGGCACTTTGAGGGGTCTCTGATTTTTCAGTCGCGCTCTTGGTGATGGGGAATACATCCGCACAAACAAAAGGTGGTACTCCATGTTCAGGATCTCAGTTATGCAGTGTACAGGTATCAAACACTCAAGTCCTCATTCCCATATCCCTGCTAAGCGAGAGAGCAGTAACATTAGCAGTACCCTACGGGCCATGAAAAGGGGTTTAGAGGAAAAGAAAAGAA
The DNA here is from genome assembly GCA_013397115.1 of Edolisoma coerulescens. Taxonomy (NCBI): domain Eukaryota; kingdom Metazoa; phylum Chordata; class Aves; order Passeriformes; family Campephagidae; genus Edolisoma; species Edolisoma coerulescens. The sequence continues at coordinate 1,276,637 of VWZW01001754.1, forward strand.
AGAAAGCACCACTCAGCCACTCGCTCACTTCCCCCTCCTCCCCACGTGGTGGGATGGGGAGAGAATCAGAAGGGTAAAAGTGAGGAATATTGTGGGTTGAGATGAAGACAGGTTAACAGGTGAAGCAAAAGCCATGTATGCAAGCAAAGCAAAAGGCACGTGTTCAGCCGTCCTGGGAAAGCCGGGCTCCATCACACCAGCAGTGACTTGGGAAGACAAACACCATCATCCAAAATGATTCTCCTTCCCCCAGCTCTGTGAGCTTGATGCCACATGGTCTGGAATATCCCTTAGATCAGTTGGGGTCAGCTGTTCAGCTGTGTCCCCTCCCACCTCCTTGTGCACCCCCAGCCCCCTCGCTGGTGGGGTCGGTGAGGAGCCTTGATGCTGTGTAAACCCTGCTCAGCTGTAACAAAAACATTCCCTGTATTACCAACACTGTTTCCTGCACAAATCCAAACTCTGAACAAAATAAACTTTATCCCAGCCAAAATCATCACATCCTCCAATTTTGTCAATGTTCATGAAAACTTCAAATGAGTTATTTTTCACCAGTTCAGTTCAAATACTACTTAAACATTTACACCAACTTCTTTTTCACCCTTTCCTCAGGATGACTCAGTGGTATCAGCTACAGCAACTTGATTCCAAGTTTTTGGAGCAAGTTCACCAGCTATATGATGACAGCTTTCCTATGGAGATCAGGCAGTACCTGGCGCAGTGGCTGGAAAACCAGGATTGGTAAGCGCAGAAATTAATTAGGCTTTGGGCTGTGTGGTAAGCAGTGCCCTCAGACGTGCAGTTACAGGCAGCAGCAGAATGCTGGGGAAGCAAGCTGCTAGGTGAACCTTTGCTGGTAGGATGCTTCAGTAGCTGTGAGGGTGCTACAGCCTGTGTTCCTGCCCCTCTTCAGGGCTTTCTAGAGCCTGATACCTGGAGTAAGTGTCCTTGCTCATATTGCTCTCAGTGGTGTAGAACAAAAGTGGCTGTTTTAAGACCAATTAATTACTACTTTGGTAACTCAGTCACTCTTCAAAGACTCTGGACTTCTGCCAAAGTTTCTGTGGAATGTCTTCTCTTTGAAGAGAGGTACAACATGCACATGCACTAGGGTCACTTCTAGGTTCCGGATGTGCATGGAATGAGTGAATTAATTTGAACAGAATGTGGCAAAAAGAATAGAGAAACAACATTTCTGTATCAAGGAAAGTAAAGTCAAGAGAATGAAACTGGCTTACATTTGAAGGTAATTCTCACTGCTTGCATATTCTACAGCTAGAGTTGGGGATTAAAAATCAAGCTCACCTGTATGTATTTCTTGGCTCTTGTATTGGAAGTGTATTTAACCCAAGCATGCTTTAAATTATTCTAGGGAACATGCGGCCAGCAATGTCTCATTTGCTACAGTGTTATTCCATGACCTGTTGTCACAGCTTGATGATCAATTTAGCAGATTCTTGATAGAAAACAACTTTTTGCTGCAGCACAACATAAGGAAAAGCAAACGTAATCTTCAGGTACGCCTGGGTTCTGTATCTATACGTTTGCTTGATTTGCTTCAGTGCAGCTGGATGCCTCTAAGCAACTACCCTGCCATGAGGGATTTTCACAGAGGATGTGTGAGAATCCTGATTTAAAAGCCAGAATTCAAGTGTTGTTCCATTTTTGTTTTGATTGGCTATGGTTAGAAAGTTACAGTTTAATTATCAGTACAGTTACAGTTTGAGAACTCTAGGAAAAAGAAAACCCCCCAGGGTAGCACCATCCTGAGCAGAGCAGGGCAGTACTCAATCCACAGCACATTTCACCTTTGTGTGCAGGTAAAACAGTAAAGTTGAATTTGCATCCAGCCTGGACTGTGTGTTAAACCAGCAGCCCAACCAAGGTGTGGGAGGGTGGCTCTTCAGGGATGAGCTCTCTCTAGGACTGTAGAGTGGTATCCCACCTCTCCCAGTAATGTCTCTGACCCTTTGCTGTTGTTTTGTGCCAGTCCTGTCTCTTTGTATGCTAATGAACTTAAAATAGAAACTCGCTCTTGGAGCTGGTTGTGGCAGTCACAGCCTGTAATCCTGGAGCAGGCTATGACCAGTGTGTTCCCTGAGGCTCACGCACTGGTCATTCCCTGGTTTTTTTCGCCAATTTGAAAGTTACTGAAGGACTAGAAATTACGTGTATGAACTTTAACAATAGACTGTGTCTCTACGGCTAGGATAACTTCCAAGAAGACCCAATACACATGGCAATGATCATCTACAACTGTCTGAAAGAAGAGAGGAAAATACTGAACAGTGCCCGGGCATCAAATGAGGTAACAGTCTTGAAATGTCTGCTGCAGTTGTATCTCCCCTTTCCTGTTATTTGGGACAAGGGGGAGGTGGATGAAGACTGGCAGGAGAAACAGGCTGTTCTCTCTCTGCCCAATAAGAGGTTCCTTAAAAAACAGATGAGTGAGCACAGATATGTACCAGCTGGAGAACACTAATTTGCACCAGCTGGACAGCATGGCTTTTTTCTGCTGAATGAAGCATTTGGAGGACAAATGGCCAGGAAATAATTTTTATTCCTTGAGTGATGTAAAAGCTATGCTAGTTGTTTTAATGCTTCTGTAGTATGATGTAGCCTGATGTGCTAATTGGATTTTATTTTAATAGTTAGCGCTTAACTTATGTATCCAGCAAGATTTTAGGTTTGTTCTTCTGCATTTTACTCCCCAATTTACTCTCTATTAAGCAGCTGAGCATGCTTCTTTGGAGTTTCTCTGGGAAAATGATACATCATTCTCCTTCCCAGTTGTCTCCAAGTATTTCTTTCTGGTTTTGGTGGGGTTTTGGGGTGTTTTTTTCATGAAGCCCTTTTCTTTCCTCTGAATTATAGATAAAGCCGTATCTTCTCCTTTGTCACCTGTTCTCCAGCTTCTCACCTTTTTTTTTTCCCCTTTGCAAGAACTGTTTTGCAGTAAAAATTCTGCAGTTGGGAAAGGCATGCAAAAATGTATAGATAGCTGTAATCCACTTATGTAGAAATAAAGTGATGACTGACCAAGCATGTTAATTCCCAGTGCTGAAATACCTCAGTTTATAGCAAGGCTTTGAATGTGCAGTGTGGGAAGAGCACTTGGGCACGGGCCTTCAACAAGGGGCCCTTTGCAACAGTGTCCAAAGCAGCTGCTCTCAGAGTGTGACTCTGACAGAGCCCCTGTAGCTGCAGCACAGCTGTTCAGTCCTGGTATGTGACATAAAGCACTTGCTGCTGCCTTTCCAGTGTGCAGTAAATTGGGGTCATCAAAAAGGGAAAGGGAATTACAGAACGGTTTGGATTGGGAGGGACCTTAGAGATCATCTACCTTCCACTAGACTGTGTTGCTCAAAGTCCAATCCAGCTTGGCCATCACTTCCACCACTGACTTAAATCCATGATGGGGACCTTTGGCAGTTTACCAAAATAAATACTTTGTTTCTTTCAAATTCACCTGAACTTGATTTTTTTTTATACTACAGAATTTTAGTATGGTTTATCAAAACAAGCCATGCTTCCTCAGGTTTTTTGTCAATAAAAGCCACTAATTTACATTAATGAAAAAAGGTATGGGTAACTCTGTTTTGACTTGTTCTGCTTCTTCCCTCAGATGGAAGTAGGGAATGTACAGAACACTGTGATTGGGATGCTGGACAAACAGAAGGAGCTCGATGCCAAAGTGAAGGCTGTGAAAAGCAGTGTTACAGTAAGTGTAATACAACTTTTCATAGTAGTGTTTGTTGATTCACAGATGTAGAAAAGCTTTCAGTAGTAAATTACACTTGATAAAATGACAAATTAAGGTAGGGGTTTTCAAGTTTGTAGCCAGGGATTGTCTGAAGATAGAAAGTACCTTGTGCCTAAATTTTAGCAACAAACGCATTTTGCCCATCTGAAATACTAGCAGCTGAGGAAAAACCCTCTTAAATTGTAACTGACCAATTTGTTGCTAACTAGAAGATATATTTTTTTTAGCATATAGATGTTTGTCTTCATAAATACAGTCACAACAGAAAGCTTTTCTCCAAATAGTACCTAAGAATTTGAAAGTTGAAAATGCTATGTGCTGTTCTAAGTTTTTCCACTGTAGCTTAAGTTCTGCTAAACTCTGTGAACTTACATGGCTTGAAGGCATTGAAAAGGCATTTCCATACTTTATAATTAACAGGTTTCAATGAGCTGAGAAGGAGGAAGGGTGAATAGAAGGTGATGAAATTTAGGGATATTTCCTGTTAGGGAGTTCCAGGAAAAAGCATTGCTACAAAACTGGACTTCATGTCTGTCAAGGGGTGGTACCAGGCATTTCCTAATCAGATGTAGTCTTGCATTATTTGAAAATATTAAGTAATATCACTCGTGTATTACAGGATGTGGAGCAGGACATCAAGACGTTAGAGGATATGCAAGATGAATATGACTTCAAATGTAAAACCCTGCAGAACAGAGGTAAGTCATTTTTCAAGGACATCCCCTGTTGCATATGGTTTGTCAGAGTAAACTGCTCTTTATGTTGGGACACTGAGCCTAATGATACCCAGCCAAACTTACTGGTAATGTCCCTCCTTTATTAACCCTGCTTCACACTGAAACCTACATTTCTGCATCTGTCTTTTGTTCCAAGTAAGAGAGCCTCCTTGTTAGCACAGCATTCCTTTGTCCTTTACATCCCTTTGCCACTAGAAGTAGCAAACCCTGTAGGCTCTGTGACCATTCAGCCATACACTTGATTAGTGATGTTTAGGCTTCCCTTTGCCATCTTATATTTCACAAATGCCACACTAGCTTTAGGTTTTGTAGGCTCTTGGGCACCAAGGGAAACACACAGAGTCCACACTGGTTTCATTATACAGATCTGTCTCTGTTGTCAAATTCTTTGTTCTAGAAAAGGCTTTAGTTTATAACAACTTGGCAGAGCTGACTGTCCCTCAGAACAGGGACATGTTCAGCAGATACTAAGGGAAGCAGTGAGCCACGATCTTGTTTTTTGTATTTGTCCCCTTCTCCCCCCAGCATTTCCCCCACCCATCCTTCAGCACTCCTTCAGCCTCACATTCACAGTTTGGTCTTATTTTATAGAACATGAGTCCAGTATGTCTCAGGAGGAATACAAGAAAGAACAGCTGAATCTCCAGCAGATGTTTTTATCACTGGACCTCAAGAGAAAGGTAGTGCTCAAGTTTTCTTTCAGAAGTCAGCAGCTCTTCATTTTAAGCACATGTGCATTTTCATTGAATTGACATAAATTAGTAGTAGAAAAGGTTTTTTTTAATATGTCGGTTGAACTGAGGTCTTTGCAGAGTTTTGCAAGACAGATGAACACTAGCTAAAACAGTACTTAGTTCTCCTGTAGGAAGTATTTTTAATAAGCAGGATAATCTCATGTTCTCTGTAGGAGGTGGTGAATAAGATAGTACAGCTGCTGCACAGCACAGAGCACACACAGACTGCCCTTATCAATGATGAGCTGGTGGAGTGGAAGCACAGGCAACAGACAGCATGCATTGGTGGGCCACCCAATGCCTGCCTTGACCAGCTGCAGAACTGGTAAGTCTTTTGTAAGACTGCATCTGAACCATGTTATGAAGGAACATCCCATCTAGGAAATATACTGATTATTTATATTATCCATTTTCATTCTGTCTTACCACAACTACATTCATTTTATTACCTAACCACATTTCCAGTGAGTACGAAGTGTTCTCCAGGCACTGCCACATCCTCAGGGACATGCTGGTGCCTCTGCATTAGTATAACATAAAAACATGCTAAAAGTAATAAAATCGTGTCAATTGTAGGTTCACCACTGTTGCTGAAAGTCTACAGCAAGTTCGTCAGCAGCTCAAGAAGCTTGAGGAACTGGAACAGAAGTTTACCTACGACCCTGATCCCATCACAAAAAATAAACAATTTCTGCAGGACCTGACACACACTCTTTTCAAACAACTCATCCAAAGGTAATAGACCAGAAAGATCTTTTGCTGTTACCATGAATAAATAGATGAAGAGCACCTTCCCTACTGTTCCCTCAGTATTTCTTGCATAGTAACTTTCCATTTTCCAAGGTTTTCCTAATTTTGTCACAAACATTAAACTGAATTACTGTTTCTGAGATTTACCCTATCTAGGATTTCCACAGGTTCAGGCCTGTGGAAAGGGTTTGTGATCAGTCATTGTTGAAGTTAGCAGGAGCTTTGCTGCAGTACACATTGATTACTGAGTCAAACTCCCAGTCTGTTAGTCCACTTCTTGCTTCAAGCTTCAACCCTGCAAAGTTCAGCTGAAGACAGGCATGAAACAACCAGCATCAGGCTGTGCCCAAGACAGATACACACTAGGTTCTCCAGTCCTTAGTCACTGGACACATCCTCTTTGCCTGCAGCACGGGGAGGCCAGCCCTGCCTCTGCACCATCTCTATGATGCAAGTTACTGTAGCTGGTAGTTGCATCACATAAGATCAGAGTCCTCTTCTGTAAACACACAGTAGACAAAAATTTGGGGTGTATCAGAACAGGTTAGTCTCAGAAGTTTGTTTCTTTGGGTTAGCTGGCCCTCATCAAATCCCCTGCTAGCGTATCCATCCCTTGGGTACGTGTTGTTACACAGCACTAACCCTGTAAGAATTCAGGAAGCCCTGGGAATGGCAAACAAAGCAGCACTCCTCACTTGCACTGTGCTAATTACAGCAGTGTTTCCTTGCTGTTTGATTTCAGGGAAGTTTGATGTAGCAGTCTCCCTCCTCAAGCCATCAACGTATTGCAGAAAAGCCAACACTTATGAAATCACAATTTCTAGCCCCATTGAAACGATTGAAAGGAACTGATACACACACCTCTGTGTAGATTGAAACTGAGTGAATAAAGTGTATAGTATTACTGGTAAATCAGCATTCTTTTAAAGTTCACTTTTTACGTGGTTTCTCATTTAAGGACAGCATAGATAAATCATAGTGCCTTTACTCTGTTCTTCCCATAGCTCCTTTGTGGTGGAGAGGCAGCCTTGCATGCCAACACATCCTCAGAGGCCACTAGTCCTGAAGACAGGAGTGCAGTTTACTGTGAAGCTGAGGTATGTTTTCCCCTTTCCCTGTTCCTGTTTCGTGGTAAGGCTTTCCTGTCACTGGCTTCCTGCAGCCAAGAGGATTGCACAGCCTGCCCTGCAGCCCAAGGGCTGAGGCCAGGAGGAGGGAGGTGCCATGGGCAGGGGCTTTCTTCTGGCAGAGGTTAACTCGCGTTCAGCTTTTACCCTTTAGCAGAGGTGGGGTGTACTGAGTGTGTAACAAACACAACCAAACAGCAAGAAGACACATGCAGAGCACTTTGTCATGCCAAAGAGCAACTCATTTGCCCATTTAGTTTCATTTCTAAATGTTGTCTGGTATGGAGCAAGCTTGGAGCCTGCATGTGGCCCCAAGTGTGCTCCTTAAATATCTGTGGTAAGCAAAACAATAGAAGAGAACTCATTTTTTTCAGTTGCTGACATTAAAAAAAAAATACTCCTCTTTCCAGATTGCTGGTGAAACTGCAGGAGCTGAACTACAACTTGAAAGTGAAAGTTTTATTTGATAAGTATGTTGCATTTATTTTATCCCTCTTATGTAAAGGTAAACAGTCCCCAAAGTTCAGAAACCAAAGAGCAGTCATATTATAAGTGTTGAGTAGGCCAGGAGCAGGCTGGTTCTCTGTTCCTTCCCTTTTTCTTACCCATTCCCTTGCTCTAAATCTCTCTCTGCCACCAGAGGCATGTCACAAAGTGCAGATGGCCTCAGCTTCTCACCATCAGCTCCACAGAGGAGAGCTCACTAGTGCTAAATCAGGCACAGGGCAGCACCTGGGCAACAGCCACGGCTCTGCTGGGCTGTTTCACCTGGATTAGCACCAGGTGACAATGTAGAATTGAACTCCACCATTTCCAGTCACATAATTTAGTCATGTCTCTAGACTACCCTACTTTTTGGGTAGTGTCTAGTAAGGAATATAGTTATCCTAAAACTGCCTTTGAGTTAGGGGTATGTGCCTACCTGTAACATAGGACATGTTCTCAATCACAGAAAAAAATCACAGCAGTTGAAACAGATAAATACCAATCTTCTGTGTTTTGTAAGCAGTCCAGGTGAGTTTAGCACTTACTTCAAGGGCAGGGAAAGAAATGTGACAGACTGTCCAAAATAATGACAGGGACTGTGCTTTTGAGAAAGCAAGTGGGTTTTTGTCTTCACAGCGAAGTAATTTTGTTCACTTAAAATGGCTCTAGGGTCCAGAAACTTGCATAGAATAGGGAAAAAGTAAAAAAAAAAATTCTTACGTGGATGTGAGAGGTGAGGCTTTGAGAAGTGCACTAGACAGAATGCAACTCAGTAAAATCCCAAGTGCTGGGAAAAGCAATTCAAGTGATGCAGCAATTTATTCAACAAGTTTAAAAGCAGATTCAGAGTGGCAAAACTATATTTTTTTTCCTTGGCTCAAGAGGAAAAAATATATATATATAGTAAAAGAAAGTATTTGCTTTGATTATAAAGCCCCATAGCAATATTAACCCTCAGTAAAACACTGTCTGTGTAGCACAGTATTTATTTTGACTGCTTGAACCAGTTGCCTCATCTTTTGCACAAGAATTTCACAAAAGCCTTTTACCAGTTCTCAACCAGCTACTAAATCATGCATTTTCTCTGTCTCTGGCAGAATCTTTAGAAGATTCTTATTTTATCTTTATTTTTTTCTTGACAGAGATGTAACTGAGAAGAACTCAGTCAAAGGGTAGGTGGCATCAGAGTTTGGTATATTAATGTTAGGTTCTTTCAATGAATGTGAGATTTTACTGTGTTTTCTCTCTCTGTGTAGGTTCAGGAAATTTAATATTTTGGGAACAAACACAAAAGTAATGAACATGGAAGAATCTACTAATGGAAGTCTAGCAGCAGAATTCAGGCATTTGGTAGGGGGTTGGTTTTTTGTTTCTTTTACTGATACAGCCACTTAATTTTGTGGGTAGAGCATGGTAGGAAGGAAACAAATTGCTTTTGTTATTGAAGTCATTATTCACTTTTGTGTAAAGAGGAACTGTGATTATCTATCCTTTTTTTTTTTGTTCTGTCCTTTTTGAAATATTTGGCCTGTTTCAATCAAAATGTCACTGAAATAGGGACAGGAATGCAAACAAGAGTATTTGCTGCCATGCAGCTTATGCTGCAATGGGTTCTTTGGAGGAGGAAGTTAAAAAAGCCTAGGAAGGCTGGTTTGGGCCTTTCAGAGGAAAGTCCATAGGTAGGGAAGCTTGGAATAGTTTAAAGGGCTTTGAGTCTGGAAGATGAAAATTGTCAAGGAGTGGGCAGCTGCAAGGAAGTCAGTGCCTTTGGCAGACTGTACAACACCTCTGATCTGCACATTGTGAGGGAACAAACTGGTTCCTTCCTACAATGGGAAAGGAAAAATGCAAGTCCAGAACCAGGGAACATGGAACTCCCCCTTCATTGTCCAGAACTGAGACCATCTAGAGTTTATCATCCAATTCAGGGGGTACTTTGATAAACCGATATTCCATCTGTTACATACATTTCATACTTCTCTGTTTTTAAAAGGCCTCTTACAGACAGGCATTGCATCATAACTGTGCAATATCTTTTTTCACAGATGAACAGTTTATAAAAGAGCAGTAGTTACCTACAGTTTAATCCTATGGCTCCCACAGCTTAGAACCAAATAGAATCAGACACTAGTGCAGCAAGTTTGCATACAGTTGAGCAAGTGGAGCATGCAGACCTCCTCTACCACTTCCATTTGTGGCTGACAGACGAGTGACAGGTTTCTTGTTTGTTTGCAGCAACTGAAAGAACAGAAAAATGCAGGGAGCAGAACAAATGAGGTAAGCAGCACTAACCTTTTCTTTGTAAAGTTTTAGCATAATACTAACAAGGCATTCATTTCAGACAATGCTCTCTGCTCAGACCCATGAAGACAGACATGGGCTGAGAGATCATAGGAGAGGAGTTCAGTGTTTCTACAAAGTTGATTTTGACTGTAGGAAGAGTCTGCAAGGAGAACTACTCCCGGAATGGCAGTGAGGGACTCTCCCACACTGGCATCTACCTGTAACAGGACTTCCTGGCAAGCACAGATTTTTCTATGGATTATAGGTAGTAGCCACAAAAAAACCAAAAAACATCTGCCTGGAGAGGCAGTTCTAGGAAGTCAGCACTGTCACCTGACTTTGACCTGTAAGGACCTTACTGAGGTCTAGAGCACATGACCATGGGCAAAAAAGGGTTTTCCCCCATTATAAAGCCCCTTTACTTCACCCTAGGAATTTTCAGTCCCTGAAAAGTTTTCTTTTATTTTGTTTGAAGGGTCCTCTTATTGTAACAGAAGAGCTTCACTCTCTGAGTTTTGAGACGCAGCTGTGCCAGCCTGGTTTGGTAATAGACCTGGAGGTATGTCTTAGCTGAAACAGGTGGACTTCAATTTCTGTGGGTCACTCGTGCTGACAATCTAAACTTTTCTCTCTTTTTTTTTTTTTCAAGTACTGGGGTAGCAAGCACTTTCAGTTATTTCAAAGTGTGGGAATGACACTTCACAACAACTGTGTATAGACACAGAGAGAATGCTGTCAGCTCTCTGGGTAAATAAGAAAAGATGTGCTTTGCAAGTGTCTGATACCTAGAGGGCCTAAACCACAGGGTTGGTTATCAGTTTACATTTATTTCAGAAGCAGTGTGCTATGAACTCTACTGTCACTATCAGTGCTGTCATAACTGACACTAAATGAAAGTCTTTATTAGACAAAAATTACCCAAGTCTTTCTAGTATTTCATCATACTGATATTTTCTTCCCTACATACAAACTTCTATTGAAAAAGTTAAGACTATGCAAGCAGGGAATTGAAATGGGTTTGTGGATAGTCTCGAGGAGGATTGTGGCAGCCATGCAGGGTAACCTGACGTGTTTCCTTTTGTGCCCCTTTCAGACCACATCCCTTCCCATTGTTGTGATCTCAAACGTGAGCCAGCTTCCCAGTGGATGGGCTTCTATCTTGTGGTTCAACATGCTGTCTACTGATCCCAAGGTATTTGCAGGAAAAAAATAGTGTATCAGGTACAATGTCTTATTTTCAAGCATTGTGTGCAAGTGGCTGCTGCATTTTAGCCCTGCAGGTGACTCTTAGTGAGTTTCATGGGTAGAGGGGGCAGTGACTTCCCTGACCTAAACAGAGCAATGTTTAAAACCCACATAAGGGTAGTGTACATGTATTCAGGATATACAGTGCACAGTGAGAAGCCAGATGAATATTCAAGAACTCAGTTATGGTGCACTTGAGTAATCCAGCCCACTGGGAGAAGACAGAGCCCCAGAGATTGCTTTTCCTGGCAAAGAGTGCCTGGAAGAACAGCTGCCTGCTTCTGCTGACTTGTCTCAAACTGACATCCATTCTTTAATCTGGAGTTTGTTTTGGCAACAATAGACTTTTGTAAATTCAAGTAGCATTCCAAAATTACTGTTTATTAACTATAGCTTGTATTTTTCTCTTCCATTCTAGAACCTGTCCTTCTTTCTGAATCCACCTTGTGCAAAGTGGTCTAAGCTTTCTGAAGTTCTGAGTTGGCAGTTTTCTTCTGTAACAAAGAGAGGCCTTAATGCAGATCAGCTGAGCATGCTGGGAGAGAAGCTTCTTGGTATGGTCCACTTTCATCACAGATGGCCTGTTTGAATTGAAGCTAATTCTGCATCTTTTCCTGCAGCCCATTTTGAGTTTTCCCTTCCTCTCACACCTTTTCTCCTTCTACAGTACAACTTTGTAGCAATGAAGCATTTTCCACTTTTCAGTATGGCAGAGTTTGTAAATGAGATCATGTCAGGAAAAAAGCTGCAGTTCTAACTTTGGAGTTTTATGCATTAGAGCAACACAGATTGGGCCTACTTTTGCCTTTTGAGGTAACACACATGTTTAGTCATCCTTTGAAGTGGATGTTTCTTGGCATCTTCTGGGTTTTGTTTTTAAATCCACCTCCATTTATTTTAACTTCATGCATGCCCTCAGCTACAGTGCAGATTCACTCTGCATAAACACAGTTGCAGCATCAGCATACAAACACTATGAAACTGCTAAAGGATATCAAATTGAATTATCTCCCACATGAGTGTCCTTTGTAAAAGCCTCATCAGCCATGGGTTTTGTTTCCAAACTCCTTGCAGTTTGCCTGCATAGGCAGGCCACTTGACACTGCTACTGGTTTTGCATGGAGTAGATTCTAGATGAAAAATACTGTTGATTCAGTATAGTTCACCAACCTTAAGTTTCAGGAAAAAGTTATATTTAAAGGTATTTGAGATGAGTGTGTCTAGGTGGGAAGTACGGCATTCCACTCTCTAATTCCCCCAAGACATATGATCTGACAAAAAGTTGCTAATTTAATAGATGACTTTTCAAAATTCTACAAGGAGAATAATTTTTTTTGTTTAATTAACCAACACAAAGAGACCAGTGATATATTTCTATGGCATATTTGCATTTCAGAACTACAGGGATTTTGTCAAGCTCTGGTAATGGTAGGGTTGCTCCTTAAATCTTATCTCTATAGATAAAAATATCACCCAGCTGAAAAAATCCTGGTAGATTCAGGATTCCTCAGTGCAAGGAGACAGAACCAGCAGGGTGCCAGGGTATAACCTGGCTGGTGGTTTTGCAGTGTGAAAGTTGACAGAATCTTGAGCTCTTAGCACCAGCAGTATCAGTAACAAGCTCCCTAACCCAGTTTATTTTAGAAAAATGACAGAGAAATGCATATTTATTGGAAGCCATAGCATGATCGTTAATGGAAAGAATTTGGCTCTGACTACAGTCAGGGTCTGCAAAGCTCCAGCTACTGTAGCCACAGCACAGGACTTTTCTTTGTGGTTTGGATATGGTTAAGAAACACTGTGGACATAAAAACAAGGCTGGGGGAAACAATTGCAACAGGAATAAGATGAGTCTGTGGTTGGGGTAGACCTGGGAGTCAAGAGTTTCTGGGGCAAAAGCCTGCAAGCCACCAGAATCAAGGTAGCAAAGTGCTTCATCTCAGAGAGATACTGCAGGGTCTGCTGAGCCCCTGCAGAGGAGCTTGTGGGCTGCAGTCTTCTTGTTGTGCTGGCAAGAACTGTGCACGGATTCAGTCTCCTTCCTGGAAGCATTTTGAAGCTGGCAGGCGTTTGGTGCAGCTCAGCACAGGAAGTGTGAGGATGGATTGGTTCCCATTACACAAGGGCTGCTCACTCAGATTTGGTTATTGTAAAACCTCCCGGGGGAACTTTGCAGCCTCCCCTGCACTAGCTGTGAAAGCACAGCAGCCTGCCCTTCCTTTTCTTTCTTAGTCCAACAGCTGAATTCCAAACAAACACTCAGAACTTGGTTTTCTATGTACTTTTAGCCCTACTAAATAACTTACGGAACATGACTGAAGTCAAATTTATTGTGTTCAGGGCCAACAAACGGAGGATCTCAGGATGGCCTTATTCTTTGGACAAGATTCTGCAAGGTATGAATTCAGTTTTAAAAACTGATATGGAAGAGGGATCTCATCTTGCTTTACTGTGGGTTTTGTTTGGGCTTTTTTTGTTTGTTTTCCCCCCAAGGTGCCTTCTTTTTCAGTAGCATCCTCTAATTATTCTAGACCTTACATAGTCATGGTGGTGAGGCTAAAGTAGCAGCAGGAGGAGAAAAAAGGGCATGCAATGGCAAGGAGTAGATGATTTTGACACTGCTTTTGATCCATGTAAACTCCATAGGAAAAAAAAAAAATGTGTCTTTCAAACACAGCACCTTCATTATTATTGATGCAGCTGCTATTAATAGAATAGTTCTCCATTTTGACTATTACAGAAAACATAAACAAAACAACCAGCAAGATGAACAATTCTTCTGTGTTTTAGTGAAGGACATTTCCCAGACCAGGGGCAACTGGATTAGGGTGAGGATTACCACAGGGTGGCCAGGAGGGTCAGTATGATGACAGAAAGCCACAGCATGGAATTTCACAGCCCTGGCTGCAGCAAGGCAGGACTCTTCACATTTTCTTTGGCTTTAGACTCTAAACTGACATAGATAAGTAGGAGATCACAGCAACCAGGAGCAGACTCCACAGGAAGAACAAGGCTCTGGTGACCGACAAGCACCCAAATTCATTAGTATGGATGTCTCATGAGAAATTGAGATCCAAGTCTCAACAGAAGGGATCTCTAAAGCTTCTGCTAGCCAGCCCAGTCAAAAACCCCAATGGCATGTGTTTGCATGTCCAACAATTCCAATAAGGATAGCACCCAGGCAGGAACAAGAGCCTTTTGTCTGCCCTTAGACCAGTGTTGTTGCATGTGAGAGGTGACGGATCACATATTTGTGGGTACTGGAGGCTCAGAGAGGCATTTTTCTCATATTGCCTCTTACCTTAAGATTCAGTACATGCTTCATTAGCAATAGTTCCTGTCCTTCTGGAGTGGACAGACAAAGAGAAAAAGAGTCGTAAGAGAATATGGGGAGGGTGGGAAAAAAGAGAGGGAGAAAAACACAAGAACAGGTAGACAGGGGCAGGATTGAAACCTTGCTTTCCTCTCTGCTTAACAAAACTCACATCTCATTATCCCTGTTCTCCCCACTCCCATCCCTGCCTTTCCATATTCTGAATTTCAGGAAAATATAAATGATAAAAATTTCCCCTTTTGGCTGTGGATTGAGGGAATCCTGGAGCTTATTAAGAAGCACCTCCTGTCTCTCTGGAATGATGGGTAAGACCTGAGTGAAGTTAAAGATGTGGTCATTGCCTCAGACTTCACTTTTAGGCCAGCAGTTGCACTCTCGGGTTGGGAGGTTGGTTGTGCAGAGTGGAACTTGAAACCAGAAAAATCTGAGGTAAATGAATTGCAGTAGTGGGGAATCCTCTGATGAGGCAACTGCTAAAAGCACGAACATCAGATGGCCGAGTTGTCCCCTTTAAGTCACAGAGCACGGCTTTGAATGTTAGATTATATTTTGTTTTGCCTCTGCTCCCACTGTAAGTCAATTCTTTCCACATCCTAGAACACAGCCAAGAAAAACTGAAGCACAAGAAAGTATAAGTCATAGTGATATCCATTTCAAAAACCAAAAAACCCAGCTCCGTGCCCGAAGAGAGTTACTGTGAGCTGCCTGGAGGTGGCAGCAGCCAGACTCGGAATGCCTGTGCCTGCACCGTGGGCCCAGAACCCGGCAGTCTGCACTGATTTTAAGAGTATTGCTAGAGGGGCTCTGCCAGATGGGAACACAGTTCCATTTGCCCTTTAATACTGGTTTAATGAACTTTTCATTCTGGATTTCCGATTATGGAGTAATTCTGCCCAAACTAGGCTTATCCAAAGTCACAATCCTGTGTTTTAGCTTTAGCCACATTATGAAACCTCATTCAATAGCACACTGACAGTGGAGCATCCTAGTACCCCACAATTCTGCAGGCTCTACAGCAGCAGGATTGCTTTGTCTGCTACATTCAGCAGTGGGCTTCAGATTTTTACCGCCCCAGGTCCAGAGGAGTTCTGTCAAAGCTGCATGTAGTTCAAGCCTTGTTTCACTGCCCCAAACCTCCCCATTTCTTTGCTGAGGGGGCTGCAATGCAGTGAGGATATTTGTCACCATTACTGAAGCAGAGTGGCAGCTCTGGGATTGGGATTACACGTGGATTTGGTACAGGCTTGAATAGCAGAGACTCCCCTTGTATACAAAAGAGTAATACAGCCTCAAGAACACTTGCCTTTCTTCATACTTGAGAGATAGGAAGGCATAAGACTTCCCTTATACACAGGATATTGACTACTGAACACATTTATTACCTAAAGCGTGGTATTTTAACCAAACAAAACACAAAACTCACCAGTCAAACCCCCAAACCCCATAAAACAGAGCAGTTTACAGCATCTAAATTCTAAGCAAAATTATGATTATTTAGTATTTTTTTTGTGCAAAATCCACTTTCCCTGATGTAATGCACACAAGGACAGTCATACTATTCAAAAGTTCATTACTGATGGAGTATTTTGAGGAATAAGAAGCAGAGAAGTTCTGACCTTTGGAAAAAAAAATAACAACAAAAGCAAAATACCAACGGAAACCGAACGGCTGGGGCTTGGCCAGGGTTATACCCTAGTACTGACTTGAACAACTCCCTCCCCAGTAACTGTTCAGATCAATCAATCTCTTATAATTACCACACCAGCCTCCTTGTCCATGCAGTAACATCTGCTGAACATAGTGAATAAGTCACACAAGCTTAACAGTTCCTCTAGAAAACATGCACAGGGACCAAAGCAAACCCCACACCTGTAAGAGTGTAATCTGGCAGCTAGCAAAGTTTGTTTCATCAGCCAAAAAGGAGAAACAACTGCTCCTTAGCATACTTTTGAAGTTAAAACTAACTGCTAGCTGGGATCTGGCCCTGTTACACACATATGACTTCACTTCTGCTCCCACAGCCCAGCTTTGACAGCAAAGTGGGCAATCTCTTTAGTACCAAGGTCAGAAAGATGTCTGTGTAAGCCCCCAGGCCAAAGTGAGAGTGCTGAGGGAAGCTGTGGTGATTCATGGCTGCCACGGGCATGAATCACCACTTGACTGCAGCCAGTCAGTCCTGCTGCCAGCTGTTCACAGGACAAAGCCTTCTGTGAGGCTTTCACCAGTACTTCATCTTTTTTAAGTGAGGAAAGCTTTTTAGTTTTCCTAGCTAGCCCAGCACAGCTTAGGTTTTATGTTGAGGAGTAACTCAGCTCTTTCTTTTCAACGTTACAGCTGCATCATGGGTTTCATCAGCAAAGAGAGAGAACGTGCTCTGCTGAAGGACCAGAGCCCAGGAACATTTTTACTGAGATTCAGTGAAAGCAGCAGGGAGGGAGCAATCACCTTTACTTGGGTAGAGGGCTCTCAGAACGGTAAGTCAGCAACAGAGAACCTTGGTTGATCTGCTTGCACCAGAACAAGAAGCCTTTCTGCCCTTCTCCTCCACCCTGAGGACCAGCACAACACCCCGGCAGCAGCAGGGCACAAGCAATAGCAGGGACACACCATACTTGGGGTAACTCCAGCCACACAATGAATTGATCAAGGTTTCAGCTAGGACAAGTAGCACTTCCCAGGTTTTGCTTCTGGCCTGGAAGCTGGGTAGGAAAAACTGCCTGGACTGTCTTCCCTGCCTCCTTTGGCTCTCTCCCAGCCTTTAGTACACGTACAGCTCCACCTCCTTCCAAACCCAAATGCAGCTTTTGTTCCTTCCTTCCCACATTCCCCCTAGGTAAATTACATATTCACTTTATTTTCCAAGTAGTTCTCCTTCTTCCTGTTGTCCAAAAGGATCAACGAAGAGCTTGCTTCTTTCAAAGAGTGAGCTGGACTCCTTTCTCATCTTAAGGAAGCCTGGAGCCATCACAGCTGCAAAAAGTTATAACCTCCCTTGTACCCAGTCAGGGCTCTCCCCTTACCACTCTAATTACACAGCCCCCCACCAGCATGGGCCAGCTGTTGACACTTCACTTTGATGAGCCCAAATCAGGGCAGCAGGTGGAAGAGAAACTGCTGAGTGTACTTGTCTGACTTCTTTCCCTTTGCTGCCTTCATACTTGAGACGTCCAAAAGTTAAGCAAAAGAAGGTTGATAGTATTTGGAGCATTCAGGAAGGCTTATCTGTGTCTCTTGATGATTCATAAAATCCTCAAGTGGTATACTTGGATCAAACTTCCTAATAGGCAGCAGAGTTTGAATTACATAATTTGGAAGAAGGTTAAGAAGGCAGTACAACCTAAATTAGTTAATGAAATATTGCAGTTAATTTCCATGGACAAGTCACAGCAGTCATTCTGAATACAAAACACCAAGAACCATCACTGTGTGCTATCCCCCCACGCCTCCCTACCCCACAGAACAATTATGCTCCCTTTGACAGGCATTAAACATTTACTGCAGCACTGTAGGTGTCATCCAGGCAAGCCTTTTGCTCATATGAACTCTGAATTTGTGGAAGTGGCTGCAGCTTTTTCTGGACCCTTTCAGAAAAAAACTTTGAAACCAGCCTTAAGAGTTGCTGCTTCTCTCCTCTGCAGAGCTCCAGTTCCACTCAGTAGAACCCTACACCAAGAAGGAGCTCTCAGCTGTGACTTTCCCCGACATCATCCGCAATTACAAAGTGATGGCAGCCGAAAACATTCCTGAAAACCCGCTGCGATTCCTGTACCCAAACATACCCAAAGACAACGCCTTTGGCAAGTACTACTCCAGGCCTAAGGAAGGTGAGTGCTGTGAGGGGCTCTTCAGCTTGTAGCTTCTCTGGTTGTTCCTGAGCTGCTGGGGCACTGTACCATTTCTGTGGCATGCAAAGAAAGGGAGCAGTTGGCCCGAATTTCTTGGCAGCCTGTCCCATGTTTAGAGGTTAAGGAAGGGTCTGTTTTTAGCGAGGCAGGACATGAGATCTAATCAGCTCAAAAACTGAAACCCCTAATTGTCGCTGGCCCTCCAGCTCAGCTCTTTTGTGAGGCCATGAGCTGTTTCAGAAATGTAGGTTCCCACTAACAGCCCGGAACATGACTGGTTATGGGAGGGGCTTCTTCCCCATTTTCTATAGGAGAAAAGGGAAAACTGACTAAAAATGGAATAAATTAACCACAGTGCTGTTAACTGCATGACAGAGAGACTTGCACGTTATCTGGGTCATAGGCTATATTTTTGGTACAATAAAGATGAAAATGTGATGTAAACTTGCTGAAAAAAAATAGCCCACAAGCTTTTTTTCTCCTTGAAGCACCAGAGCCAATGGATTTGGACGGTCCCAAGGGAAACGGCTACATCAAGACCGAGTTAATCTCTGTATCTGAAGTGTAAGTTCCCACAAAAATGCTGGATTTTTAGGAACTGATCATAAGTTTTTCGCTGTAGTTCATGTCTCCTCATAGTATTTAAGATGTATGTGCCCCTGTCAAGTCTTTCCTCTTTGAGAATCTGATCACAACACATAATTGCAGTGCTGTGTTCAAAACACCATTTTTAGGTAAAAACCCTAGAAACTTGCAGGTAGTTGTACTGGCAAGTAATTTCTTGAAAAGCACATTCTCAAAGACTTGTTGGACTTCTTTGGTCAGGATGTGCAGCCCTGAGTAGTCTCAGTTTTCATGTAGAGCCAGGCTGGCTTTGCAAAGCCTGGTCTTCTTCACAAGAGACCTCCTCAGTGGCCCTTCAGGCCTTGGAGCCAGACAGGGTAGCCCAGCTGTGCCTCATTTCTTTAGTGACGCTTAATCCCTGCTCTTCTCCATCAGCCACCCTTCCAGGCTCCAGTCTCCAGAAAACCTGCTCCCCATGTCTCCCGAGGAGTTTGATGAGGTGTCTC
Organism: Edolisoma coerulescens; assembly: GCA_013397115.1. Taxonomy (NCBI): domain Eukaryota; kingdom Metazoa; phylum Chordata; class Aves; order Passeriformes; family Campephagidae; genus Edolisoma; species Edolisoma coerulescens. The sequence continues at coordinate 1,296,011 of VWZW01001754.1, forward strand.
GGATGGTGGGCCCGGCAGAGATTGATACTGTGGTACGTAGGGGGGTTGAGCCAGAACTTGTTTTTCCCCTTTTTTTCCCCTTCAGACATACCTCAGACACTTAAGCAAACACCTGAGAACACGGAATAGGAAAAGCTGGAGATCTAGATTTAGACTTAGGTTTGTTTTCTCCACTTGTCTGCAGGGAGAGGGCTGAAGAACAGGAGAGCAAAGCTTCCTCTGTGTGCCTTGCAGGTGGAAGGAAGATGGGAAGGGAGGAAGGAGGATCACTGTGGTGCCTCCGGTGGGGTCTGTGTGGGCAGAGCCCCGAGCAGGAGTGCAGTTTGGAAGTGCTGTGCTGCCAGTGCTGGCGAGGTGCTGCCTGTGAACAGAGCAGTGTTGTCCTTGCAGGGTGTGCTTCAGAAAAAGACAAAGCGGTCCCTCCCCCTGCCCACCCTGAGCAGTTGAATCCTGAGATGTGAATGGGGCAGAGCTTGGTCACGCTCTGTGGTTAGCAAAGACTTGAGAGCTAGGGCTTGGCCTGAGTAATGGAGGTTTCCTTCTCTCCCTGCAGATGTGTACACACATTCAGCTCTGAGCTTTGGCTGAGCTTTCCCTGCGTCGTCAGCGCGGCCGATTCGCTTCACGCATCCTGTGCTGCAGTCAGTGCCTTGGGGACATGCTTCACTTCCTTGGTTTCTCAACCTGAAGGTCCAGCAGCAATTTTAGCTAATGGGAATATCAACAGCAGCAGCCTGAGTAGCCTCCTTACGTGCATATCTTTGTTTCATTAGCTAGGTACCGTGAACATCTTTGTTTAATTAGCAGGATACCATGCACATCTTTGTTTAATTAGCAAGATACCGTGCCAGAGTGGAGGAAGAGGAGGATGGGAATGTGAGCTCCTCAATGACAGTGATGAGAGAAACATGCATTCATTGTTTAAAGGAATCAGTTAAACGTTTAAAACAGCTGACTGTATATAGAAGGCTTCGAAGAAAAGCTGGTTCTTTTGCAGGGGTTCTGTTCAGAAAGCTTACACGTTGAATTTTTGTCGGCATCACAAAAGGGAGACACTCTACAGATAACGTGCCACACCAAATCCCTGTGCTGCTGAAGTTTGTTGTGCTTTTAGCTTTTCTGGGCATGGCCCAAAATGTTACCTGCATTTCATGTTTGCAGTTTTCATAAGGCATTATCTTGTGTAGGATGTTTAGCACAATCTTTCTCATCAAGAGCATTTCTTAGGACACCACCTTCAAGCTGCATTGGCACATGCTGAGCTTGCAACCCAAGGTGTATAACCAAGACTAAAGCCTCTGCAGACTGCAGTCATGAGACAAAATGAGAACCTACTCTTGTAAGAGTGCAAAAGGGACTGATGTTTTTATTTACTGTGCTTAGTCTGCCAAGGTGAGGATCTGGTCACTCCTATCTTATGCAATAATACAGACCCCATTTAGGTTATAACAGGTGGAATGGAACTCAGTTTTCCCATGCATTATGAACCAGTGACTAGTAATTGGAATAGCTAAAAGATTCTACAGGCTTTGAGAATGAAGTGGTTTTGTAATTAGGGGTAAGGCACAGGAAAGTGAAGAAGTTAAAGTTTATCCAGAGCAGTGGCTGCAGGATATGCACTCTGCAGTACTTAGAGGATGAAGCTGTGCTTCCACCAGAGGAGGAACAGGTTTGTTTCTCAGCACGTTTGAAGGTAATTAACAACTCACAGTTAAGAGGCAAGGCTGTTGTAGGCAGCTGGTCTCTCCCTCTAAGGGTACCTATTAGTGCAGGCTGCTAATTAGCACGGAGCTGAGCAGAGGGGCTGCAGAGCACTCGTGCTGCACCCCACCCAGCCAGGGACAGGAACAGGGCACCCACTGGGGCTGTGAGCAGGGGCTTGGACAAGGTGACCTCCTGAGGCCCCTCCAGACCCATCAGCTGCTGTTTGGGAAATCAAGGACTGGTTCCGTTTGGTGTGTTGTGCCCAGGACATCTGATGTACCCCCTGCAAAAGCTTCAAAGAAAAATTAAAGGACCTAGAGCATGTAAAACATGTACTTACATGAAAGCATTGCCAACACATGTATTTAAATTAAAGCATTGCAAACTGACCTATTTTTGGTGCCCTGGGTTACTGAGATAAACAGTGCTACAGGAAATCACAAGTGGTGACTTAATGCTTTTATCTTACTGTAACTAGCTGAATGTGCATCTGTTGCTAATACAAAAATCAAGTTATTTGTTTTTTGAGCTCTGCTTTGTATTCATGTTCGACATGTCATTACTTTTATACTTCAGTTTTGTGAGATTTCAAGCAGTGGCCTTGTTCACAGGTTGGTCTTTGCACAGCTGGTAGTTCTAGAGGCAGTGATTTTTCCTCGATGGAAGTATGTATTTTATATATTTTAAATAAATGGAACTGTCAGTTGCCACTTTTGTTCTCTCTCTTGTCTTGTGGCTACTTTTATTTTAAAGTGGATGTGTCTGCCAGTATTTTACTACTCTGCATCTCATTTTAAACTTGCTTGTGCAACGAAAGAGTTACAGCTCTGAAGCCCAAGGCAGCACTGATGCTTTTAATTCTCTCCATTGTTGCAGGTCCATCTGCACTAGAGTTCTTAGCAGGTGGCTGTTAACTTTTTGTTATTACTGCTTGTATCACTTCATTAATTTGTTTCTGTCCCCACACAAACTTCAATAAACTGAACTTGAATTTCTCATCAGAGTCCTAAGTAGGATAACTGATCTATGGCTCATCTTTGTGGGCTACCAAGCTGGACCACTGCTGCATTGTTTTTCTCTAGGGCCAGTAAGTGACAAAATCCCTCATCTCACACTTGTCAGGCTTTTATAGCCGCTGCACAGCCAGAAGAATAATAATGGAAAGAAAGCGTTGGTATGATGAAGGATACCGGGAGCAAAGCAAGACAAAGCTAGAGCTGTTGAGAGTTCCTGGCTAATCCACTTAAGAATTCCACATAAACAAAATGCAACCAGTGAAAGGACACAGCTCTGGAAGTGTAAGTTGCAAAATAAACACCAACAAAAATTAGAAAAATGCTACATTAGATAAATTCATTCTTATTTCCTGTATGCTTTGCACAGCAGAAATGACCAGAGTAGGTTTTCCAGGAAAGCCTTCCCAAAACTGAAGACTTATTTCAATGGCAGTCACACAGGTAACCAATAAAACCCACCAGCACCATCATCATCTTGGTATTTCCATTTATTATGCTGTAAAAAGCAACACTATCTGGATTTTATTTCTTAAAATAAATAACTTTCATTTTCAGAACCAGTACAACTCAAGTTTAGATTCATTCATGGGAAACTGCTAGAAATACATTCATCACTGTCTAGTCCCCACAATACAGAATCTAAAAGTCAAGATCAGCCCAGTCAGTTACAATGACCAGAAGTACACTGCCAGTAAGTATAGTCACGGATAGTCCAGCTCTGAAGCAAAAGAAATCTGGTACAATACAGTTTGTTCACAAAGATAGGCTAATTAATGCTAAGACTACCACAATATTTCTGAGTACAAAGCATTAAGTTAGCTGAATGATTTTAGGTTGTGATACAGAAGAAACGTATATGACATAAAAACAAAGGAGTGGGGGAGTCTTCTTTGGAGCATAAGGAAGTCAGCGTTAGGTAAGATAACCAAAAGCTATTTACTGTAAAATCTACATGTCAGTGTCATGAATGATAAACAGCCAAACCAATGTACTGCATATATTTATAAATAACGCCATGTCTAAGTAGCTGCATCGCTGAATTGGACATTACAAAATAATCCATCTTCTCACAATGAGAAAATACTAAAACTAACCAGCAAAAATGCACTGAAGCTAGGACCGGCTAAAAGCACTCGGTATGAAAGCATTAAGTTTAGGGACAGCTATGATCTTCAATGTTAGCTCAGTTAAAATCCTTCTTTTGGTTTTGGTTTGTTTATATCATGTGTACTATATAATATACCTATGTTTAAAAATGCCAGTTTGAACAATGCAATATCAGTTAAATAAAGCTAAATCAGGTATTTTTCTGAGAAGCTATAGGAGGTGTTGTAATAGGGGGAAAATGGGGAAGATTAGCACTGAAATTCATAATTCTGAACTAGGATCCATGTGAAAATATTATTTTACACTGAAGCCGATAAATCTATTGCCAGAGGCCTTGTGCTACCCAGTGACTGGTGTGGCTCAACAAAGAGCCAGAGGCTGTTTCATTTAGTTCTTGGTTACCACGTGACACAGGATGTGAAGAGAACGGATTAAAAGCCTTCAGAAAAATAGCTGATCTTCAGAAGAACAACAACAACAAAAAAACCAAAAACCAAACCCAACCAGCTTAAGAACAGTAGGATTCTTGAGAAAAATTGTTTGATAACCATGCCAGCCAGCTTCGAGATGCTATTTGAGGGCTTTAGACTTTCAGACTCTTCCAAGATTTCATCATCATGAAGACAGTCACTGCTTGTGATGAGTACCAAGCACTTTTCCATGTGGCTTGCCCTCCCTGCAGGGAGGCAGTATGGCGTTTCGACGAGAGACTGTACAGGAACTTGAAAGGATTTATTCTCAACGATTCTGACCTGCTGGGTCGCTCTGGAGAAGTTACTTCTCTCCAAGCCTTAGTGTACTCATTGCGAAAGGAGGGTAATGTGGTTCAGATCATCTTTATAAAGTGCTTGGGCCATTCTAGGAAGAATTTGGGCATTATTTCAGGAGGATTTTGGTGCCAAAACACAGAAAATTTGAACTCTGAGATCTATTAATGACTTGCACACTACATGCTAGGATAAAAACCACCATATACACAATTCTCAAGCACAATCTCCTTTTCCATGTGCTAAATGATTCCTGCCTAGAAGTCTTGTGCTAAAATTCTTGCCTATGTCCAACTAGTGTTCTGTGGATATCTTAAGTGACTGCTCACTTCTGAGGTTTTATGCCACAGTACTGGCAGAAGCAATTGCACATGGGACAGGGAGCTGTGGCAATTTTAGACTTCTGTGAACTACAAATACCTGCATCTACATTTTCTACAACAGGGCACATGCCACGCTGGCTTCAGTGGCAAGACAATGAATTCCACCGTTCACCACAAAAGGCATTTACTTACTTGTGCTCCTGGTGCTGAACTCCTGTCCTACACCAGGGGAATCCCAGTGATGCAATATCCTGCTCCCTGGTTGATGGCAGGGCAAGAAGAGAACATACCCAAAAACCTGGCTTATCTCCTGCTCTGCTCCTGTTTTGATTGGCTCTATGCTCCTTAAAGCTGTTTCACTCCATCCGTGTTCCTCACTACAAGCCTAAATGAGCTCAGAATGACGTGTAGTATTTGGTTTAGTTCTTTGCCTTTCCAGCACTTCCATTGCCCTCGCTGGCTCTGGTGCAGCCACCAGGAGCAGCACCTGTCAGCCCCCCCAGGGGTTCTGCTGTAGTGCAAATAGACCTGCAAGGAACACCTGCATGGAGTGGAAGCACCCGCGTTCCCCGGCCACAGGGAAGTACTTTAGCAGCTGAACATGGAGAGAGAGGAGGGAGGCAAGGGGAGACAAAGGGAACGGAGAGAAACGCTCCCAAAACAAAAATCCCACTACACACCGGTGCTACAAGTCACATTCTCCTACGCCATTTGGTCAAACAAACCTTAAAACACACTCCCTGACAAGACTAGCTCTAAGACCACTGACAAGTGTCACCTATATACTCTGTGATATTTATAGTATGTAAACAAGTTTGTGTGGAATTCTTTTCTCTATTTTTTTCCCAAAGGTAAGTGCAGATCCTTACTTAACACACCCAGCCTAAATCTACATCGGCATCCTCAGCTTTCAAAAAACCTCACTGACGCTCATACCTGACAGTACTCCGGCTCATCCTGGCCATACTGGAAACAGAGGGCTAAAGAAACAGAAATTCAGCAGAAAAGTTCCTGACCACAGACTAGAGTTCACATAGAACACAAAAATAAATTAAGTAGTGCACAGTAAAGCCAACAACAGCTAAATATTTTTATACATCAATTATATGCAGCATGAGGTAATATTGCTCACATTATGGAGGGAGATTCTTAGTTGGTTTTGTTTCTTTTGAAGAGATTGGATTTGTCCTGTGCGTATAGAAACTCCTGTAACATAACACTGAAGTAACAGAGACTTCTGTAAAATATATACCACTATCAGATAGAAACACACACGCTCTTCATTACTTATGCATACCACAATTAAATAGGTAAGTGATTTGATTCTTAGGATCTAGCTGAAGATGATTATAGTAAGCCATCCAGGTTTTTATGAACCGTTCGGTTCTCCTTCCCATCATTGTTATCCTCTGATGGCGTGTATTGGACCTGATATTCTTGAAGAATTTTAAAAACATCATGGTGTCCAAAATGTAAAGCTTCATCCATAGGAGTGTTATTCCACCTACAAAAAGCAGCACAGTATTTTTAAGATCAGCACGTTAAGCACAGAGCCAAAAAGCACCACAAATGCAGCTCCTTACATACTGCACTAATAGTTCAGCATACAGACTGCACTCAGTTCAGTAATTGTGGAGCTACCTCATTAAGCTGAGCATAACCTTTCAAACTATGGGTTTAGTGGTTCATTTTTTATTCCTGCTCAGTCTGCAGAACTTACAGAGAACCAGTAGGATCCCATTTCCCCTGCTTCAGTGGACTGGCTCAATACATTCCAGTCTTATTTGACAGGCACCTCTCCTCACAGGGACTAGGGAAGTGTTACTGGAGCATCTTCCCTTCAAACCAGCAATAAAAACACTCACCTGTCTTTGGGGAAAGGATTCACTTTGCACGCTTCCAGCAGAAACTTAACAACATCCACATGTCCTACGGGAAAAGCAGTTTTGTGAGTGCATGTCCTTCTATATATCCATGTATGTACAGACAAAAGCAGATGCACAGAGACAGCAAAGATGCTCTAAAGCAAGCTGGCCCCTCCCACAGACAGACAGACAGCAAATGCTGGGTGAGGAGACAGTACCTTCTGCAGCCGCCACATGCAGGGCTGTCCGTGAGTCGTAGTCTCTTTGCTCCATATCCATTCCTGACAGAGCAAACCTTAAAAACAAAATTAAATAAAAGAGATTGCAGAGGCAAGTCCTATGTAATGAAAGCACGTTACAAAACTAGCATGGAACGGCATCGCTCTGCCACAAGAGCATGTAAGCAGCACCACGAGCACATCAGATCTTTGCTGATAACGAAAGGGGCTTTGGCTTTAAAAACCACGTTAGTGCCTTTTTCTTTCTGCTCTTTAGTTGTCATGAAGAAAAATAAAACATCTTTGCAGGAAACGTAACGGTCAACACACCTGATTTAAAATTGTACACGTACAAGCTAAGCCACGTAAGGCAAAGTAAATTTATACCAGGTGAGAAAATCCCAGGAAGTCTCCCAAGTCTGAAAATCCTGAGCAGCATTAAGGGATTGGGAGACTTCTTGCTTCACACGATGGTGCTCTGGGACAGCAGAGTTGAACCATACACATTTTTCCACCCAGTAACTATATTTAGATATATTCTAGCCAAATTAATATTTATTTTGTCTCCTACCATTATTACTTTAAATTTGCCAGCTTCTCTTCCAGATTTAAAAAGCAAAGCTAGACGTCCTAACCTGTCCAATAACAATGTACATTTTCCAACCTGAATTTTTGTGGCACTTTCAGAATTGAGTATTAAAGCAGGTGAGAGTACAGGTGGGATTTTCTGCCAGTGCTATAAAAAAACTGGTTAAAGAAATTATTTTACTGTGATCCAAAGCCATGGAACACAATGGGATTCAGCACAGGGTGAGGGTACTTTTTTGATGGTTGGGTTTTGGGTGAACATATTCAATCTCTAGCTCATGCAGCTCAATGTCCCCCCACGCAGACACAGTGCGCGTGCATGTTCCTAAATAAACAACAGCAGCAGGAACCAAACAAGCAGCATTCCTCTTCCCAAACCCCCACTGATTTTTACCTCCGGAGTGCAGACACGTCCCCTGTGTAGGCAGCAAACAGCAGATTTATCACAGACTTCACCTACAAAGAAAGATTAAGTTCCAGTTTACTGATCTTCTTTCCTCAAACAGAAAACCCAGCAGGGCCAGTTGGTGCAGTGCTTATGAACTTGTTAATTGCTCCTGCCTGACCACGTCTTGCAGTACAGCTTGCTTTGCTACCAGTACTGCAAGGTCTGTTTTTCCAAGGCTGAAGTCATTAAGGACAGTAGAAGAACTAAAACCAATGAATTTCTGCTCTATTGTGATAAAAAATACGAGCCTTGCTCTATGGGCAAACCATATTTCTCTCTTCAGTTGCCCAATGGCATCAAGTATTGAATTGCACAGACAGCATCACTCTGCACAATTTATAAAACCATGAACTCCTTTAAAAAGGCAAACTCATTCTGGAAAAGTAAGATTATTTTTTTAATTAACTGCAAAGATTCCTAATGCCAGGAGAAATCTATGTCAGCAGAAGAGAAGAAATTATACCCTTTTTTCTACGTATTACAGATTATCCTTGCATACATCCAACATACTGACTTTCCTCAAATAAACCATTTTAAGCAATTCTGTTACACAATAAGCAAGGTTTCCAGGCAGACAAAGTTGGATCTTTTTAGATAAATATGGGATTAAAGCATGACACAGGTAAAGTCTCAGGTAAGTAGTGCTTTTTCTCAGCTGTATTAATTACTCTAGTAAGAAATGGTACTGTCAGGCCACACCAACCTTTTCCCATGCATATTTTTAATACATCCTGGCTGTAACAACTCTGCAGGTTTTAACAAGAGCCAAAAACTACAAGCTAGATGGTTTTAAGCATCCCACATCAGCTTCTTTCATAAACTGACATAGCCCTTTCTAGGCACCATTTCACAGTAATTTCCAGTAAACTTTCTAAATGCTGCTTTGCTTCCTGAGCCTACGAAGCTCTGTCGCTGTCCCCAGCCAAGCAACAGAGAAAAAGGAGGGAGCTGATGCTGCACTGACCTTCTGCAACAAGGAGGAGAAACAAACAGAATGAAAAATCCCCACCCACAAGCAAGTCTCCCACAGATTTCTGCAAGAACACTGGCATATTTTCACAGGGCCACAGACGAGCCAACATCTGCGCCTCTTCTAAACTAAAGCCACGGAATTGCTGCTTGTTTTTAACACCTCAAATATGCACTGACGCAAAGAGAGACCGAAGCAGAAGGAGGCACAAAGGCCAGGATGGAAATCCAAAGGGGACACAGAGCCACCCTCACTCCAGCACCCACAAACTCCTGCAGCTCCTTTTCAGTTTGCATTGTGAGGGCTGTAAGGCTTAAGATCTGCAGGACTCCCTCCCTTCTCAGGGGGCTCTGCCCCCCCGGGCTGTCCCTAAAGGCTGGGCCCCTGGTCAGGCTCTCTCAGCTCTGACCCCGCAACACCTTGAACTGTGGCAAAACTGACACCACGCCCCAAACCCTCCTTGCCAGTGTTACAGAGGACAGGCCTTGAGTGATTCTATTCCTCCCACAACGATTTCTTTGTTTGGAGTTTCTGCCAAAAGCCAAACCGGTGACCAAGACTCCCCAGCAGGCCCTGCTCGGGAGGCAGAGCCGGCCACCCCGGCTGAGCCCTCCTGCCCCAAGGCAGCTCCCCAGGCTGGGCTGGGCCCCTCTCCAGCCAGGCTCAGCAGCAGGGCTGCAGGGCCCCGGGAATGGCTGCTGGGAGCACCCTGCAGGGCTGGGGGCTGCTGCTGCAGCCTCACGGACACAGCAAGGGCAGCTCGGGGCAGCAACCCCCAACCACACTGCCCGGGCTTTCACAGGGAACACCACAGCCACACCGAATCAAACCCTCTAACAGAGACAGCAGCTGGCACAGGCACCGGGCTGCAGACTAAAGGCAGGTGTGAAAGGGGAATTTACTTTGACAATCTCTACGTTTCATGGAGATGATTCAGGCCTTTTCCTCGGGGAGGGAGAAGCCGCTGAGGCCCCGCAGGCAGACCCGGCTGGCGGTGCTCCCAGGTTTCAGGTCCTACAGGTGCTGAGTACTCTCCCTTTTCAGGATCTGGGATGAGCAAAGGACACTCTGTCTTTCATAAAAACCATTTCAGAGGTAACTGACCATTTTGGCTGGGCTTCTTGATGTTTCTGGGAAATGCAAATATGTATTAAAGTAATAAAATAAAAATAGCACACATTTCCCTCTTCAAAAAACAACTTTCCAAGTGCAGTCAGAACCCAGAATCCTGGATTCAGCTGAACATTTTGCTAAAAAGCGAATTTTGTTTTCTATAATGATGTGACAAAAAGTAATTTGGAGATTCCTGAGGCTTTGTAACACAATCACCTTAGATCTGAGAGAGGTCAAAGCTGCTCCTTCCTTAAGATAAATCAAGTAAAAGCAAAGGTTACTTTACTATAAAACTGAACTTCTTGACAGATCAAAACAAAACCAAAAACAAGTCCAGACAAAAAGATCTCTGCTTGTTTAGCTCAGAAGGAAATTTGCTCCCTGTCCAATACTAAAAGTAATGGGATACAAAAAGCAGGAGAAACCCAACAAATTAAGCAGGACAACTATCAGCAATTATCCAAAGCTGGTCAAACATGAACTCAAGCTAAAACAAGCCAAGTGTGGCCATCATAGCTGAAAAAATCCTCTTCGGCCAACTTCCTCCTGCTTCTAGAGAGACTTTAATGATTTCACAGAAGAATTAGACTGGATTTGCTACACCTTGACCCCATAACTGCACTCTACTGCAACAGCAGCATAGTCCAGGCCAAAAAATTGACAAACTTTATAAGGTATGAAATGAAATTGCTAAGAAGGCAGCCATAAACAACTGAAGTCTTATTGAGTTCACATAAAAAGTGAATTCAGTAAAATTTAGGAATCTGCAAATACAAAATACATTTTGAACTCAAAGTAAGAATATACAATCTCCACAAGCATCTTATGGGTCTTCCTTAGTTTTCAAGAGAATATTAATCTAAGCAGCATATATACTAAATCATCATGGAAGAGGTTATCATTTAGAGTGAGAAAAACTCACTATGTGAACAGCACTTGCTGCCATAAGCTTTGTATCTGTGCAGAATCTCACTTAGGCTGCCACAAAGTCAAGTACAAATTCTCTACCCAAAACTCACAGTGTACTAGCTTGAAATAACAGGTTCATTGCAAAAAAATCAAAAAGGCAAAAGAAACTCTAAAGTGGCAGCAGCAAACATACGATTTTGGGATTTTTAACTGTAGGGGAGAAAAAAATAGTGAAGATGACAGATGAGCTCTATCCATTCAAACTAAGTAGGGCACAAGGCAACTAATTTAAGTGTTTAGAGACCCTGTCAGTGAGTTTCTCACCAAGTGGTTCATGAACATTCAGTGTTGGTGTTTCGATAAGGCACTGGTGAACACAAGCTTCCCTAATGTTTAGAAACACAAAGTTCCCCTTCAACCCAACAGCCATGAATTACCTTTTCCTACTGCACGTACTTCCCTAACTATGAAAATTTAATGAAAGGAGAAGGGCTGGGGTCCCTTTGCTTTATAGGAGCTGGATGGATCACACACTGCCATACAGCTGCACGGCAGGACCAAACCCAGAGCAAAACTGTTGCACCTTTTGTCAAACAGGAGAGAAAACGTGCGTGCACTGAAGCAGAGGAACTTGGCAGCTCTCTTCTCACAATGCCAACAATACAGAGCACTGCTCGCTCAGCTACAATGAGACCCTCTTTGTACAGCACCCTTTCCTGAGCACTGGCTGTAATCCTCATTATCCAGGCAGTGAAACCAGCCAGGAAAGGTTCCTCAGAAATACTCATGTCACTCAATGGTAAAAATCAGAAACACAATTTCACTGTCAGGTTAGTAGGTGTTAGAGGTCTTGGACTCAGCTGGACAAAGCTAAGGATCCACGTCCTGCTTCACATCGGAGGTGGCCAAATGACCAACACCCCCAGAGGTACCTCTCCAACTAATGGTTCTGTGAGTCTGTGGGTGAGGATGTGAGCAGCTCAAGAAAGAAAAATCAAGACTGTTGTTGCTCAAGAACTGCACTGAGGTCAAGTTAAAGGAAGGAAACAGCCGGAGTTCAGAGCAGCAGGAAGTCATAGCGCTGCAGCAGATAAACATGGGGGACAAAAAAGCAGAAAATGAAAGGGAAAAAACACCATCCCAAAACCCCAAATGGACAGAGTGAGCTACAGCACTGACAGTTACAAAGGGAAACTCAGTGTCAAAGTGACTCCTCATCCAAAGCTTTCCTATCACAGTTACTTTAAATATCTCCTGAGCCTGGTTATGCTGAAAGTTTCAAAGAAGTCTCCTTCAAGCAGCAGTGCTGACGTGAATGGATGCACAGGAATGGAGGAACTGCAGCAGGGAGCACGTGGCCCAGCACACAGCAAGTGCATGGCTGTGCTCCCCTTCTCCGCAAGCACAAACAACTTGGGCATGACATGAGAGCTTTTGGGGTGGTTTTCAATTTCTCAGTGTACCAACTGGAAAAACTCTATGAAAAAAAAGAAGTTTAACTTCAGTATTAATATGCTGAGGTTACTTATTGCAAGTGAAATTTCAATACATCTAACTGATCTGAAAGGCTTGGCTGGAATGTGGGAATTACCTTGGTGGAGTATTTGTAACAAAACAGTCTTTCCTACTTGAGCTGCACCCAAATCCAGACTTATTTAAAAAAAAATCTTGTGATGGCTAATAGCAAATGCCCACACAAGACTGAGACAGAATCACTTCTCTCTTAAAAGAGACCAGTTTAGAGGATTTTTTTTTAACTGAAGAAAAGCATGTCTATCACTGCCTGGCTCTAATGCCATCCACAGAAGACCTCTCCAAACACTTCACAGAGAGCACACTGACATTGTTATTGGCACTACGACGGGAAACTCCGGCCCAGAGATGGAAATGAACTGCTACGGTATCGTGGTGAAGGAAGAATGGCCTGACACCTTCTGCCCACTGCCTTCATCGTTAATGCAGAAGCACCAAACCTCGAGTAGGAGCCAAACCCAAGCAGCTGAGCACACCAGCACTGTGCTCTGTCCCTGCCCACGTGTCCCTGTCACCACAGGGCTCTGTCCCCCTCTGCTATCGCTGCAATGCCTCCAGCACGGCAGGGAGTGCCTCTGCCCCGCACTACACTTGGCTCAGGACACAAAAGCCAAACAGCTGTGCATGTACAAAAAGCAAATCCTTCAGAAAAAATTAATTTAGCTCAAAGCTGGATTAATTCCATGAGAAGCTCTTAGCTAAAAAGGTCAGTGAATCTGGATTTTAATTTCCGACTGTGTCCTGCTTCCTGAGAATGCTCCGCCCTCTCCAATTTCTTTGAAAACATTACAGAATTAACATTCTGAAAAAAAAAAAAGTATTATTTCCAACTTTATGTTTCTCCAGGTGGCTGAGCAATACAGTCAAGCCCTATAGTTTATAATAGTGCTGCTCAAGTGCATGGTCAAACAAGGATAAAAAAACAACTCCCCTAAACTTTCCAATGCTCTTTCCATGATATTTAGGGATGATGCCACAGGTTAGACTTCTGAAGAGATGTTCAAAATATTGAGAAAAAAGGTTTGAATGGATATTGTTTCTCAGTAACTTTGCCGTATCTGAACTTTACTGTGCACCAGACCAAGTGTGCTGACAGGAAACTTTCAAATAGAACAAGAGGAGTTAAAAAGAGAGAGTAGAGCTAGTTGAGAGAACATGCACACCACGCTCTTCTCTCACATCCCATTTTTTGTGCTTAAAATAGGACGCAATGTTTCCTTCTGGGGAACCCTGCCCTTCTGGCCAACTGGCTTGAAGAGCAAAGTTTTCAACATTTCCCTGCATGGCACAGAGTTGTAGAGATAAAGTGGGATTTAAATTCAGCTTCTGACTTCCCTAATGACAGGTGACTGTCACACCAACCCCAGGGGCCGATGCACTGGGACCTCAGAATGGATCCCAGGTAAGCAAGGCTCTGGGTTATGTGCCCCCCAGGCTCCTGAGAGGCTCCCAGCCCTAGGAGAGCTGCACAGCAATCAGAATGCAGTCCTGCAGCTCTTCACCAGCGCAGAGCACACCAGGGAAATCAGCCCAGCTTGTCTGGAAGTGTCCCCAAGGCACATTTCTCCGTGCCACTGAACCCCACCTACACTGAGCACAGCTGATCTGCACGTATGACACCCTGGCTGCTTTCCTGGGGCACCCGCGCCCACACCAAGGGTGGCACAGCACAGCTCCACAGCTCCCTATTTACACAGAGAATCTGCCAGGTGGCATTTCCAAACAGCGCATGCCGACAGCACGCTGTTCCAGCCAAGAGGCTCCGTGCTTTCCCGCAGCCCACTGGCGGCCACCCACCCTGCCTGGCAGGGGACACACGAGCCCAGGAGCCCCACACACGCCCGGCTCTCCATCCATTGTTCGCAGCACACGGCACAGCTAATCCGGCTCAGCGCGGCGTTAGCCCGGAAACACAGAAATAGATTGTTAAGCTGCCCAAGGTGAGCGCTCGCCTAGTGAACGGGGATTAGCGCTCCACAGCGGGGACAGCCCGACTGCTCCGCACTCTGCTGTTCCCATGGCCTCTGCAAACGGCCAGCGGCTGACAAGGAAGGCAGGAGCAGAGCTTACGTGAGCCACGAGTGACTGCACGAAGTAATAAAAGCTGCAAAATCAACAGGAATTCACTTTCACAGTAGCACTGTTCAGCTGCTTTTCCTAAAGCTGATCCCCTGATGAAGGTCATCAGGGTTGGCAGCAAAAAGCAATCCCTCCTCCTGCTCTTGGAAGAACTGCGGATTTTTCGATGCTTATTTTATCACTGGAAAACAATTCCTGAAACCCAAGACACCAATATAAACTCTGAAACAGCAGTGCTGACCTACAGATACCATGAGAAGTAAATCTAGAGCACCAAGTAAACAATTTAGTCATCCAGTTTTTACACACACTGAACTTGTAACTCACCTATGCTGAAGCACAGCCTTCAGGCAGTTTTTTCCTGGCATGTAGGGTTTCAAAATAAAGTAAAAACAAACAGAAAAAAACCCCCTCAAACCTGCACAAAATGAATTTTGGAGTTTCAACTTTGAAACTAGAATGCAAGTAGTCCCTAAAAGGACAAAAATAAACCGGGGGTGGATCTGAGAGTGGAATGCAGGTATCTGTATGTTCAGACACTAGACAGGATCACTTAATTTACAAATAGGCCAGTTTTGTATTTACATTTAATTTTCATTAACTTGGAATCTGCTCTCCAGTGTCACATACAAGGCTGTTGTTGGGAAAAAAAATTCAGACTCTTCAGGTCTAAAAGAGACAGCCATAGTTTTCCTTTAAAATACCATTGTTCAATATGAAGGTAAGTTGTACATCATAGGGAAAGAAATCTCAGTCAAAAGCCTGTTCTTGCAGTGGAGCTTCTGCTTTGTTTCCCATGAAATAAAGTAGAACTCATTTCCTAAGGGTAAGTAAAGCACTTACTTGTCAAAGTAAATACTAAGACTGAGCTATAGACAAATACCCAAACAAGCTCTAAGCCCTCCAAGCCCGGCCAAGCATCACCTCCATTTCACAGCCAGGACGTGACCTGTCTGCCCCACTCCAGTGCCAGCTGCCTGCCAGGACACAACTCCCAGCCTTAAGTGCTATGTTTTAGTCATTGAATGAACCCCAGACTAAATTAGGTGCCCACTCAGCTGAGGGCTGGCTCTGAAGTGGCCTCAGAGCTTGCTGGTGAGCTTCTGTCCATGAATATTTTTAGGGATGGACAGTCCAGGCACTCGAAGCAGCCTCCGGATTAAGCCTCAACATTACCTTATTCTACAGAAAACTCAGTTACACAAGAACAGGTAATTTCTCTAAATAACTTCCTGAAGCACACAAAAGTAAGGCTTTCAGTAAGTGATCAACTGACCCCATGTACCTCTACAGCAACCCTGACAGAGCCTCCCACCCTGATTTCAAACAAACATAAGGGTCATAAGAAGTTCTAAAGTTAGAATTCCTTGGGAGAGTCTTTGATCCCAGTACACTATAAATAATTAGCAGATGTGTGAATAAATTAATGCATATACCTACACACATTAAAATATTGATATATTTGAAAATACAGACAAGGCTAGTTGTTCCATAAAACTTTCATTTCTTCTTGATGACTTTCATCATCTCTTAGGCTATTTTCTGCACTACTGATCCTTGTTTCCTCATGTAACGCAACAAAAGTGCAAAAATAACTTTACAATCTGCCAATGTCTACTCTGCCATGTTTTAAAACTAACACAGGAAACAAGATTTTGTCAGGTTTTTTTCCCCAGTCCCTTTTCTAACCCTTGGACTATCCTTTCTTTTCCTCTAGATGGTGCAAGGTCCTCCCTCTTCTCAGCTGGGGACAGAGGACGATACCCTGCTCCTTCAGTTTTACAAGCCGTGGGTGCAGCCTTTATTTTTGGACTCCTGCCACAAGTGACTTTCAAAGCTGCTACCACAGAGTTTATTTCTGGAGTCTCCCTGATGGAATTAACTTGAAATGCCGTTTGCACAGCAATTATCCATATAGCCTGTGCTGTTGATAGCAAACTAACAGACTAACAAAACACGTATTTATTCCTCCCTCCAGTTTCCAGCAGCCCTGCTCAGACACAACCCATGCTGCCTCTCCCATGAGTGATGTCTAGACTGCAGCCACACAAGAGGCTGCATTTTCATGTATCCAAACACAAAGCAGCTCTAAACCTACTGCTAGAGCTGCAAAACCCTCAGGCAAGCCAGCACACCAGTTAGCTATTATTTTTACTTAAAGCTGGGCAAAATCCCAGCAGGCATTTAAATGTCTTCTTGCAATTCAACTACTCACATTGTTTCAAATCCAAATCCAATCTTTTAGAATAAAGCTAGTCATTTTCTCCTTCTGACTTCCTACGTTTTTGAACTAGCTGGTAGACGCTGACAAAAAAAAATTTCAGTGGTCCTAAACATGCCTGTTTAAAATCCAAAAACACAGCAAGGAGTTTTGAATAGGCCCAGTTCAGACACAGGAGCACAAGCATTCAAACAAGCCTGCACCAGTAGCTCAATCTTGGAACTTGTTACAGAAGCTGTGCATGCAGCTGAATGTAAGAAATAATTAAACCAAATATACACAGCAAAGATTTCTCTTGGCACCAGGGCCCTCTCTTCAACCTAAGAACAACTGTCAGCCTGCTTTACTTGGGCCGTGAAAGACAGACTGCACCAGAGTTCATCTCTTCCACACCAACCTCTTGTTCATAAGATGGCCATCAAGTGGACACAATTTTCTGAAAGGAGTTTGTAACACTGGTGTTCCTCAAAACAACATCTCTCTACCTGTAAATTCACCGTAAACACTATCAGGCAGGAGGTGCAAGCTCTTCAAGTGTCCAAAAATATCCTTTGACTCATACAGAACAAAGCAAGAGTCATAGATAGGACTGAGCTCAGTTCTACAATTAATTCAGCCAATGCATGCTCAGAGATTATTACACTTAATTATTCTAATTTTTAAATGCTAAATGAGATTTAGAATCTTGTAAATGAAATTTGAAATAATCTGTTTCCAATATAGTTTGTGATTCCATAAGTAGAGTCTGCTTCATGCTATGTTTGGTTTTACTCAAGTGCCTGAAATACAGAACAGCCCTTGATGATGGCAAGCGACGGAAGCAGAGACCTTGTTTCATGGCAACACACACTGGGAATTTGCAATGCCTTGTTATTTATAGTTCTGACTATTGATTAATTCTAAAGTATTAGTAAACTGATGCTGTTTAAATTACAGATAAGACTATTTAATTACGATGAATTAAGAGTTAAGTAATTAAACAAAATGATTACTAGAGTAAGCGAAACATCTACTTACCTTCAGTAAGTGAGATTCTTTCAGAAAGCTCGTGCCCATCTATTCCACTCCCGAGATGTGCAAACCCCACTGGGTGAGCCAAGGCTATTCTGGCTAGCCATGTTCCTAAACTGCCCCACTCCCACCTCTGCCTCCCCTGACGGAGGCAGAAGAAGCAACCATTCACTAATCCTGACTCCAGAACCTGATCTCCAGAGGTGGAGAGCGGGTCACACAAAGCAAAGTGTAATTGGATCCTTCCACACAAGCCTCTCCCCCAGGAAACAGGGAATTCCAACTCCATCTAACTAGAAAATATTACATACTATCATAGGAATGTCCAGGGTGTGTGGATGGGGCAGTTTCTCCTTTCCAGTGCCATCATCAGGGGCAGGACAGCAGGAAATGTTGTGGGAAGCAGACTGGGTTTGTATTTCCCCTTTCTAGCAGATAAAACCAATACTAACAATGAACTGCGTTTCAAGGGGTATCCAGAAAAAATTCCCACAGAAATCTGAGCTCAAGATTCAGAGCCACTGGCTCCATCAGTATTAGATTACAGGATCCCAGGAACAAACGCTTCTTTAGTTGGAAGAAACTTCCAGGAAAAACTGCCTGGTACGAAGCATCAAGAACAGGTACTAGGATGGACCTGGCCAATACTGCTGTCACAGATACCCCTGAACATCACATCATCCTAAATTTTTCAACACAGAAGGCCTTACAGTACCTAGTGCTGAAGCTTCAGCAGTGCTCAGATGGTAATGTGACAGGAGAGCCTCCCTGCCTATGCATATGTGTGCCTGGGCAGACAGAAGAGCCTGGCAGAAGAGGAGCTGATCTCAAGAGCTACTCACTAACAATTTCTGATGGGTGTCTTATCCTTTGCTTCATACCCACGTTGGTATGGGTATACCCATCCCCATCCCTTTATTTTGGGGATGATTATGTTGATTTCAGATGGTACAAATACTGGGAAGAAGAGAGAAAACTGAGTACCAAAGCTGCCTTCACTAGACTCCAGTGAGCATGGCCATGCTTGCTTCCACCTGCTGTTTCCAATTTCTTCTGGTACCAGTGAATTATCACACTTTTTGCTTTTGGAAACAACAGAATTAAGCACATTACTGAAAAGACCCCCAAAATATCAACTGAGAATTTAATCATCCTTCACTAGACTTAAGAGCTAAAGTTGGCTGATAACACTTTCTTGGGTTTTGCGGTTTTTTTAAAAAGACCTTTCATGGACATCCATAAACTCATAAACTGTGCCAGCAAGAAAAGTTTTTGAACACCTAATAAAGAAAACCCAGTTAGAATAGCAGTAGTGAGTAATAGTGAATCAGGCAGTTCCACAGAACTGTGAATTAACAAGAGGGAGTCACAGAAAAATCTGACCTGGCTCCTGTCATGGATGACCAAAGGAGCTACTGCTGCATTGTTGGCCATGAACAGTATCACAAAAAAATGGTAGGTCGATTAAGCATTTCAACAAAAAGTTTACTAGATCAAGTGAAAGACTTAAAACATAAAGACTTCCACCCTGCAAGTCAAGATGAAGACCAGGCAAATTTTCATTTCTAGGTGGCATGCATTTGCCATCAGCAGCTTGGATGGAAATACTTCAGTGTTGCTTCCATGTCCAAAGCATCCAAGTTACAGAAGAAAATGACCCTCTTAAAGAGTTTCACTTACTCCACCGTCAAACTTTTTCAGCATTTCTTATCAGCAATGAAACATTTTGTCAGTAAATAATGATGACTGGAAGTTCAAAAATGGTAAAATAATTCTTGCAGCAAACTGTCACAGAAATGCCATGATACCTACTTTGGTAGTTCCTTTTCAGCCTTTTCAAAGACTAACCCCCTGCTAACAGTTCTGCAACAAAGAGCATAGGGAATATATAAAAAAAAACCTTAAAAAGAGGAATGAATGCTAAGCCATTGATCCTGGATGCAGGAAAAAAAAAACAAGAGCCTTTGAAGTAATGGATATAGACATCACTAACAGTGCAAGATTTGGGACCAAAGGACTGGGATCAACGACAGTCACATGAATCAAGTGGAATGCTGATGGGTGCTTTAGTGACACGAGCTGTGTTAAGCAGACAGGACAAAAGGATGTCTGCCTTTTCAAGGACCTTTTGACACAACTGATACCCACACAACAGAGTGGGGCAATGCTCCCAATTCCCAGCCTGTAGGCACTTCACAAATTGTGGATGACAGTTTACTCCTAAATACAAGACTTGTAACTGGAATTATTCCCAAAAGAAAGGACTTTGCTCTCAAAAGACATAGGTCACCTGCAACAGCCTGACTCTACCCTACAGGATGAAAGCACAATGGTGAAATCTTACCAGATGCTTGCATTCTACTCTTGTTGTGAAGGTTCTTTCTAAGTAATAGGATCAAGTTTCTGTAAATCTTATTATTATTTTTAGGCTATGTACTCCATACCTGTTTTCCTTGTATTGGAAATATTTACTAGCTTAAAACAAATCTTCTGCCTCCCCGCTTTTATCTTTAAACACTGCGGTCATATTATTCCCCATCAGCCTTGGTATATGGGCCAAAACATACTCAGCTGGTTTAGCCTGCTTCTCTATGTTCTCACTCATAATTCTTAATCCTGCTCTGCAATGGCATGAGTGGGGATTTTTTAAAACACGTTTAATCGAAACATTTTATTCTCAGATCAAGATTACATTTTAATTATTTGATTTGCAATAATTACAGGTTGGAGAACTTTGGGAGGTCCTTTAAAAGAAGTGTGAAATGTTCTTTCCATTCAGAAAGTAAAAGCTACACATACAACCAGAAGCAGGTTTATGAGTCCAAAAAACCCCTGATTATCGCATGAGTAATTCCTGAACAAACAATAAAATTGCCTGCCTCAAGGAAAAAGCTGGGCTAGTGAATGACATCAACAGGAAACGAGTAACATTATCTCTTCCTATCACTCCACTCGTGTTCTCAGTTCATTGTTTTGACAAGAGCTCTGATCACAAGGGGTCCTAACAGTAACATGCCATCCCTCAGCAAATAACACACTTCCATGTCTGCATTTAGCCCGCTGGGCTTCAACAGAAAAATAAAGGGAATATGGCCACTTCAAATCCCTAAATCACTTCATTTTCAACGACATAATGAAAAAATAATTAGAATCTAGTAGGAAAAATACAGCAGGAAGTGAAAATACTAGTTACTGCTGACCAAAGGCCATTTCTACCTATGCCACTTCTAGGACTCCATAAAAGCCAACAGATTACATGGTGGTAAAATCATCATGCTCAGTGAAATGACAGAAGTTGCCATCACAAGCTGCAAAGGGAAAATTCCAATTGTAGGTTAGGAAAAAATTATTCAATCGAAGCATTAAAGCACTGGGATAAGTCACCCAGCCAGATGACAAAATCCCATCATTGGAGGTTTTCAACACTTGACTGGCAAAGCCCCTGAGCAACATGATCCAACTGACACTAGATGGTTCTTTGAGCAGAAGGCTGGACTGCAAGATCTCCAGAGACCCCTCCCAACTCATGACCTTGTGGTTTCCTTCTCAGGTTGCTTACAGTCACTAGTGCCTCCTGCACCTCATACAGATAGGCTACAGTAACTGCACCCAGCTAAGTAAATCTGACCTGATTTAAGAAAAGATACAATAGGAAGATAAATGTCCAATTCACAGTGTGCACAGTAATTTTGTAAAACCACATGAAGGCACAGCTATGTGCCAGTTGAGTCAGAATCAGAGCAGAGCAGCAGCTAAAACAGGAAGCAAACCTTACAGCAAATATGCTGCTCCACGTGCCTGCTTAGCACATGAAATATATCAAAGTATGCTTGGCTGGAGCATTTTTGAGGATAGGAAAACTTTCTAGAATTACTTCCTTTTCCCCTTGTCCTTCCTACAACCCCATTTCCTCCTCAGCCTCAATGCTGAGGTGTCAAAGTGTCTATTATTCTCCAAACATCCATCTGCCTTGTCCTTGGTCAAGCACCCACGACAGCTTTACTGCCTCAATTAAGTCCTGTTTAAATTAAACTGGTAAAAAACCAAAACAACAAACAAAACACCCAACAAACTTCCCCCCACCACACTTCTGCCACTCAACTCCATTCTAGGCTTTATTCAGCTAAGGTGCAGCCTCAGATGTGACCATCACGTACCCCTGCTAGGCACAGAAGAAACACACGTGGCATTTTCAGGAGTAGCTGAACCATGTGCAGAGCGGTGCCACTCAAGTCCTGCAAAATCTTTAAAATGCTCAGTGTCCAAGTGATACCAAAAGTCTGTATAAAGCAGGATTAGATGCCACTAATAAAATAAACTCCTACTTGCATGAAAACCAAAAGAAAAGAGGGCATTTCTGTTTTGCACACAACATTCTCTAGAAGGAGCAAATGGCAAATCAGAAACCACACTTGATTCAAGGTAGGCAGTTTAATAATTTAGACTATTTAAGTTATTCAACATACTGGGACATAAATTCCTGAAAGAAAATGGGGCTGTGCATGACTCAACCATGTCTTTACATATATTAGTTAGTCATGCGCTTTCCAGACTGGACAAATGTGGAACAGCCAAGATGCCAGCACGATAAAAAAAATAAAGCTTTAGTTAAGATTTCTACCCAATTTAAAGCCTCTTGCCAACCCTCCAAATACTATAGACATTTGTGAACTCAAATCCTCAACAAGACTCTGCACTGAAGGCAAATTATTAGGTGTATTAAGTCATTCTAATATGAACTCTGCTGAAACAAATTTTTTCTTCTTTCACTGCAATAACTGATTCTGAACTCCCTTCAAATAAACTACAGAAATACTTCTTAGAATAAAAAAAAAAGTCAGTAAAAGCCTACAAACAATGTATAGGATACTAAAACATCGTACATAAATTATGCTCATATTTAATTCCTTTGTTCACAAATTACTGTGCATCAATGACATGTATGTATCAAGACCAAGAGATAAGAGCAATAAAAAAACCCCAATATAATCCATCCCCCCCCCCCCCCCCCCNGCCTTTTTATCCACCTACCCACCCACTGGTCTTCTGATGACACAAATACATGCTGAAAACCAAAATATAAGAGCCAAAATAATTTTACAGTAAATCACCTGTGGCTCTTTCTTTGTACCTACTACTCTTTTTTCTTCCATCATCTCTATGACTTTTAGAGAATAAACTCTTTTGATTTGCAATGTTTTTAAGTATAATGAACATTCAGCTTATTTTACAACCATAAAGCAAATAACTTCAGCTTATAAACCAGTCTACAGAAAAGCTAAATTAACAATTCTGACCATCCTCAGCACAGGCAGGCCCCACCATCACTACCAAAACGATGTGGCGTTTGGACCACCTCCCTTGCTATACGTGATTTATTACAAGCTGTATTTTTCCCTTCATAATGCTCAGGGATCAGCAGTTACTACGCTGGCACTGGCACCATTGACCATACATTCTCCATGTGACTGAACCAGTATCTTCAAAACCAGAAAAATACACAGTGATGTTAAAATTCTACTGCTCCAGGACTTCTTTATTAAAAAAGCCATGGTGACAACGTTTTGCTACTTTGATCTTTGCTTTCAACTTTCTAAGACAACAGTTCAAAGAGAAAGGTACCTAGATTATTGTACAAAACGCTTACAAAATCTTAGGAAAGTTTTCAGTGACTGGTTTAACTAAATCTGCTTACTGCACCTAGTTTTTCAGAATCTTTTTTAGAAAAGAGTGCTCACTATCTCAACTTCAATCTAAAAAATGTGTTTGAACAAATCTGTTCTCCATTGAGAGAAAAAAAATACAATAAAAATCAGCTTAAAATAAATTTATTAAACAATACAAAAATAAGCATGCTGGAAATCAAGATACATAAATAACATACAATGCAAATGAAAAATGGAAAACGAGACAGGTAACTTAACAACTGAGCCAAAAGGTACAACACAAATGCTAAAATAAAACTTTAAAAAGCATTTACATTTCTAATGAAATGTTAATGATGCTGACAAAGAAAAACAAACAAACAGCTAAAATGCTTGAATATCAAGAATTGCTATTACTGTAGCACAGGTGAACACTAAAACCGTTGCAGACTTCACACATGGAATGACTAAACCTCTGCGGCCCCGGCCTCTCCCACCTGCCCATGGGGGGTGATGCCTCTCGGCACACCCAGCCCTGGCCTCGGCCCCCCGGGGGCCCTGCCATGAACAGGAGCCTTCTGCATACCTGGCAGGCCAGGGCAAGAAACTACAAGTGTGGGCAAATTACAGAACAGTTGGGTCAGAGGAGTCTCCTCCTGACCCCTCCTAGCCAGAAGCTGCCTTCAATTCTGAGGCAGGCTTCAAAAGCATATATTACAGAACTGTAATATATATATATATATATTTAAAGATTGTTTAAGCTGTACCCTAAATATTCTTACTATGCATATTAAAGACCTAGTAGTTGCCTTATTTTTGTATTTGCCATGCAGGACTTCACTCTACCACAAGTTTTGCATGTGGAAAAATCTTTCATCTTCAACCACAGCTTTAGAAGTGGCTTCAAACAGTACTAAAAATCAAGGTGGGTAGAATCAGATCAAGCAAATCCTGCATCATACCTTTTCCATTTTTAGTTAAATCAGTAATGCATCCAGCAACATGTCATCACTGTAAATACTTTCCATTAGCAGCACAGACACATTATGTTCCCTCTTGTAACTGAGGGTATTTCAGGTAAAGTAGTTCTGCAGGATCTGGAATACTTGTTATGTCTCTGTAGCTACCAGTTTACTGTAAAATCCTCAAACAGGCAAGACATTACTATAATTCAAGACTTTGCCTTTATTTTGAGGATAAGCACTAACGAACCTAACCTTGTCACCAGAGATAAGATTATAGAACAGTTATTATTCAGCAATTCATGACTGACACTTATTACTGACATCTGCACCACAGATTTACCTCTTCATCCCAGTAAGGCATCGAATTCACTGAAAATTGATGTTCGGTATTGTTTTGCTTAAATATTTTCATCCTGGGCTTCAAAGACAGGAAGCCCATACTTTTAAAATACACTGCTAAATGAAGATTATTCAGGGTTTAGTCAGAGTTTTTTCAAATATTTATGCAAAACTAACAAGACCTAAACAAATTAATTAAGAGCAACTTGCTTTCTCAGAGAGCATCAGCTCTGTTTTATGCATCTTCTTAAACTCATGAACATCCAGATGGGTCAAAAAAGGGGCAGGAAAAATCTAACTCTCCCGTTAGGCAAAATTCACATATCAACATTTTGGAGTTTTAGATTAAAAAAGGGAGAGGGACTGGGGAAGAAAGCAGGTGAAGGGAGAAGAGGTGAAGGTGTTATTACAGAATTGTTTGTCACTGTCTCTTAAAATCCTCTACCAGCTAATACCATTTACCATTGCTTGGACAAGTTTCCCCAGTTTGATAAACTAGGTCTCTGATGTGTACTAGGGATGGGACATATCATATTATTTGCAAATTTATAAAGGAGAAAACTTTATAGAGAATGATTTTCTAAGATTTTTAGCATTATTAAGAATCTAATTCCTACAAGTGTTAAGAATTTAGCAACTCTTTGACCCTCTGTCTGGAACTGCCTATTGAGCCTGTCTGAAGCTTAAATATATCATTTGGAGCTACACCCTACTCAAGATACTCAAATTATCAAATTACGCAGCTTAAGAGATGCAGCTGCCTGTAGAAAAATGCAAGTCCTCTTTCTCAGCAAGCTGACAGAGCTCCAAACTCAAAATCATTTCAGAAAGTAGCAGTTAATGATAACTTCTTAAGAATTTGCTCATGTGTAAGTAAGTGAAACCTCTCATCTTCGTATATGAACATGGGCATACATTAATGGTTGAAAAATAAGTTAATTGTCAACAGTTTTAATAAGATCTACCTATCTGCTTCCCTCGGAACATATTTCCTGCTCACTGCTCAGTTGGTTACCACTCTGAACCCCAGATTGCTTACATTCCTTTCCAGGGTGGAGCACAGCACTATTAGTAAGGCAGACTTCTGAGTCATAACTACCAGCTGGCAGCACAAGCAGCAAGAGGGACACTCAAAATAGTTGGGTCAGAAATCTCTCTGCTGCATTAGTTAACTTGCAAACAAGACAGGTTTTTTTCCTCCTCCTCCCCACTTCTCGTACTCCTGCCCAGGCATTTTTGCTCTCTTTATTACAACATTAGCATCAATAATTATTAATGGTCTGATTAAAAGAAAAAATAATCTTCACTAGCACAGCATATGCAAAGGGTCCATTTCTGTTCAAATTCGAAAGCTCACATTAAAAAAACCCAATGTGGTACTAATATGACTCAGAACCCATCTCCACTTAATAAACAGTTATTTAGAAATTCAGGAATTTGCTGAACACTATTTTATATTTTAATTAATATTCTATCTTTACATGCTGACCCTGCTCAGTGGACACGAGTTCTTGCTCAGCCTCAAAGTTCATATACTTAAAATTCTCAGATATAAACAAAAATAAACAGATATATACCACTTTTGTGGTATATCTTTGAAAACACTAAGATTTACCTTTACTTTTTTTTTAAAACTAAACATGTTCTAAGTAACTACAAAAGTCAGTTTACAGCTTTGGGTTTGTTGTTTGCACATGCTTTTTCCCCACACACCCTTGGAACTTTGACAATCTTTTTGGTATAGCATACAGAATTTACACAAAATGTATATATAAATGAAACACCAGGTAAACAATATTCAAACCAAAGTTAAATCTAGAGATGCTTGAGGGTTTTTAAAATGAAGAATTTAATGAAACTAGAACCCATTCGTTTAGTTCTGCTCTCCCCGACCTTCCATTCTATACACTACGGTTCTGGAGATGTCCTCGTTTGATTCAGGTGACACTTTTTTCCATACTGTTTCTTTTAAAGCAAGTTCTTGCTGGAGATTCTCATAGTCCATTGGTCCAAAGGAATGCTAGTTGTTCAAGCAACATACATTATTTATTAGTGTACTTGAAGAAAAAAAAAATCCATACTTGCAGTCATTGCTAACAGACTCAAGTTTTTCAGCTCTTCACATAAACTCTTAGTTTCTCTTTTCCACTTACAAAAAAAATCAAATTGAAAACTGGGTATTTTTTAGATGTATACATGCAAATAGAAGCACCTTAAAAATCATTCTACTGTATCTTCACCTATTGAAATCTTCATGTCTTAGTCAAAACATTAATGGTATTGAAAACCAAGAGGTTTTCCTTATCTCAACACCCTCACACTTGTATCTTTTGTAAATGTAGCTGGAGTGGATTCAGTTCATTCCCAGACAGTGCTTACGCTGCTCCCTAAGTAGCAGGCTCTTGTCTGCAGCACTATTCATGCCTGAATTCACTGCCTGTGCAACTCTCAGCAGGTCATGTGGTGTCAGAGATACCCCCATGAAAATACAGCTAAACACGGATCTCGTGCATTGCAGCACACAACAGACGGGCTAAGCCCACCAGCTGGTCAAGTCTTTATTAAAGGCAACCAGTACAGTAAAACTCTTTGCAACTTAGATACCATCTACTTAATCTAGCAGGGGAGATGAACTACTTGAAATGGAGTTACAGATCTAATAAGAAATTCTACTACACAAAACCCTGTGATAGTGTGGTCCACCCAGGCAAGTGTCCACTAATTATGTACACTAACTGGATTACCTGAAAGCTTTGATGCAATACATGTCATTGAGCAGTCTGGCATTTAGAGAAGAACTTTCCATATTTCTTCTCAAGTCTACAAGCAATACTCACTGAACACAGACAGTAACTTACCCGCTGATCACCACCTTCTCTGCGAGGATCAAGCTTTTTTGCAAAGTGTCTCAAATTATCGTAGTTATGGAAATTGCACAAAGAAACCAGATCCTACAAATATTTGGAGAACATGCATTATTATCTGCATATGATAGCCAAATGCGTGTAAGTTAATAATAAAACTACCCCTTACATTTTGCGTCATGTCCTAGTAACTTAAACCAGTAAGAAGAAAAGTTGATTTAATAAATCAATACCCATGTCTGTAAGGCCCTTTGAACATAACACAACTATATGATAAAGTTCTAATAATACCTTTAAACTCCTTCTTGAAGAAGAAGGAAAGAAAGAGCAATTTGCAAAATACCCATTTTAATAAATTCCTACTCCAGCTGTATGGAACATTTCAGGAACAGAAAGACTAGCCTGGGCCAGTCCAGTACATCAAACCTCAGTCAAAAGAATGAAACAAGGAAATGTGTGACATAATGGATCCTAAGTCAGTTTGAATTACAACATGAAAGGCTATAATTACAAAACTTGGCAAAGCTGTTCTATTTTTAAAAGTGAATGTTACATTCATGTTGCTTGTATGCCATGATCATGTATCAGTTTTTAGGTCTCACTGGAATGCAGAACTGATGCAGTAAATCCTTCACCTACCCTGCTATTCTAGGATTTTAGAGTTAAGTTACAAGCACAATTTCATATGAAACTTTAAAGTACTTAAACTAGAATTAGTAACATCTTAATTTGAAGCTGTGTAAATGTTAGATAAATAGAAGCATGAAAAGTTTTAACTGCTGCTCAACCTCCCATTTACAATTAAGCAATCATCATTACAAGGAAGTTTTAGGGAGAAAAAAGGAAGAAATATTTAATGTTCTCCTCTCCCACAAAACATCTTTATTAATCGTTACAAAGTCCTCCCCAAAATCTCTCCTGCTTCTAGTGCTCCTATCATCAGACTGTCCACAGCCCTTTCACTGGCACAACATGAAGCTAGGAAGAGCTTGCCCAACAGCTGGATATCATCTATGAGGACATCTTTTATGTCACATGGTTTACAGAAATCAGTTTAAAAATACATCAGAATTGCAGTATTTCATTACAAGCTTTTTCTTTTATTACAATGAAATAAGAGTTGCATTTCCAGTGTTTTGAAAACTGCACTTTATGACAAGAGAGGGAAAAATGTCTATAAATAGAGCTCTACAGTTTTTAATGCAATACACTGGCGTCCAGCACTTTCATTACTTCATTAAGTGTTCCTTTTCAAAGCTTTTCCACAACAGATTTCTCCAGCGTTTCTGGCATCATATTTTAATGCTCACTGAATTCAAGTGCTATTTATTACTAAAAAGCAAATATCTATTCTTAGACTTTCACCCTTGAATCAGATGAAACTTGCCATGTAGGGAACAATCACAAATCACTCTTTAATTCACTTAGATCTCAGCTACACCAACTGAAGCTCAGTAAACATCAGCTGCAAAAGCAAAAAAAAAAAAAAACCCCAAGCAACCAAAAAACCCGAAGGGCAATGCTGCTTACATGACAAAAGTGAATTCCTTTAACACTGTTGCCCATCTTGTCCAAAGGAGGTGACCAGCACATCAAGCCCATGACATTAGGAACAACCAGAAGAATCCCACCAGCAACTCCAGATTTTGCAGGAAGACCAACCTATGGAAAAATCAGAGAATTACTGGCCTCTGCAAATGTTCCTCACTATTGTAACACAAAGCATCAGCATTTTCCTGAAGATTACTGTATAGCACTTATAAAACACATATCTGGAAGGCACCTGAAGCTAGGAAAGCACTATTACTTATCTCTTTTTAGATAAACAATAACCTGATGCAGTTTGTGACAATCCAAGGTTCACAATCATAAAACTATTTGCTCTCAGGAATACAGTGAGTCAGTAATATTGTGAAAAAAGATAATTTAAAGCAATTATGACTAAGCAGTAATACACAAGTGTATGTCTCATGAACAGCTTGCAACAAGGTGGTAGAATGAAGCTGTAAAAATCTTGACTGGAAAAGGCAAAAAACAAAACCACAAGAAAATTGCAGAGTGTCTATGAAATCATACAGTAACCTACTTGTTTACAATCTGAACAAAGGCATTACTTTTTCCCAGCAGGAACTAACATGTCACATATCCTCATAGCTCTCCAAGCAGCAACTTCATGTCACACAACACACCATAGTCAATTTCATGTGTATGCAGTAAGGAAAAACTAAAAATGCTCAAACTGAAATACTGAAAGCATAAATAAGATACAGTCCATCTCAAAATATATACATGTAAGGAACACACTGCTAGAAAACAGGAGCACAGTACATGTGCTGTGTATGATAGCCATTTTTACAACATGTAAGGACAATTTCTGAGCCTGAGCTACTGAAGAAAAAACAACTGTCTGCAAAGGCTTTCTGCTATCCTTGACTCCCACACAGCAGGATTTCTGCAGCCATGTTTTCAGTTCCTCTTTCTCTCATGAACAGCCTTTCCTGAGGAACAGTATTTATGTTTTGGTATGAAAAGGATTCCTAAATGTGAAGGCAGAGTGCTGTAAGGTGTGTGACACTCGTGCCACAAATCCTCGGTGAGATTTTCCCTTACGGTGTGCTCAATTTCTAAACAATTCATGTAATGCCCTATCCTCTGCCTCAAAAAACAAGGAAGCAACCCCTGGAACATGGAAAATAATACCACAGATTAATCTTGCTGGTCAGCTGTAATTAACACCTGGAAAGTACTTACATGGAAGGCAAACTGCCCTGAAAAGTCATACATGCCACAGGAATGCATCAAACTCAGGGTATTCCGGACTGCTTCAGGACTCAGGACTCTCTCACCAGTGATTGGGCAAAAGCCACCATTAGCCAGAGTTGCTGCCATCACACTTGCTGACTCACATGTTACTTCTATTGAGCAAAGCTTATGGAAAAGAAATAGAGATTATAAGCACTGGTACTTCTAGCACAGTAAGGCCAACTACAGCAGGATCAACAAAATATAGAAATATTAAAATAACATCTCAAAATCACCTGTAGCATAACATTTGTTACAGATGACACTAGGAGCATCAATTAATACAGAATCTTTCTACTATAAAGATCCCAGTGACAGTGTTTGTAAGCCCTCTTAAAAGCTGGGGACAGTATTTTTATGGGTTAGTGTCTCTGCTCGATTCCTCCCCCCACCCCCCTTATGTTCCTTTGAGAGGAAGAGGTCTGTAAAACAATCTCAGTATTTTGCATCTGCTTAAATGGCAAAGCCACAGAATGACTGTTTTTTTCAATTTGAGCTTGTTTTGTGTGGTGGGTTCTTTTTATTTTAAAGCCTTAGAAGATCCCACACATTATCAGAAGTACAATTTAAAGCTGCAAATTCTAGCACATGCAAGTCTTAATGCCAGCACTTCCTGCTGATGCAGCCTTATTTCACCTTTCTCATATTTAATCTTTTATATAGTAATGATACAACCACACCATAGTTTCTCCCAGGATCCCTGCTTCAGTACAGACTATACATACTTTGGTGACACATCAGGAAATGTGATATGATGCCATCACCTGATGCTGCCTCATTTCTGCAGAAACCAAAAGATAAGTTGGTTTCAACCTGAAGCTGAAATGCTGCTCTAAAAAGTAAACAAACTAGTGCTCGTATTCTTGCTTTTGCCAAACAGTCATTACATGATACTTCATGAAGTTACCTAAGCCACGTTTGCATGAGTAGTTACTACCTGGAATTCTTATTTTCCGGGTGCCAAACTCAATACATCCTAGTCCAATCAACTGGAGTTGCAAATCAAGAGATTGTCAGAGACGCATCTAAAATGGCAACTGTGTTTCAAACATATGAAGTATTACATAATATCACCTACTTTGAAAAAAAAAAATTGTTTCTAGGTTCTCAGTTTAAGCACCTGCATTTTGTACCTCAGTTCTCTAAACTGAGAATAATCCATCCTCACTTTACAGAGATAAAAGGCAAATACGTTTATTCCTGCTCAGAAAGTTCCCAGTTACAAAAGGGAGGAAGGAGCATTACAGAAAACCCAAAGAAAAGAAATAACTAGACTTTTAAGTAGAATCTGAGTGTTGGAAAGTTAAACGTTGTACCCTAACAAGAAAACAGAAATGCTGCTCGTGTATGAGCTACCCTTTTCCTGAGCATGGAGTGAAAAGGGGGTTTTTCAAGGGAAAAAAGGAAGAATGACACATGGTCATTAAATCAGAGATCAGAATGCACAAAAATGAGGCCAAATTAAAATACATCAGAAAAGTTAGCTTTAGCATTTCTTAACTTATGAATAGCTTTCACTTAGAAAACATTATCAGGCAGTGGGATACAAGGCATTTAAAAAGCGTGTTTACACAGTAAATTCAAATAAATTACACATTCTGTTCTGTCTCAAGAGAAGTTCAGAGCAGACTATTAGCTTGTACCTAGTTTCTAACTCAACAAGAGGTCAACTACAGCTAATCACACATACCTTACTTCATAAACACTCATCCAATCTACAGATAAGAGAGCAGGTGCATCCCAACACAAAAAAACTTGAATAAAATTTGCATTTTGAAAATAATGGCTTATAATTTGCATAAGTAACAGCAAGTCTCCAAGTCAAAAACAGATTTTGAGAACTGAACTCCGTATTTTTTTTTAAACTCTCCAAAATGAAGTGAATCAGTAACACGACTTGAACTGCCTCTTGAGAACTCTACACAGCAGGGCTGAGTTGTGAAGGTTTAAACATTAGGAAAACCTTACTGAGGAAATACCTTACACTTGCCAAGTTCTCATTTTGTGACCTGCAAGTTGCAAATAACTTGCTGAAAGTGAAAAAGAAAAAAATGGGGCAGGGGGAAAACATATATATATATATATATATAGATTCTTTTACTCAAAAGCACTGAATTAAACCAAAAGGAGGAGATATTGCCATTACTTCCCTTGTACCACTCCCCTCGAGCCTACAGCTCAGCATGCACTCTTAAAGTACTCCACAGCACAATAAGAAGCAGCAACCCAAAGAAGAAGAAATGTTTTGTCCAACTCACTGAAGTAATACAAGACATTTTAAGCTTCTAAGTACTAGTGGTTTAAAGGCTATTGCGAGTTTGTATTAGCAATAAAGACACCTGAGTAGATCACCTAAACAAAAGCAAATCTGGATACATCAAATATACATCTGTCATTTCCAGAGTTTAACAGAAGCTGACAAATTTAACTGCAAGTCATTAAAGCCTCCATGTCTAGGCACAAATCAGCTTCTACTGCTTATAATAGCAATTCTAAGTCTATAGTGAATCTCAATTTTAAAGTCAGTTACCTGAAAATAGAAGTCTAGTATAGCAACCATATCCGTGCCTTCAGGAAAGCACTGAGGAAGCAAAATAAAGACTCTTTAGGTAAAATTATTATTACTTTTTAAAGTATCACTTTTAGAAAGACATTAATTAAGCTATATTTTTGTCAGCATACTAAGCATTAGGCATATTTTAATATAAATATTTAAATGTAATAAGCAGAAATATTTCATGACATCAGATTTAAAAATAACATGGTGCAGCAATATCAATAAACTAGGTACTAAAATATTTTTCAGTACATCTTTAAATTTTCATCATCTTTAAATAAGCAAACTGAAAAATGCATCAAGGAGTTTTATAAAGTCACCTGTACAGCACAGACTATATGTTTCACAACAAATAAAACAAATTACCATGGCCACAATACAGAAAAATATTTAGAGGTGTTTTATGAGAATGGCATAAGTATCACACTTTTTTAATGACAGCATTTGAATAACATTGATAAGACATATACAGTATTAATTTATGCCATACTGTACACAAAATTGATTAAAAGTCTTCACAGACTATGAATAAAACCCAGCACACCATCTTCAAAATATCCCTAAGAAAAAAAGAGATTAACCTTTTTTTCTTTCAAGTAATAGCCAATTGCAAAGTTTCTATCTCCACTCTCTCTTTCGGACTGGAACCTAAAAGAGAAAAAAAAAAAAAGACAAGGCAACATGTCAAACTTTCCAAAAACCCCCAAAAATCGCTGAACTCAAGATGTATAATGTAATTCAGTAAAATTCCATGTAAAGGATATATCACTTCTGAACACAAATACTCTACTAATGGGACAGAAGTAGCCATAGAAGTTCATCCCAGTTCACCCAGTTGGAGTGAATCAGCATTGACATCCAAATACACACAGTACTGGTTACCCACACATCATAAGCTGACTTGGAGATAAGGCAAAGGAGGGCAAGATCCTAATCTTGGAAGCATTTCTAAATAGGCCAGAGTAGAATGGAACATCCCACACTGAGACAGTGAAAGGGTCATTCCTGACCAAAGCAGAGGGATCTGAGGATCACACAGAAGGTCAGACAATGACCAGACTGATGGCTGCACTCCTCATTGGGATGATTAAGGAGAGGATGAAACCTAAAGGAGGAACCTCTGCCTGGTTCCTTCTGTAGTACACACCTTTTACTGTAACAAAGCTCAGGAAAAACACCTCTGCACATGTGTTCCAGCTGGCAACCTGGAAACAACTCTACTAAAGGGAATCTTCATGATTTTCCCTGTGCTGCCTGAAAAAGCTCTCAAGATTTTTGGAATGCTATACACTAAGTTTATCAGGGGAACTGCTTGTTTGAGAAAATTATTTAAATATTCAAAACAATAAAGCAGAAGGAGTCCCAGTTGTATGAACTATGTTTTCTAAACATTTGCTATGCAGCCACCAACATGCAGCGTTTACTTTTTAATATGAATGCCATGAAGAGAAGAGTTGCACTTACAGCTCTCATTGCCATAGCACCAACAGAGCACTAAGACAGAATAATGACATTTCAAAGAGGTAACCAACACTTTTAGGTGAAATTTAGCCACACAGATGTCAGAGACATGCACAACTTTAGTTGTAAATTGTAAGTCAAAGACACCCTCCAATATAAGAGAAATGCCGGCAGAAATGTAAGTAACTAAACTTTGCCATAAGCTCAATATACCAGTTATCAGCTGAAACACTTTCCACCTAACCTCAGTAAGTGAATAAAAAACACTTACGTAGCATTACTGAATCCAACATACTCATTACCAGCCATTTTATTCATGAACTGCATCACCTGTTAGAGACAGAGAGGAGGAAAAGCAATATTTTTACACATGAAAAGGTTATGAACTTTCAACCCAGCCTTACCCTAAATCTTGCAACACCATTTTACAAATGCGATACAAATCACTAAATGTTTAAACAACCAAGTACATCTACAAAGACAAAACATAGGATATTATTAAAATTTCACTTTCAATTCCTCTGCCATCTTGAAATTTTTTCACTGAATTTAGTTTGAAAAGGAATGTTATAAAATCAACTTACATAGTCAAATTTTTCGGCATTATTTGCTCCTTGCTGCAAGAAAAGAAAAAATAATTTACAAAAATTGTTAACAGGAAAGAAGTTAGTTCACTTAACAGTATTAGGATTCTAATGCACATAACTAAGGTATGAGGCTAATTAAGAATAAGGTTCTACAATCACTTCATATATTAATGAAAAAATTAAAGTGTTAGATAAGTAAATCTTTAATTATCAATTAAATAATCCTATGAATCTTAACAAACACCTGTATGTTGGAAATTATTTTAAACTGAAAAAGTTATGCTTTATTTTAAGTGCTCTCTATTCAACTTTACATGCTTAGCATAAGTAAATGCAGTAGCTAAAGCAAAAAAAAAAAACAAAAGTAACTACAAACAGGAGAATTACAGTAAAAACACTAACTTTTTATAGATTAGTAAACCAAAGGTATTCTCATATTACCAACAGAGCTGAGCATAGGGAGGTTCAGGCTACTGAAGTTAAAATATTTCCATGGCCAGTGCCCATACTAAGAATTTAAACTGAAGACTTAAAATGAAGTGTTACTCTTTAACATGAAAATAACTGTAATTAATTAAAAAATATCTGATTTGGTGAATATCTGATTAATGCCCTACCTATTAAAAATTGTTAAACAGCTAGAAAAATAGAATTTCACATCATAGGGCATATCACTGTGATAACAACGTACTGGAAAATCTAAATCCAACATAATAAGGATGATAGTGAAACTTAACTCTTAGGGTGGGCTTGCTTTGGGTTTTTCAGGGAGAATGAGGGGTGTTATTTTGAGGATTTTTTTTTTCCTCCCTCATTGAAGAACAGTCTCAAATTTAGTAGCTGCCAGTTAAAGACATTAATTTTTTAGAGGTCTTTGATGGGTGACCTTTCACAAATTCCTATCAAAAGAGATTCAAAGAGGAGTGGGAGGTAAAAAATAGCACATGGTCCACTGGGGAGAATTTTGAATTTTTTTTAAGTAGCCAAGCAGAATTTTTGGAGGAAATTTAAAAAACAATGGCATCGCATACACAAGTGGAAACAATGTATCTGGAGAAGATGTTTTAATACATAATTTTAATATTAAAGACACTCTATTTAGAATAACAAGACTCTAACAGATCTCAAACAATTCAAGACGCCACTTGCGCTGTGTTTAGTGTGGGGATGGGGAAGAAAGTGGAAAAAACGGAAGCTTTATATCAACCAGTATTTTATTTAATGAAATGCATAAAGCCAGTCTCATTTCCCACTCTGTGTGTGGATTAGGGTGTTGCAGATAATCTTGGAAGCCCATGCATCAGCTCATCTACAAGAGGATGTGCAGACACACAAGTACAATCACTGGTGAAAGGAACACCACACTGTTCTCTCAAAATTATGTGCCAGTGGTTACCTTATCTTTAAAGGCTAATAACCTTACTCCTAAAGGCAGTAATCTCTAGCTAATTTTCAATTAGATAAAAAAAATGCATGATACATTTCATCAAAATGTTCCTGTATAATATACCAGAACACAAATCTTAAAAATTTAACTCCAAATCTGTTCAATGAAAAATAATTAAAAGAAGAAATTACCAACTTCATTGAACTGTTGCAGTTGTCAAAATATTCCATAGATCCTAATGCTGTAAAATATGTAACAACATTTAAACCACAAAAACCTTTTCAACCTTTCAAATGCACAATGAACATCTTTTTCTGGGAAAGTGGGTCAGCATTAGTTATGGGATGCTGCATTGATAATTGTATGGTTAGACATGTATAATAAATTGAAACAGGTTCTTTTGTTAAAAAAAAAAGAAAAGAGGGAGAAAGGGGTCATGCTTTCTGCAAAAATATAAATACATAATACTTCACTTTTTTGTTCTGCTCGGTTGAAAAAAATATTCCCTTCAACAAAAACATGGCTTTACCAGCAGCACATAAAATTGGTGGGCAAAAGACTCAATGCAAACTTTTTCCACATCGACTTTTTATAAAAAAGGTTCCTTTTCGAAGTTCACAACTAAGCTCGTATTTTGGGAAGAAAATCTTCTGCATACTAAGCCAGATGACGAGTTTTTAGTCCTGGACGTTCCGCACACTTGTGGAGGTATTTCATATCACACACAAAAGCATTGGTACTGAAATCAGACTGCTCGGACACCTGAACTATTTGCTTAAGCAACCACATGATCAAGACCTCAGCAGGGATTTACTACAACATGTTACTGAAATAAGAAACTCTGCTTCCATACACATGATGACTAAAAACCCCAACAGATTAGCTCCCCTCTTTCAGCAGCTGACACAGGTATCCTGCTCCTCCTAAAAAGCTGAAGAGACACAGTGGCAACACACATGCTGTGATTAAAATTCAATTGCAAATATGAAATCCTAACATTCAGAGTGCTGAGCAGTTTTTCCATAATAATTTAAACACATACAAGAGACAAGGAAACTTCTGTTCTTCCACAAGTACTTCTTATTTTTAGCTTGACTGTATAAACCTATGAGTTTGGGGGAAACCGTGACAATACTTCTTAAAAAACGTTTTTAAAGTTCAGATGCAATTCAGCCTGTCTAGAACATCAAAGAAAACATTCCATGCACTAAGTCCACAAACACTTTGTACATTTACTGGAACATATGTTCATATACACACTTATGCATGCTTGTGTGTATATACATATGAGAAAACACTTCTAAATGAATACAAAATTAAATTTACAATGTTAGGACGGAAGCAGTTTGATAGGTAGAAAATTCAAACTTGCAGAAGACAGCTCAATACAATTTTGTAAACACTTAAAACCCCAATGAACCCATGGCTGTCAATCATAAATTTGAATTTTTTGACTGTGTCAGGTTTTAGTGATCTTCCTTTTTTTTTTTTTAACAAGGTACTTGTACTGTATTACTTGTATTTCTACAAAAAAATATAAACAGTTGCAAAGGCTACATGCCTACATAGGAAAAAGACCCATGGATACTTACCAGAGCTTGCAAGAATAAAATTAGCAATATTTATTAGAAAAGTAGTTAATATTAGCCACTTTTCATTGATCAACACTGCTTCCATGATTAGACCATAAAGCTCTTACCACGTGTCTCTTGCTAAAGCAGTTTCTCAGTTTTGAACCTAAGCAAAGCTAATAAAAACACCTGGATCATGAGAAGTTTATAATCTAATAATAGAAGATTATTTAAAAATTAATTTCTGGAATATTTAAAGCCAAATTTATAATCTAACACTATACTGTGATGAAAATATCCAGAAACAAAAAAATCGTAATACTATGTCAGAGTGCAAGAAAACTCTTCTTTTTACACTTGTGCATTTTTCCTTAAGTTAACTACTAATGTTTTTGTTTTAGCTTTCTGTACTTTAGACACTTTTTATATTTTATTTGTTAAGACGGTCCTGTTCTGTGAGAACTAGTGTCTTGACAGTTTAGTGTACCATTTTCAGCTGTGAAATATTTGAGAGTACACTGTGACAGACAGTACTTGACCTAAGACAAATACTATGAAAATTTCCAATACACGTAAGATTTTTTTGTGTCCTTCACTTCTCTGCGTGTGACCACTGAATATATGTCATTTCACAGAATCTGCTACATATTCTATGTCAGATAACATCCAATATACTTGAATTATAATACAAAGCAAGTGGAGAAAAACAGGGATGTAAGTTCTATCCCAAATTAGTTACCACAAGAAAATTAATAACCTAGGAAGAGAGGCAATGTCACCAAAGACAAGTATCTGGCAGAGAAGATCACAACACCAACACATGTTGTAAAGTGGTTTGTATGTACATTTACACATCAGTCTATCAGGAAGGATAACTGGAGTGAAAGCATAGAGCAATTAAGCCAAACCAGTACTATTTATTGTAACTATATTGTCATATAAATAAACCATGCATTTTCCCACCTCTCAAGTATGAAACTGTAACTGTATAGGTTTCCTAACAACTGAATCCTGACAGCAAACAGACCCTTGGCACACCTAGACAAGGTTTTTTCTACCACTCTTTGCCTCATTTATTTTGTGATTTATCAGAATATTTTGAAAGCTCTTAAATATATCATAAACCCCTCCATGTTTTATCAAAAAAAAAAAAAAAAGCTTCCATTGGACTAAGGTTTTTCTAAGGTCAGCAAGATCAGCATTTTCATTTTCTCATACACCAAATTTTTTGCAAGAACTATGTATTTTGGTATTCCCAACATGTCTAAATGCTTCCCACATGAATTCAACTCCACAGAACACCTCCCTTCAGTGAGCATTCACGTCCACACAGTCTATGGTCTGCAGGTGGCTGCCAGCACTCAGAGGATTTAAAGATGCTGTATTTGCCTGAACCTTTGCTGTTAGATTAGCAAAACTTTTATCTACAGATGGAATGTTAAAGCATACAATAAAAATGACTTAAGATTAATCCTTTGTCCTCTGGTGATTCCATCCACACCCCTCTGCCTTCTTCCACATAATTCTCTCTGAACCCTCCCTCTTCATCTCACCCACACTTCTAACGTGACAAGGCAGTAAAGGTAATGTGGAAGTGGGAAGTCCGTGACAAAACCACTGATACTCCTGGAGCTGACAAGCTTTGAGAATTAAGTTTAAGGTTTAAGAAAATATAAGAGATCAAAGCAGTAAAATCTATCCATACTACAAGAAATAAAGACTTTTCCCAGCCAATGTGATGTACAGAAAGCTGCACTGAATCTGTACTAAATCTGTACAGGAATTGAATCACCTTTTTTCAAGCACCTGTATTTCCTTAAGATATGGAAAAAATTACTGTTTCATCTCATACCACTTTTCCACAAACTCCTTTAATTGCCACTACAATTTTCTTTTGATAAAAATTACTTGAAAATTGTTGTAACTATGTCATTTACATAACTAGTATTACAGGCAAATGGCTGCACAATTATCAATGAGGAAAAAGGTCCTTAGGGTTTTTTTTTTAAATTTTATTTCTTTAAAAGTGACCTGCACAGGATGTCCTTTTGCTAATACATTTTTATTGTAGATACATGATTTAAACTGCTGGAACAGTCTGTGGAGTGTAGTGCAAGTACAATTAGAACAGAGCCAGGGGTTAAGGCACCAAAATGTAAACACATCGTAGTGCCAAGCACAGGGCAGTCGGAGAATCACTTAAGATGGCAGGAGTATGATACAGCCATGCCTAAGTAACTCAAACAAGCATACAACTTAACATGCACATACCCCTAATTATTTATTGTTATGGATTGCAAAGACAATGTAATGTTACAGTTTAGGTCCCTGCTCTGTTCCAAGGGGGGAACACCAAATTTTTACAGCAATCAGAACTGGGTATGTGATGCTAAGAGCCTTTTTTACCCCTATAATGTTAACACATTACATGTTAACATATTCTGACAGAGATTACTCCAAGCATCATCCCTCATCCACAAGTAATCATAATCTGTGCCGGGCTCTAAGGACAGCTGTGTGCAAGATCACATCTACTAACAGCTGCTAAACTCAGTACCACGTATGGGAACTTTGAAAGACTTCTCAGATCCATTTCTCAGAAAGAGATAATGAATCTCAAAGGAGATAAAAGCATTCTTAACCATGAAATACAGCAACAATCTCTCCATAGTTGTTTACATGCTATCATTAGAGAAATCTGCAACACACAGTGAATTTAAATTTTCTTGTACTTTAAGAGCCATACACTGTCTTCAAGACATGTAAGTAACACCTTAAATAAAAAGAATAAATGCAGAGGAACTGAGGGCAAAACATGAGTTAATGAAGCCACCTTTTTCAGAAAAAAAGGTAAGTATGATATCAGATCAAATACAAATGTGAATTACGTAATTCACTGGTTAGTAGGAATAATGTTAAGCTGCAGATTGTAAAGAAGTTACTTCACAAAAAGTACAACTACTGAGTAGTTTTGTACCTGTGACCCTCTACATAGTTTTCTTCAGAATACGTTTAGCTTGGTTAGTTATTCAAATGATAAATGGTATCTTAGTGAAAGCAGTACAGAAAATAATCTACATTTTAATCACACTGAAAACAAATAATGGTGTGATAAGTAAGATATGTGTCCACTAGACGTGCAGTTACCACATGCAGAAATGTTAGTGCAATGCAATACTCTCTATAAGAACATTACAGAAAAAACCCAAATAAAAGTTAAAAAAAAGCCACCCGGCAAAACCAATCCCCCATCCTTCTAACAAATACCACAGTTGCATGCAATAAACAAATCCATGTTATCTATTCAGAAATACACCATTTATCAAGAACTACGTGCCTTCTGCAAGAGGCACATGCTTTTGTTTTGCCTTATGATCAGTAGGGCATGTTGTAGTTGGACTAACATTTTGACATTTCAGACAAATGAGTTAAGTCAGATTTTAAAATTCACTATTATCCAAGTGAATTTCAACGCTCAGTCAACCTTTAAAAATATTAAATGTGAATAAATTTACCTGTCATACTTAAGGCCATTTTCTTTCACCTACAGCTATCAAAGATAAATGTCTTTAAGCAGGAGTTCTTACACCTTCTTTAAATATAAAATAACAGAAAATCATGATCTAAGTAATTTTAAAATCAACGTTTTGGAAATAGGGGGTAGGAAACATACTGTAGCTAATGGACTTCGAAATGCAACCAAGAACCGGGTTGCAAACAAGACTTTCAGACCTCTGAAGTAACAGTATCAAGTCTACTACTCAAAAATTCCAGGGGACTGACATGTTCCCCAAAACTCTATGCAGGTACTCTTAGAAACAAAAATTAATTTTTGTACCTGTGGCTACCAAAACCAGCAGAAAATACAAGTCAAGTATATGGCAAGCAATAACATTACATGGAGTTTATACCATTAACAACTTCAAGACATTTATACAGCTGTTCTGCAGAAAAAATAAAATACAGCTTTCCAAAAGCCTCAAGATCATGGACTAAAGATGTAAAGTCGTTATTCAGTCCTGGTGTGCTCGGCAAAATAAGTAACTATTTTCAAACACTTGTACTTATGAAAGCACACTTACATCCCAACAGCAACTGTGTACCATAGAGGTTTAACATAATTTAGTGGTGCAGGATGTTAATAGCACGCAAATTCAACATAAGACTGACATTTAGATATAGCAGCATTGCTCCTGTACAAATAATAGTATCTTCCATTTCTTCTGCGCAGCAAGAAATACTCTTGTAACTTTCTGCTCTGTAAGAGCCCTAGACACTCAGAAACGTACTTCTGAGGGCTAATAAGTATGTTCCTGAGCAATAGACTTCCTCAGCAATTACCAAATAGGAAGCAACAC
Organism: Edolisoma coerulescens; assembly: GCA_013397115.1. Classification (NCBI taxonomy): domain Eukaryota; kingdom Metazoa; phylum Chordata; class Aves; order Passeriformes; family Campephagidae; genus Edolisoma; species Edolisoma coerulescens. The sequence goes on from VWZW01001754.1 coordinate 1,338,419, forward strand.
TCTCAAGAGAATATCAAGTGTTGTGCAGCTAAAGAAGGAAACAAATCTAATACCATCAAGGAAATAGAGTTTTTCAGATGCACTGATACTTGTTAGAAAGTGCTAGTCTAACACTGCATTTGCTTAGAAGGGTTACTATTTCCAAAATATCAGAGCTTGTCTACCTGCCAATGAGTAAAGTGCCATCAGATATTGCAGACAAAAATCAAATACAGTTTATAATCTGTACAAGACATTTTTTCTACATTCTACTAAAATACTCGGAGAGAAACTAAAAATTAACTTTTTACCTTGATTAAAGATGTTATCACAATTGCTCCAGCGTTCACCATAGGGTTATGAGGCCTGTCTGTGAAATAAAGTTTTCAATTACAAATATATTCCAAGACATGTTTGTCAAACAAAACCAGTTAAGTGCCTAAGGGAAAAATTATTCTAGATTTATGTATGATTTCAAGTTCCTATTACAGAATAGCTGTTACATAATCCTAAATCTTTAAAATATACTATAATTCAACACTATACACCATATTTCATAATTCTGAGCCCAGTATTTTACAGCTTAGAACACACTCAGCCTTATGCTACTTAACAATCCAGTAAATTATTTGGTTTGGTATCATTTCTTTTCTCGAAAATTACGAATCCTCTTCAGTGTTCCAGTATTTGATCAATGCAACACTTAGAAGTGGAGCAATGCCAGGACTTTCCAATTTTTCCCCCAAGTTACCAAGTCTCAGTGATTTTAAAAGTGTTTAAACAGGTCCTTTAAAAAAAAAAAATTAAAATCCAGTTTTTAAATTCCCTTATTGCTGTACATGAATAAAAAATCCTGATTCTTTTTAAGAACCAGAGGTTTCTACTGGCAGCTTCTGAAATGCAAATATCAATTTACTTATCCTCACTAGAATTTAACTTACTTCATAGCTGACTTGCACATACCTGCTACACTTACATTTTCCTTTTTCTCACTGATCTCTATATTAACAGTGTCTTTGCATTCCCAAGTCATTCTTGGCTGCTGAATGAATCACGTCTTTTTAATCATCTTTTTCTAAAAAACTTCTCTTTATCAGCCATCTTACTTTTCCCAAATAATCTACCTTCCATAAATTACCCTTTTCTTTTTTAACATTTTTGCTGTACCTTTTAACAAGGATGTTGACTTCTGAGCAAACCTCGAACAATTCTCAATACATTAGTATCTGACAGGTTTGAATTCATTATTTGCTGTTCCTTTATCTCCAAATTTGAAAAAAATACTAATTTAAAAACAACACAAAAAGTGTTCAACATTTTTATTGACGATATACAAACATGGACTCTAAAAGAAACTTGAGATGATTGGGGTTTTAGAGTCTGATATTTGCAGCAAACACATTTTTCCCATGAAAATTACACTGGTCATGGTCAATGGCATTTGGCCATCTATGACTATCAGTTAATCTTCAAAAACTAATCAAGTCTTATTAGTTTTTTTCAGAAAGTCAATATTAAAAGGAACTTTTAAATAAATCAAACTTTTCTGTTAGTGGAAAAATAAGGCAAATACCTTCCAAAAAATGAAGCTCCCTTAAAATACAAACCTGCTGTCTAGGTACCATTTTAAAGTTGTTACTGCCATTCCTTACCTCTCTGCAAGAGACTCACAAATTGTTCTGATTTCATTTGATTGTACTTAAGATCCACATATATCAAATATCCTGTTATCTACTAATGCAAGCAGTGAGGGTCAAATGTATTTGACTTTCAGTTAAAATCAGATCCTGGATAAGAAAACATAGCATTTCCATAGCTCCCTAGGGACCACAAACCTGAACACAAGTCAAATGACCACTCACAGCATCACAGCCTGCAGGTCAGAAGGGACATCCAGAGGTCATCTCCTCCACCCTCCCACTCAGTGAAAAGCTATTGCCAAGTCTTGAAAGCCTCCAAATGTGACAAATCCTCTCCAGCCATCCTGTTCATCCTAGAGGACAAACTTACCCTCATACCCAAACTGCAGCTCCCAAGCCACAGCATGGGGCTGCTGGCCCTTGTTGTACTGGCTGCCACCACCAAGAAGAGTTACAGAACTCTTCAGTTGGCAATTGCTCTTCAAGAATTTGAATAGGCTTCCAGGGGAGCCCCTGGACTCCCCCTTCCGACTGCTCCTTGGGAGTTACACGTGCCCTGGCTTACACAGCACCGCGGCAGCCCTGCGCTGGAGCCCTCCCCAGTTCTGCACTGCCCTCCTTGAGCTGGGGATCCCAACTCTGGACACACAGTCCAAGACAACACTGCTCTCATGCATGATCAGAACACACCATCACCCTCATTTCTCACTCTAGCTACACTTCTCTTCTTTACAGCTTCCTCTCACCAACATCAGGTATCACTCCAGTCCATAAACATGCTCATGACTTTATCATACACAGCCCATTCTAAAAATATTTTTATAAATATTTTGCTCTTGATTCTTCTGTGCATCTCTATAGTTTCAACCTGCCACACAGTACAAAGAGAAAAAAACAACCAGATTCCATATCATGTGTATGTTTGAAAAAAAGGATGTGCAATGTTTATTTAGCATTCACCAACTGAAAAGCTCATCAATGTGGTATGTCCACACAGAATATTCCCTCAGAAATGCTACTGCTTGTCATTTCTTTGGAGATGTCACCACTTACCTTCAAAGTCAAGGCATTCTTGGTTACATACTCCTCTACTCTGAAGATTCCTGTCTTTAACTGCTTAACATCTCAAGCTACCTGTACTTGTTCTGGCCACTTTACAACTAACACAACTCCATGTGCTGCCTGCACATGAAGAAGGGAAGAACCTTCTGATAAAACAGAACATGGACTTTCTTGAATGTGCTTCTGCAATGCAGTTGTGTGTTGTTCCCCTCACGACAAGCCGGCAAGAACATCACTGTGGGAGCCTTACCAGCTAAGGGGAGGTGCAGCAGCCCCTCTCACCACACACTAACAGCTCTCCTCTGAGGGCCTTTCCTACTGCTGCCAACTCCAGCACACCACAGCGCTGAGCAGGACACCTGCCATTAACCCACCGCTGCCTCTTCTAAGCACAACAAACCCTGCCAGGGTATCCAGCTCCCAGGTCAGCAGTTTTCACCATTATCTGCAAAGCACCAGGGAACACCCCCAAACGCTTCCCATGCACAGGTGTCTGTAATAGACAGAAAACCTTCTATCTTGCCAAGACAGCTACAAGCTTCCTAGAGGTGGTCCATGCCCCAAGCCTGTCAGTGTTTAAGAGGCATTTGGACAATGCCCTTAATAGATGATTGTTGTAGGTCCCTTCCAACTGAAATATTCCACTCTACAATGAAAAACCTCTCCCCAAACTTCACCTATATTGGCCTTTTTTAAGGGCTCGGGTGCCTAAATAAAAACTTAAATTCTGAAAGATTTTCTGCAGATTTCAAAGAAGAGATGTCTTCCATTCCCAAGTAAATTTTCACCTCTGGGGGATGTATAGGTTCTGACACTACATTAATTTTTAAAGAAATTCATACACAGGTCCATTTCTAGACCTCTGGCAGCAGCCACTACTGATCTGCCTTACAGTGGGTGCCATCAGCAAAGGGATTCCACCCTGTACAACAACTAAGCTTGAAGACTGATACTGTAATTGCAAGTTTGCCAAAGAGGTGAACAAATTCATCCCTTCATCTTTAGAAAGGGGGGATATCAAGGTGCAAACCTAATTGACACACATTACCAAAACCAAACACACACACACACACACACACTCTCTCTATAATCAAATAATGAAGGCAGTGATCTGCTCAGACTGATAAAAAAATAAAATCTTTTACACAGCTTCTCTGCAAGTCACGTGTATTGCTGTATCATCTCATTGTACTTCCAAGTAAGTTCATGTTTTTATCCTCAACGAAATATAAGCAAAATAAACAATTTCCTTGCAATCCCTCATTCAATTACAAAACAACTTTTATTACTGGACTAAGTTCTACAAATGATTATATCACTGGACTAATTCTACAAATAATTACCACCAAGAGGAGGTTGTATGTATGGATAAGAGATACTAACTGTTCATATAAACAGGTATTGTAAGACTTGTTGCATCATGAACTCAAGAGATATGAAAAAGCCTGCAGCCGCTTAATGACCATAGCCAGGAAAATTATTCTTGATAACACCTGTTTCAGACACATTTTACTATGTAAAATTTCTGATCCACTTCAATCAACTAGAATAATCTTTTTAAAATTAGCATGGGGATTGCTTTGTTCCTCCAGAAATCTGAATTGTTGGATGGGCAATATATTCCCTTTGATAAAACAAGTTTTAAAATTGAATATTCATAAGCCTGTAGAAGTTTCCAAATTTCCATTGCACAGCACAGATCACACTCAAAACACAGCAACAGCTTTTTGTTTTAAGTTGGCATTTTTAGCTATACCTTAAAATTGTCTTAAAATATTCCTCATTCTTTCCAGCTTGAATCTCAATACTAGTAAACAATGAAATGCAAGAACATCCTGTTTTAGAAATCTTCCATATACTAAGTATGGAAAAAATTGCTTCAGATGCATGTCTAAACAGTTTTCAAACACCTGTGTATCACTTCATAAAACCTGAATTATGAACATGAAATTCAACTACATCTAAATATTCAGAAAGTAAATAGATTAAATATCTATTTTTTTTTAAATTTTCAAATCTGGTCTTCAAAGTATTTATGGATGTTCAAACTGACAAATACTCTGCATACTCAAAGTTCATACAGTGGTTTAAATCTACAAGCAAAGTGTAGATTTAATCTTTTAAATCCTTTTCTTCCCTCCTCTTCCTTCACTTGGAGAAACTCAACCTCTTCTTTCTCTCATTGTAACTGAAATGTTTCTATTTATTAGACTTCTGCTTTCTGTTTTAGTCTTTTCTTAAGGACTATATAAGAGGCCATCCACAACAGTTCCAGCACTTTTTTTCTTATGTCTATCAGCCACAGAAGCACGTATTTAAAAATTACATTTTCTATCACATAAATTAGTCTTCTCTATTAATTTCACATTCATTGGTCAAAATTTCAATAGCCCAAATTCTCTTATGCATAACATAATATGCATAATAAACACTCTTGCCTTATAAACACTCTTAAAGTATAACAGTAATGTAAAAGACCACAGCCCACCAATTCTTATCCAATAGCTCCATTTTAAAAGTAGCAATAAAAAGAAGAAGGTAATTACTATACTTTGTCATGTTATTAAAAAGAGAAAATACAGAACATCTATATTAGTTCAAAGGAATTAAGGAGCAATTTTCAGCACCATCAAAGCTTTTTTTATAGTAAAGCTTTTGTAGGATATGAAAGACAAGTCTTCTTCACACTGTCACAACACTGTATTTGGAAAAAATAGGAAAGCAAAAACAAGACATCAAAACTTGACAAAATGCTTAATCCCTCTTGGCAATATATTCACGTTGGTATTTCATCACCACTTACTAACATAATAAAACAGAGAAAATAAATTGTCAAGATATAGTCTACTTTTAAGTATGGAAAGATGATTTTAAGATATAAATAAATTAAATAATTTTTATATCATTATTTGCATATATTTATAAACATAATGAATATAATTAGGTATTGTTAATATATTCATAATATAGATATTTAAGTCAGAATTCAATAGTCCTTGACAAAAATGTCATCCAAGCCTTATGCTGGTAATTAAATATTAATTGCAATGCCATGGCAACGGAAACATTGTCTATTCTTTCACCGAGACAGATCCACTAGAAGAAACATTTGTGTTTCAGAGATAACATCCAGTGTTTCCTCTAAAGCTATATGAGTCATCTTTCTCAGATTTTTGCCATAAAGTTTTTTAAAATAAAATTTCCATGCTTCAGAATTCATATAATATGAAAAAGAAACAATCTAGGTAAGTGCTGTATGAGAAATTCTTGCTAAAATACTCCTGCCACAGGGAAAAAAAAAAAAACATTGTTTTGAATCAGTAGCCAAATTCCATTTAGAATAATCTGTGGGAAGAGTTTGCCTTCTGGAAACTAGTCAGTGCTGGCCTTTGGCACCAGCACCTGCTTCTCAGAAGGCTGAGAAGTGATATGTTTTTTAAAATCAATTTAACATCTTTGATTCTTTCACCACCATTTCACAGAAGCCATGATTAAGGAACACTTGCTACCAACTCAACTAAATAAAAATAAATTTCAAATACTTGCATTGTTAAAATTTTTTGGGTTTTCCTACACCTCAATAACTAGAAAATAGAATAGAAGCAATAAAACGTTTTACTAGCACTCTAAATTAGGCAAAAGTGACTAACAAAGACTAAGTCAACCTTGCTGTTGGCAAAACATTCTGGGACACTCCCTAGTAATAAGACTTAAGAGGATACAGTAAAATGACAAGACTGAAAAAACTGTGTAGGCTTGCCTCGTAATTTTCTACAACTGAGTATTTGCATTATTAAGTATAATGTATCTCTTACCATCTTCATTCAGGAACAGTTTGTTGAACCTTAATCCACTCGGCTCTTTACCGACATATCTGTGCACATACTCTGTGCCAAGATCATTGACAGCAATCGCGTATTTCAAAGGCTTTACGCAGGACTGAAGACAAAACGGAACTTTGGTATCACCCACAGAATGCCTGGGAAAAACACAGATGAAGAGGCTTGAAATTTCCTGCTTGTCAGCTGTGGCAGCTTCAAGATGAAGTTAGATGCTTCATCTATCCTTCAACATACAAGGACTATTAACAAAAACGCCCCAAAAAGCAAAAGTATATTATTACTAAGCCTCACTTTAAAGAACATAACAATGAGATTTAGAGGTTTTAGCAACTGACTCCATAAGTCAGGCATAACAAAGTCAGTTGCTGACTACTGCAGAGGTAACAAAATGAAAACAGGTTCAGAAATGGGTTTATATCAGAGCAAAAAATCACCTCAGACCTCTAGTCTTACACTTATCCTCCTCAACTGCAAACCACATACTCAACAGGGCACAGCTGACCCAAACAGAGCCACTATACTTATTCATGTCTATATAAACAAAGATGAGATACAGTTTGGTTTTGCAATTTGAGAACAACAATCAAATAGCTCTATTTACATTCCCTTGGATAATGGCAGAGATATTTTATCACACTTATTACATGCGATCTTTTGGAAAGTTTACTTTCAGCATCTATGTCAGACTGCACCAAAGAGTGACTCATGCAAGCAGCATATGCCACATCTAGAGCAAAAGGCCTGAAGCAGCCACTTGTCTGATGGCAAAATCAGGAGAGTATTTGCTTCTTTTCTTTGCAGGAAACACAAGCAGGCTTCACTGAAAATCACAATACCGTTTTGGCATTATAAAAGTTAACATTACACAACATTAAACATTACAAAAATTAACATTACAAAAACTTTCGTTAGCACATAATATCCAAAACAAAGCAAAATGCCAATTTAACTATTAATAGATTATAACTCAGACACTTAAACAGGGAGATGAAAAAAATACTTCCGCTCACTTGTACAGCTCCTCCCCTGAGATTACAGAGCATATGGCTAATTAGAAGCAAGCATACGGCTCTCAAAAGATCATGGCAAAATCAGCTCCAAGCCATAGTCACCAGAAGCAAGTCTGATGCTCTCAGGAATGCCCCATTCACAAACCCAACACCTAAAAATTGCAGTTTCCAGAACCTGCAGTAGGACCACACCAAACTGCAGGTCAGCAGAGCTGACAGGGCATCTTGCATTGTGTACTCACAAAGGTAGGCAGAGCTCATGTTACTTCTCAGCTAGATGGTGCCGGGTATCCCTTTACATCTGGGCTCCTAACTGTCTCTGCTACTCTGAGTTACTCAAAGACAGAAAAATAAAATCACTCTGACTATATCTAAGACCTACATACAACCCTTACAGGGGAAAGCCTGATAAACCTGAAAAGCAAAACTGTATTCAGATCTGTCCAGTTTCCACATCTTCATCTTCTTTTTAAAGAACATGAATCTGCATTTTTTCAGTGACACACAGATTATATAACAATGCTACAGTGAAAACATTAAAATGCAGAGAAGGAACTAACACTTTGTACATTGTGACCTACACAGAAAGTTATACAGCTTGATGCACAAGTACTATTAGACAGAGCTTTTCAACTTCCAAATAATAACACTACAGAAGCATTGCCTCTGTCCTTCAACTATTCCAAGAACAAAATCTAGAAGTTACAATATACCTTTGTCCATCGACGGTGCAAAGTGACACCCCCCACAAATCGGGGCTGAACTTGGCCAGTTGTGGAATATAGTCAGCAACCTATCACAGCATAAAATAAAGAGAGACACATTACAATATCCAAAATATTTAACTCTACATTAATTAAAATAAGTATCAATGGAAAGAATACACAAGGTACAACGGAGTTATTCTACTAATAATCACCTGGTTCACCTAAAACTTCATTAGAAATTATTATATTCACTAGACCACTATCAAATAAAACATTTTTTCAAAGTAAAGTTTTCAGCACATTCAGAGAGGTATCTGTGTTCTGTATTACAGCATGTTCAGCATTTTTAAACCATATAAAATCTTTAGCTTGTAACACAGTCTGGGATTTTTTTAACTAATTTCTTGAAAATAAGCACCAGAATAAATTTTATTTACTAACAAAGGTACATTATTGACAATTACTTCTGTCACACAATCCAGCCAGATCTGTAGACCTGCATAATTTTTCTATAGACTAAGTGTAGTCTGACAAATTATACAGCAGTTTTATAAGAAACAATAATGCTATTTTCATATTTCAACATCAAAACACTACACGATTCTTAGAGGCTGTGAACTGTATTTCTAACACAGTTTACAAGTTGCAGGCATAACTGGACTTCCAAAACTCTTTCATTAATTTATCAGTTTAATTTTCCTAAAAATGTTAAGAAAAATCTGTCTACTTAACAAATGACGCATTTGGTTAATACTGAAAATCTACAGAAGTTTAAAGCTGAATTTACAAACAGGTTACCTTTCCTCCAGATTGTTTTTTAGCACTTTCATATAGCTCATCAATATGGGAAGTAAACGACATAAAATCTGGAATGACAAACTTCCTTCTGAAAGCTTGAGTAAGCAACACAATATTACTTTGTACACACCTGCAAAAAGTTAAAAACGTTTATTAGTACTTTGACAACATACAGTCAAAAAGCCTACTTAAGTAGCAATTACATGTTATTTAATTAGGACCTTCAGTCCCTTGAAGCTACATGCCTATAAGAACATGGCTTTATTACATTTCCAGTTTGCCACTCTATTTTTTAAAATTAGTTATAACAGTTTTATTGCATTCATTTTTATTCCTTTCTACTTAAAGCTCTCTTTTTGAAGTTTCAACTGTGAAGCTGTACTGCAAGGTATTATCAATCTGCCTTTAAGTAGCACCCCAGCTTGCAAAAGGGAACTAAAGCATCCAATTCTTCGGATCAAGCCATCTGAAGTTTATCTAACCCAGTCCTTGTCCAAAAAAGTGCTAATTTCAGAGTTAGACCAGACTTGGGAGGTTCATGGTTGTTTTCTCTCACTTCACTCTTCCACCATGAACTGAGGGGAGAACGCTGCCAACAGCCCAAACTGGAATGTGATTCCACTCTAATAAGAAAAAAAACCCTGTGGAAAAACTTGATAACATCTCCTGAACTAAGTAAAAGTTCATAGTGAGCAGTACCACAAGTTTCTTGCTCCAAACCACCAGCACTTAAGGAATCCCTGTTGCCTTTTAGCCCAGAACAGTTACACTATCGGCCACACCCTCTGAACATCAGCCCATCTGGGCCAGTTAAAAAACCGACGAGGTAAAAAGGAAAAGACTTATCTAGGACAAACAGAAGGAAGGATGAAAACACAAACTGAGACATGCTGAAAGTGGTGTGTCTGTGGCTGGGGGGGAGAGCACGAGCAGGGTGGGAACTAGGAGCCATTATCAAGTCAGTTGAAATATGACCCGATAAAGGGTATTAACAACCCTATCCCAGTGCAAGGAAGACAAAGGGAGGTTTAACACCAAACAAACAGTGAACCCCCTTATATCGTGCCCTCCGGCAGTGTTGACAAAAGCAGACACATACTATCAATACAGGCAAATGGAAAGCTAAGAGCATCTAGGCACATGCTACAAAGAAGAACATACCTTCCAATTAAGACTTTTTCAGAAAAAAAATAATTTTTAGGGAAATGTTTTCACTTAAATAGGTACTTCAATAATCCTACTATTAAAAGTCATCATCAGTTCAAAATGAAGGTGCATGATGACCAGTGAAGAGACCGAATTTTCCTCCCTTTGAATCCCCTTGTCTTTTTCTAAGCCTTTAAACTCCTTAGGACTTAGATGACTTTATCTTAAATTCAACTGATACCCATTTCAAATGCTGATAGGCACTGCTCTCCGAAAGTGAAAGAGAAATCGTAAAGTTTCCGATGTGCACAGTCACCTTACAAACTGCTGTCCGTAATACGCTGCTTTCTTACCCAATGTTAAAACTGCAGTTGAGTTGGTTTTGTTGCAATCTGTCATTTTCTTTTTCTGTATCTTGCAAAAAATCCTGTTTGCTTTTGTTCCCAGCAGCCTCCAATTACAGTTACCTACTCCAGGTGCAAAACCCCTTTTCAAAAGTAATTAATAACACTGATGGCAGCTGTGTGCAGAAAGAGTAACAACACAACATGCACTAGGTTCAAACTTCAGATGCACTTCTAACATTGCCTGTACCACCTGGACAGCATTAAACACTCTTGTAAGAAAAAAAAAAATCCAAAATTCACCCAAACCTATTAGAACAATTCAATACAAAGTCTGGAACACAAGAAGGCAGTATGCACTGAAATACAGTCCTCTTAAAATCACACTGTGTTTCTGAAACAGGAAGGGCATCTATACACTTAAAATTTACACCAAGTCTATGATGCTCACTTCAGCAGTTCAACCATTGAAACTCAGGACAGAAATGGCTATACTGGTGAAGGACATCACCTATTGTTACCAAGTTTTCCCACACTCCGCCAAGGTCATTGTCTGGGTATTTATCCTTAACCCAAGCAAATCATATGAATTTGCAGACTAAATTAAATACAAGGGTTCAAGTAATCTAGATGGGTATTCAGAACAATAGGTGCATGGACAAAATAAGAGTTCTTAGGTCTCCCTTTAACAGGACAGTAATGTTTTCAGTCAGCCAGGACATGAGCCATGACAGCCTCTAAAATTCTGCAGCTGACATCTCCTCCTCACCGAAGTATTTAACTAATTACATTCCAGATAACCCTCTGGAGATGGCTGGCCTCAGGCTCCAAAGAAGTGGAGCACTAGGAAAAGATCACAGGGAGGAATTTAAATAAATAAATACGTTGATAAATACTTTCTACGGTCAAATCTTGTGAACAACTCAGCCCTTATCTCTCTCACATAGTTTAGTGGTGTTCAGGATAGGTACACTAAAAACTTCCTACTTCACATTCTTCCATTTCGACAAACTTTACAATCTCAGCCTTAAAAAAAAAAGAACTCTCTTGACAAATCCCAATCCAAGCATTTCTTGCCCCACTTTAAAAAATGTCTTTTCAAACTATAAATTTTTCCAGATACATTTTGGTTAGGAAGATTAGGCTGCAAGTCTTAAGATTTATATTAATTGTCAATGACTTGTATAACCAAGTTTGAAAGCAAGAGTTTGAGGGTTTTTGGAAACTGCACCTTTGTTCTCTAGCATAAAGTTAGGATCACTTTGTTTCCTTTATCACCTTGTTACGTTTATCCATTATTTTTCAAGTTCTGACACAGATTGCTGATTACTGCTTCCCTACACAAAGTAAATCTGGCTAAAAACACAGTCTGAATTTTCAATTCCAAAGAGCTGTTCAGCTACGTGTAGAGATACACCTTTTTTCCTGTTTAAAAAGCTACAGTTTAAGCATTACAGAAAGCCGTACGAAATTCCATGACTAGGTCTGTAGAAGTGTTCAATGCATTTAAACAAAAAAAAAGTAACATTGTGTTGACAAACCAGATACTAATATCCTACCATGGTGGAAATCCTCTACACCTTCTGTAAAAAGGTTGCTCAAATCTAATTGCTCAAACAGGATGAAAACATTTATTAATACCTGGGTTAAGTTTCTCTAAAATTAAAGTTTTCATCAGGATTTGCTACCTGTATTGAGAGAGCAGCACAGCCACTCAGCAGCAAACAGCAAACCCTGTCTGAGACCCAGCAACAGATTCTCAGGTTGATGCTCAGTACGTGACACACCCAGACTGCTGCTTCTTACCCACACATCATGGTAGCAATACCACGGTTCTGGGTCAATAAAGCAGAACAGACAGCACCTTGTGACAAAGGCTAATCCTACAAAGCCAAGCAGGCTATTCTGAAAAAAAAACCAGAATTTAAACTTAAGAGTTATAACTGTTACTCAGCAGCTATCATTTCATTCAAGTGTACACTATAATCAAATTAACTTAATCCTGATTGCCTTATGCCTTTCCTACCCCTCCTCCCCACTCTACCCCACTAACTAAAATATTGTTATTTAAGAAATAGGGCTTTCTGCAAGTCGTGTATTTTTCTGTTAGAAACATGCTATGAGTTTAAGGAAAAGCTAAGAGAAGTAGGAGGATTTCTTACAGATATTATCAGAAATTTTTCTGCAAACTAGCTACAATGCCATAGAAACATCTAAAAAACACAGGGCATGTCAAAATGTGCACACTTCGTAAGGAAGATTAGTGTGTACAACCTTCCATATTTATTAAGTTGCCCAAGTTTCATCTAACAATACACAGAACTACTACATTAAGTAGTACCAAAAAAAAAATAGGAAAGAAAAAAATTCACATAGCAAGTTAACCAGCATGTTGCACTGCTTTCAGTAGCAGCCTAGTCTCACCCTGCAAAGACCACGTTATGTTACACAAATGCAACGTGAACAGCTAATTCATGAATTTATCAGCACTCTCTCCAAAATGTGCATCCCAGAAATCTTCAATTCAAGAAACTCTGCAGATTAAAGATTAAAACTCCACGTTGTTCTGCCGGTAACATGGAGATTCTTTCTGATGTGGAGAGTGCTGTAAAGCCAAAAAACTTCAAAATAATGAAATTTTAGTCAAATTGGAGCCTAATCTTTAGAACCACTAAAAAGGCATACAGACAATACAGATGCATGAGGTGGTGTATTTTACAGGTAATTTCTACTGAACTTGATTGATTTAGTCAAGCTTATGCTACCACTTCTCCAGATCACTTAACCTTGATACATTATTTGAACTGGCAGCTTTGGATTTAAATTCAAGAGAATTACACCACTGACTTTTATGTTTAGGGAACTGAAGCTTCCAAGTCCCGAGGTAAGTACAGCTGAGTAGATACATTATTATATTTCACACCTCAAACAGTTGTACAAGAAAATACAGGGACCCTGTGCAAGTCTCTTCACAACAAATGCAGTGTCCCTACACGGAACAGATTACTGAAGTTTGGGGGTTTTTAATTTACAAAAAATGTTCCAAAGGAACCTTCTGCTGCTGCAAAGAAAAGCTTGCTACATGAAATAAGATTCACCTCTCTCACATCTGTATAATCTTTATGTTCAAAACTCTTCCTACACAAGAAGCAATCACGTAAGCTTTCCACAAATTGTTACAGTAATGACTACTCTCCTCACACAGAGGATCAAATCCCAGAGATGTGACATAGAACATAAGATAATCCTGCTAATTAGCAATCATTTGTCCTTTTTCAAAAGTAGAGCCCTTGCCTAAAACATAATTCAGAGTTTACTGTGACAAATAAGCCTTTTAGTATAAACGTAACACATAATAGCAAATGCATTTCCTTTCCAGTCCATCCATACATCCAGGAAGGTTTCTGAATCTAACAATTTAGAGTTTTTACTGTGCTAACAATAAAAACAGTAAAGACCTGGTCTTGAACTTAACACAGGAGTATAGTTAGCCCATGCTGGATCTTTACAAAGTATCTCACATCTGCTTAAGGAGATGACTGGTTTGTTATTTTGTCACACACACAGACATTCACTTTTCCTCAATCTATTGAAAAAAATCTTTATATATATTTTAATATATATACACATACATTTTATGTTTATATATTTATACTTACATAAACTATGTAAATACATAGTATAGCATAAGCATATACCGTATATATTTTATATACCTAAGTGTATATAAAATATACATATTATATATGTGTATATATATACACACACTTACAAAATTGTATGTGCAAGTAAGTTTTAGATATTATGATTTACCCTGTAAATGGAATAAAAATGCAGATGGAAAAATAGCCTAAAAATTACATTTCAAAATTTAAGAACCTCTACATTTCCAATCTTTTGGCACAAAAAAGCTGTAAGCAGACGAGCAAAGGAATGTGCTTGAAATGAACAGAAGACAACCTGAACAGTGGTTACAGCTGAGTACAGACTTCCTAAAAAAACCAATAAAAGCATCACTAAAATACGGCACATAGATCTTTTCCAAAGCAGACCAAAGGAATGTCTGCAATCCTAACCCCTCTCATCTCCACCTATCTTGAAATTTAACTTCACTGTTTTCCACACACTCACTTTCAGAATTACATACATGCTCTGAACATCTCTCCACACAGAAGCAGCATCCTGAACTCCAGGTTAAAAACTGACAATGCAGTGAGAGAGCAGTTTTACGTAATCATACTAAACACTTCATGCTGCATCAATCAATTTGTTTGGCACCTGACCAAGAGTTGCAGTATGGGGTGCAAACGCATGCATCAAACACTGACACATTAAACTCATGTGGAGATCACACAGCCTGTCTGCTGCATGAAATCTGAGAAGAAACTTTTATCAAAACAGCACCAGGAGTGTATGTTTGACTCCCTTTCTAATAAATTTATATACCTTATGTCTCTCCTTAAGACAGCACTCAGTAACACACAGACAGCACTCATTCAGAATTATACAGTTACATAATTGACAGAAAGTTTACTTTTTAAAAAGGTCTTTGTCCAGCATAACACCATCTGAAGTTGTCTGAAGAGTCAGTCTTAGCATATCCATGCACTCTTTCAATCGAGGATCAGATGTACGTAATCCTGTAGATTTGAGTGCCTATTACAATGAAACAATAATTACTAAGTGAAAAGGTATGCTATTACAATCAAGTTATCTACTGCTCAGCGTTTATCACTACAAGAGATCTGCCACTGCATTATCAACAGAGACATTTTGACACTTTATTGATTCTTTAGCAATTTCCTTTGGCCATTTTGGCTGCATTTTATTTCAAAGTATTAATGTTACTTGAAATCCAGTGGTCCAACTACATCTTACACAAGCACAAATACTACTGAGCTGTGCCATAGGCACAGATGCTTTCAAGCATACTCTTTTGCACATCAAAGAAGTGAATAATAACATTAATATTCTCATTCTCTTACTTAACTACAGAAACAGCACTGGGGGGGAAAACAGTAGTTACATTCCTTCCCGCAGCTAAACATGTACAACATAAATTCTTTACTTTTCATTCTTGCATTTAGACTGTTAAAATAACCCTGCAGTAGTTAGCTTTTATACAGCACTCTGGAACAGTAAACTTACAGTTATGAATTTATGAACTGGTATTTTTTCTTGTCCTTCTGCAATAGTATAGAAAAGTAGATCTTCTAAGCTGGGAAGGAGACCTTGTTTCATTTTACTGCAAAACAGAAAAAATAAAGGCATAGATTATTTTAGTGCCTATTTTTATTTATACACATTTTTGCATTATTCTCAAGGAAACACATTTTCACCACCAATATAACTGCTACCACTAATTTCAAAGAACATTTTCATTAGCAAACACAAAGCTTAGTTAGAAAGCTTAAGTAAAAAAAAAAAAGGTAATATTACAAACAGCATACAAAGATTTTACAGTAGCAAAAATTCTTAACTGCAACATATTTTTACTGTCACACATTTACCGCTAAGATTATATTTAGATTTTTCTGGGAGCAGATTAATCACATATCCCTCTTTTTGATGTTACCAAGGATAGGTATGCTACTTGCAGAGGATAAATTATTTATAAGATTCCAAGATGTACATGCCTCATAATAAAGTTGTAGAGCATACTGACCCAATTGTTCTACAGGCGAGAGAAGGAGATGATAAATGTGTAATATTTTCTTCAAAACAGTCCTGTTTTCAGGACTCCCCGGAGGAGTCCTAGAGTCCCTCTCCTTCTAGAAGCTTATGTAAGCCCCATCAGTTACCGTGAGACAAGCAAAGCCATCTGCAGCATAATAGAGTACCTGAAGCAGAAGGAGCGACTCTCATCACACCTACTTAGCTAGGTAAACCCAGTGTAGATGCACCTTTAATGGTCACTGTGCTTATCAGTGTAAACACACCGGCTCTCCAAGGATCCCGGGTGTTACCTATTTCACTCCGACATAGGCTTCCCCTATGCCTGCAGTTTCTTGTTACCTGCATCTCCATTTTATGTGAAATCAGAAGGAAACCTACCAGACTAAGCATTGAGATTCCTTCTAAGACAGAAAGCTGTAGTACTGACAGCTTTCCCTCAAAGCCTTTGGAAGTTCAGAGAATTAACCTATAAAAAGTTTCGTTTTCCTTGATATCCCAAAGCACCCTGTAGCAGGCAGGAGCTCAGGTCTTTACCCTTGCCCTGCAAGCAGCAGAACGTACACTTCCAGACTGGGAGGGGCAGCGACAGCAAAGGGATTCTGATTCTTTGGTCCCCTGAAGCGCCCAGGTTTGTTTCTAGACAAAAAAGCCAATGTTCCAATGTTTGACAAGCAAAAATACATAAAACCAAAAGAAAAAAAATGCAGATATTAACTAAAATGCAGAGTATGCAGTCTTACATTATTTTAGCCATTAATTTTAAAGGTCTATCTTATAATCTATTAGTATTGGCAATACTTTGTTACTAAACAGTAACAGATAAACTATTGCCTGAAACGAGAATGCTCAGTGGCAATTTATGCATTTTTATACATTTAGGCAAGTGTGTACAAAAAGCAGGTCCAAATTCTAGTCACTGAAGTTTTCAAGAGATTAGAAATTCTTTGAATAACAGAACTCAGGGTTACAACTGCAAAAATAAAACGCTACAACTAAGCACAGACCCTAGATAGGCCAATGCAATCTTACCGACTGACGTTTAATCCTCTCCTCTTCCAATACTAACACAAGTCAGATTTATGATTATTTTTAATAAAAATCTGATTATATCCAAATACCCTTTTAAATTTAAGACAACCTCTAGATGGCCCTTGCTTCCCTCTTTTCCTCGTAAATAGCTGTGAAAACCAGTAATAAAAAATATCACCTCTCATTTTCCAATTTAAAACACTGTATTTACATACTAAGAACAGAAGACAGCTTTGTAAGCCAACAGACCTTTCCTTGTCTTACAGTCTAGATTTTTTTTAAATTTAAATTATGCTGGCTGACTAATGCACAGACAGGCTGGCAATTCAACCAAGACAAACGCTTGCAACTACCTCAAGCAAATTACTGAACAGCCCTTTTCCTAAGGAAAATTCAGGTCTTCCAGGCAGCATGTTTTGCTTTCAATCCTTCAGGGACAGTATGTCCAACAGAACCAGAACTGCCAACACAGCAACTAAAGCTTCACCCTGTGTCTGCACCCTAATTCTGCAGGGAACTAATTTTAAAAGTTATGCTAAGTTACATCGTCTACACCCCTACATCTTCATCGTTTACACAGAGCTTTTAACTGAGCTCCCCGAGGTGTCATGATTTCATGTTTTAAGGAATGTGTCTGCAACACGAGTCATTCCGGCACTGCTGAAGGTCTGGCGGAGGAAACTTCCCTATTTCACTTTGGCAAAATCAGCCGGCAAACACACTGAGAAATTTTAACTGATAACCTATTTAATTACGTATTCCTGAGCAATTACTCAGAATTTTACAGCTGTTCCAAGTACATAATTTCTATCTGGAAAAAGGTCCAGAAAAATACTTCAGACATTTAACCAAGATTTTAGCTGCCTCTTCATAAGATTTTCATCTATTAAAGAGACGTGCACCTTTCACAGCAGAAAAATCTCTCAACATGGTTTTCATATCTTTCACATCTGCTGTTGTTCAATATTGGGTCACTCAGCCTAATTAAACAATGGAGCTGCACAGACCACCAAAGCAAAGAGGATGACATTCAATACATTTACAGAAAATTGGTCCTTGTCAAATAGCCCATCTTTTGATAAAGTTTATCAGCTAAATAGGGGTGAAAAGGCTTGCTCTGCAGTTTATCAGATCAGTGATGTCAGCAACTAATGTTTGCTTAACCTAAAAGATGTGTTTTGGCACTGTGAGCACACTTAGTAAGATAATTCTGTTCCACACATGTAAAAAGCTGTTTTTCAGGTCAGGGAACTTGCAATTTTCACAGTCAAATTAAGTGGAAATTCCAGTTTACCTGATTTCAAGAATAATGACTTTTGATACTTATTTACCGTCTTTAAAAAAATAAATAAGCACCAGACGATTAAACAACTAGACTTCTTTGGCAGTATACTAATCTGTGGACTACAATACTTGGTGGACTGTTTTATAAATACAAAGAAAAACGAACATAGGAATTCCAAGTACAAGGACTTTGCAGTCCATATCATTCCTTCTTTCAGCTCTTCCTTCTGCATCAGTACAATGCCTACGTCAGATTCTGGTGAGGATTTCATTTTAACAAATGCTGAATTTCTAGGCTTGAAACAAGATTAAATTTCAAATAACGTGGAAGATTCCTACTTTGTATTTCAAGATACAGCTGCCAAAATTTAGAACAGGTTTTACAGAACAACAAATGATATAAATATACGATATTGCTAATAATAGTTTCAGGCATTATTAACAAATATGACACCAGTCATAAAAATGAGGTTACAATTACTGCCACAAACAATGGTCCCTCAGGGATCTGTACTGGGACCAGTACTGTTTAATATCTTCATCAATGAGACTGACAGTGGGATCGAATGAAGCCTCAGCAAGTTTGCCAACAACACCAAGCTGAGTGGTGCAGGTGACAAGCCTGAGGGATGGGACACTATCCAGAGGGACCCAGACAACTCAGGAAGCTTGTCCAGGTGTGAACCTCATGAAGCTCAGCAAGGTCAAGTGCAGGGGTCTACACCTGGGCCACGGTAACTCCCGGAATCAACATGGGCTGGGGGAAGAACAGATCAAGAGCAGCCCTGCTTAGAGGGACTTGTGGGTGCTGCTGGAGGAGCAGCTGGACATGACCCAGCCACATGCACTTGGAGCCAAACGTGTCCTGGGCTGCATCCAGAGCAGTGTGGGCAGCAGGTCAAGGGAGGGGGTTTTCCCCTTTACTCTGCTCTGGTGAGACCCCACCCAGAGTACTACATCCAGCTCTGGGTCCTCAGCACAGAAATGACATTGGCCCATTGGAGCAGGTCCAGAGGAAGCCACCAAGACGGTCAGAGGGATGAGCACCTCCCCTCTAAGAGGTAAGGCTCAGGGAACTAGGGCTGTTCAGCCTGGAGAAGAGGAGGGTCCTGGGAGACCTCACTGGGGCCTTTCAGTACCTGAAGCAGATTTATAAGAAAGATGAGGACAGGCTTTTTAGCAAGGTCTGTTGCAACAGGACAAGGCATAATGGTTTTCCACTAAAAGAGGGCAGCTTTAGATCAGATATAATGAAGAAATTTTATGGTGAGGGTGGTGAAATGCTGGAACAGGCTGTCCAGAGAGGTGGTAGATGCCCCATCCCTGGAAACATTCAAGGTCAGATTGCAGGAGGCTCTGAGCGGCCTGATCTAGTCGAAGATGTTCCTGTTCATTGGAGAGGGGTTTGGACTAAGTGACCTTTAAATGGTCTCTTCCAACCCAAACTATTCTGGGATTCTATGAAAGCTGCAAGTCACAGTCAGTAGGCACTATCTAAAACAGGCACCTTGAAGAAGTTGTCACCATAATACAGATAAATATCTCCAACGAAGAGATACAAACACTCATGAAGTCACTTAGTAACTACTTTCTGTCCACTTGTATACTGAGACTCTGGTCCCATAAGCGAAGTGGGTAACTATTTACCCAAGAACTTACCAAGATTCAAGAGGAAACTACATATTTATAAACTTAGACCAGAGACAGACATGTTTAGTAGCTATCAAAGTGCTTAAGGTAAAACAAAAAACAGTAGCTTCAAAACCTCAGCCTCTACAGAAGTTATGAAAGGTCTAATAAAAGTGTACTTCTGCTTCTTGCATCTCTGAGTATTGTATCCACACTACATCAGAAGTATCAGCAAAATGAACTACTGCCTGGTTACTAGTTATTCCTCTGTAATCTGGCCTGGCTGCAAAAGCAAATTTATTTTTAAAAGTATTTCTAGAATTCATCTCCGCCTTAAAAACGAGCACTGCCACTCCCTTGTCATTTAAAAAAAATTAATGAAACATTTCCTTTAACCACTTTGTGATATTGTATATACTAATTGCAACTGCACTATTGCAATTTAGCTGCAAAAAGCGAGCAATTTAGCTTCAAAAGTTAGGGTCACTCATGTTTTGCTCCTCCCTCTCACCTTAATCAAGGCCTTTGTAATTTAGAAATAGCTTCTACTAAGATACACTGTTGGATCCCTTTACTGTCCACCATAAGATGTAAGACGAACAATGTACACTCATACTGAAAGTAAAAGCAAGCAAAGAAGAGTCATATTGAAAGTAGGAGCAAAGGGTATTAAATATTATACACATCTATAACCGAGGAGTGTATCAGGCTACTATGTTTTAATAACTCAGGCATGAGCATAGATATTATTGTGTTTTAATCCACAGTTCCCATTTATTAAATTTGCCAGTCTGTGACCACTCAGTTTAAGCTCAATTATTTTTCCTCTCCAAAATATATTAAGTTTCAGTTGGATACACAGTGTGAAGGCTGGACAGCGGGGATAAGGAGGTGGTGGAAGATGTTACTGAAAAAATGCACAAGGAGATCTGGTTATGCAATGGGATACTAGTTATTTCATCAGCCACAGACCTCATCATTTATTCTCTCTACGAGGAATTAGACTGTTCTAAATTTCTGTAGAGTCTTTGCACAGAACATTTTAGGCTTTCACTTGCAACTGCTACTCTCTCTACGTAAGGACTGCTAGGCAAGCAAATAAACAGGAAAACCTTACTGCTGTCTTTTGACACTATGGGTTATTTCAGTATCCCAGAACCATGACCTTATAACCAAACAGGAAAAAAAAATAGCCCCCCAACACCAACAAACAAACAAAAAAGAGTAAAAAAGGACTATTGCGAGTTGGGTCCACAAACCATTTGCCAAACACCACTCAAGTGTTAGACACTAGGGATGGCAAAGAGCTGGAACCAGCAGAATATAGAGACTGCACTGACCCAGCCCAGTTGTCGATGCACTTCAGGCACCTGTCTTTTGAAGAACCTCACTTTTCTTCTCAACCCTGTACTCTGTCTTAATACAGCAATGATTTCCACATTTAATGTCCCATTTACAGATGCTTGAAGGAAGATTTTCATAGTTCTGCACTAAGAAAAGTAAGAATGAAAGTATCTAGTGGCCTGACTAATGTGCTACCAGGAATTCCTGCACAACCTGAAATGAAAAAAAAGTCTCTACCTTTTTCCTTGTTCGTAACTATATGCTAGATGTTTTACAGAATTTCTCCCTGTTCATTTTGCAGTAAGACTCAAAGAACAAGCATCTAACTTTCAAATATATCCTTTTGTCAAAAGCCAAAAATTTTTAAAAGTGTTTAACTAGTTTTTGATTACATAGCTTTACCACATGTTAGAAGTTAAAGAATTTCCCTTATTGATGCCAGCTGTAGGAAGCTAAGGACAGCTTGGTTTAAGAAAATGTTACCTCTTCAATAAATCACCTTTGCAATATCCTCAAAAACCCATCACAGCTGGCATGCTGGTTTTTTCCAAAGTTTTTAATGTCTGTATTTCTGCTTGAAAACCGAAGTGCAATCTTTATAAACCACACCTATTCGAGCCACAGAAGAGTAATTTTTTGTTCCAAAACATTATATATATAGAGCTAATTCAAAGAGGAGACTTCATATTTGTTGAACAATAGCATAAATTTAAAATACCCGTGTATTGTGCATTAGATTGTGTATTATATTGTATATGGTTACATAACCTGACGTGCATGCATTTTTTAAGGCATCTGACAGCAGAAGTTCCTAGTGATGCCTTTAAAGCAGGTTATACCCCACTGAATCGGGCTGAGCAGCTAACACATCTGGGGGGAAAAAGCAGACAAGAACAAGGCCACAGCCTCTTTCCCCACCTGCCATATTGAAGCTCATGCTAAAAAAGCCCCACAAACCACAACTCAAAAGCAGAACTATTAACAAGCTAAGGGCTGAAGCCTTCCTGACTGGCCTTGTGGAATCTTTTCCAGACTTCCTCTTAGCATTAGACTAACAAAGACTTTGCTCAGTGTCAAAACAAGGTACTTCTTTCTCGGCCCTGTTTCTTCTGTCATTTACTCTTTTCATCTAGGTAATAAGCATAGCAAAGCCTGGGAAAGCAGCTTGGGTTTAATTTTAATTATGCCACCCCATAATCAGCGCACAGTGTGCCTACAGGAATGCCACGGGGCACATTTCAAACACACACAAAGGAGAAGTCTTCATGGAGCTTGCACTTAAGCTGTCAAACTTCTTGTAAAAGGTTATCCGGGATACTAAATGTACCCAGGTTCAAAGAACCAATGCACAGACTGTCAGACAGGGGGTGGTAGGAAATGAACACTCAAGACTTGCATAATGCTGAGGACTATCAGGCCAGAATGCTCTGCCAATCCATTTACCTCATCATTATACTCTATCCCTGGTATCCACTACCAGTCATTACCAGGTACAAAAACTGGAGCTGATACACCTGTCTCTGACCTTTTTTTTTTCTTAGGAGTATTTCAGGTTCTGAGTGAAGGAATATTGACTTCATAAACATATACAGCCTTATCATTCTACGACCTGCACGTACCTTTGTCACTAAGGGACAAATAAGGATCTCTTGGCACAGGCACACATCCTGCAGCACCTATAAACATCTGTACTCACCACGTACGAGTGGCAGTATCTGTCCCTGGCTGCACTAGATCACAGAATTGTTAGGGCTGGAAGGGGCCTCTAGAGATCACCCAGTCAAACGCCCCTGCCAAGGCTGGGTCACTCCAGGGCAGGTTACACAGGAACGCATCCAGGTGGATACAGACGTGGAGAAGACAGTGCTGCAAAACCTCCAAGGCAGCACTACGCACCATGCACACTGCCTTTAATAATTAATGCGAGATGACACAGCTTTCGCTTCTCTTGAAAAACATATTTAGCCAAGTGGAAGCGCTACCAAAGCCACCCTACCGGCACGCTCCCTGCGCCGGGCGTCCCCACGAAGGGCACACCCGCGCACACGCGGGAGGGACCCCCGGGCCAGGGGAAGCCCGAGGCGCTGCTTGGGCTCCACACCGCGGTGAGCGGAGCCCCGAGGGGCGCGCACGCCCCCCCGTCACGCGTGTGCGCCTCCCTCCAGCTCCGAGCCCGCCGGCCGCGACCCCCGGGACCCGCCGGCAGCCGG
>VWZW01001754.1:1362519-1436576 GCA_013397115.1 Edolisoma coerulescens
GTCTCCCCGCGGGGCCGCTGGCGTCGCGCGCGGCCGGCGGGGCGGGAGCAGCAGCGCCCCCAGCGGGCGGACCCGGCGCGCTGACGGGGGGCCCCGGGGCGCCGCCTCCCTCCCTCATCCCCTTCCTCCCTCCCTCGCTCTGCGACGTGTAAAGGCGTTGGGAGCGGGCTGGGCTGCGGCGGTGTCGGGTTCAGGTTGCCATGGATATGGCCATTTTTTAAAACTGTATGTTTTTGATTACGAAGTGCATCGCCTCTGCCGTGCCGGCAGGGTCACAGAATATGCTGAGTTGAAAGAGACCCACAAGGATGATCGAATCCAACTCCTGGCCCTGCACAGGACACCCCAAGAACCACACCCGGTGCCTGAGAGCCTTGTCCGCACACTTCTTGAAGTCTGTCAGGCTGGTGCTGTGACCACTTCCCTGGGGAGCCTGTTCTACTGCCCGACCACCAAAGGTTTTCCGGGTGAAAAACCTTTTCCTAATATCCAAACTAAGCCTCCACTGACACAACTTCAGGCCATTCCCTCTGGTCCTGTCACTGGTGACCAGAGAGAAGGATGCACAGGGCCTATGTCAGCCACCTACCAGGCACCCTAGGAAAGGGCTCGGGAAACAGGAGCCGGTTGAAAATACCCTCAGCCCGAATTCTTGTTCTCACATTCTTTGGGCCAAACGCTTCTGGCAATGAGCAGAGTTACTAAGGGGTTTCCACATACTTTCAATAAAAATGTAACTGAATAGCTTATTGACAAAACTCACAGTGGAGGCTGTAAGTCTTGGTCACAGGTCTGAAGGTTTTTTGTTTTTAGGAAAAAATAAATAAACCAAACACAAACCCACAAAAATCAACCACCTGGATGCCTAGGTGAACTGGGTGCGGCCATTCTTCGTGTTCACATCATCAGCATTTAATCAGTGTGGAAATTTTGCTGCTGCTCACCGACATGTCCCAGTTTGGGAACCACCGACCCATGGTAGTGCAGTTCTAAAGGCAAAAGTGTAGCAGAAAAGAGTGGCAGAAAATAACTGCACGGCTTCAGCACAAGGTGTAAATGTCACTCCTTATATACACTTAAGCTTCTGTCACAGCTGTCAGGATATAGCATTTTGGAAGTCACAGATTTTGCAGTTACTTGGTGAAACTTTGCTCACATCACCAACTGCTAAATTTGTCCTAGATGAGTACAAATCTATATTAGCAATTTGTATCCATTATGGGTAACAGTAGAAGAGGAGATTTCTTGTCATCCTACTTCCTCAGTAATATCAACATGCAAACCAGTTTTTTAATTGTCCCTAGTCTTCTCAGTGTAGGAATCTTAATTTTCTGAGAAAAAATGTAAATACTTGTGGAGCTGTGAGTCTATTACTGCTAAATTTCCTTGTGAACAATTTCCCCATGCATTGAGGTTTATTTCATCTGGTATGTTTATTATGTTTGGCAGAGGTGGGGGCGGAAAAGCTGTAGTTCTGAGTTAAAATGATCTTGCTGCACACTTTGTTGGAAGTGTTTTACTCTGAAGATACTGATATTTTGTTTTCCAACACTCCACAGATTGAAAGTTTCAGCTGTCTAGGCATAGTAAATTGCTCTCAAAGACCCCCACAAAACAGAGAGGGTTCTGTTACCCATTTTTCATGCACTCTGAGGTAACTACAAATAGACATGGAGAACAGTCTTTCCTTGTGCTTCTACTTACATGGCAGCACAAATACCCACAGGGGTTCCCTATGCTAATAAATTGTCACAACAGCCATGAAGGTTTTTGGAAGAAGATATAAAGATAGCTGATAATCTATGCCTATAAAATGAGCCTCCACACACCAATGGTTTTTCTTCCCACTGAACAAGGAAACTTGAAATACCAGTGTGGGATGTGTAATCCTGTGCTGCAGTAACTTCACATACAAAAATGCAAAGTACCTGCAGTTCTCACATACTTATTATGTTACCTATTATATTTCCTGGAACTGCTTTTGGATTTCCATTTGCTAAGTCCTTTTTGGCAAGCCAATGCTGCCTATTTTATCCTGCCACCCAATAATAATATTTCTCATTTTAAAAATTCCGTTATGTAAAATAGTCTGAAGATAGAAGTCTCTCAAGCACCTTTTCCATTCTTTCTACAGAGTCTGCTGCTCTAAGACCAGAGACAGTGAGTGCTGTCTCTTCCAGGATGTGCATTTGGTCACTAATCGAACACACAGGTCCGCAGATATAAGATTCTGAATTTTAGTGCCAAGGTGGTTTTTGGTGTGACAGCTGTGCTCTTTTCTAAGCCACAACCTCGTGGTTCTTTAGCCATAACCTGGTATGAAAACTGTTCGAATTCATCTCTTATACTGTAGGGGGAGAAGAAGCGGAAGAATGAAAAATGTAATGATCTGGATCTTTCCTTTTAGTGCTCCGGTTTCTGTTCAGAACATTGCAGATAAGGTGCTGGGAAGGAAAAGGAAAAGCTACTGCATTCACAAAAATATTTGCCTCTCGAAACAGTACCCTGTGCTACAGGTTCTTGACTCTACAGGAACTCTTTAATTTTACTCACTTCCTCTTTTTCTTTTTTTTTTTTTTACTTTGTACACAATTGCCTTATTCCTTTATTTAACCTTTTAGTATTGTCTTCACATTAGTACATTAGTTGTCTCCCAGTGCAGGTATTCTTCACTACAGCTTTTCTTAAAACTCACTGAAAGGAATTAATCCTTGACTTCTCTCCCTGGAAATGCCCCTGTCCGTGTTTTAGCTCGTGAGGGCAGAAAATGCAAGTTGCTCTGTGTGTGGGACTACAAATACACATCTTGGGAACAATGAAAAATGATAAATATAGTTTCAGATTCAAAAAGTTCAAGGGCAATAGTGACTCATTCGCTATTCTGAGAACTTCTGCTGCATAATTCAGGCCATCACTCCTTGCTCCTACTATGACTAAGCCTGAGACATTTCACCCACTGATTCTCTCCCCTCCTCCCACTGGCACAGGTATCCCAGAGAGTCTTAATCTAAAGACAGAGTTTTTAATTTTTTTTTTTTTTAATTTAAAATGAGCCATAAGAAATGTAGTAAAAATAGCATCAGAAACACAACCATTTGCTTGGGAAAAGTGTTATACATTAAACCTGTTAAACTGACATTGATTTTTGTATTGATACAGATGTTAGAGTGGGCTTTCCCATATCCCAGTGAAACCCCCTTTAGACTTCTCCTTTGAACAGAGTGATATTACTCGTCTCTTTGGAAAGAGAAGATATGCCATCTGCTCTGCCATTCTGTGTTTCACACAGTATCCCAAGAGAAACAGAAAATTACAAAATGGTTTCCACACAGTGCAAAGAAATTTGAAATTAAAATTCCCCATAGCTTTTATTTTGAGTTGGATACACAACCAGCAGTAACCATAAGCCAATTATTCTCTTTTTAATTTCCACAACTATACATGTTCTTTTGGAAGAAAAAAATTATTTGAATTTAAAACAACAAGGTTCTTCAGGAAAGAAAAAAAAGAGGATCTTTTAAATAGGCATTATTTTTTAAATATTTCCCTTAAGCTGTATTGTAGCAAAATATTCCTAGTATATCTCTCTAAAAAACAATCCATATTTCAGAGGTTTTCCTTTCTAAAAGGGGCATAGCAGCATTAATCTCCTAGGAGAAAGGGCTCTGAAAAGCAGGTGGAAAGAGGTCTCCCCAGTTCAAGCACATACACTGATAACAGCTTTCAGGAAGGTTAAATCCTCCCATCAGATCAGCAGGGCAGATCTCAGATAAGCAGCAGAAATTAAGGATTATCTTGACTACGACATGAACTGATTACTTTGCTATTTTAAATGGTTATGTTGGCTCCATTTCATTTGTTGCTGGGTAATGCTTTCTGAAAGAGAACTGAGGACCAGAGACAACTATTATCTATTCAAGTATTTCTACCAATTCTAGCAGCAGTTCTTAAGAATACTTTTTTCTTTTGTGAGCCTAACTTGCTGCACCTTTGGGCAACATTTTTATATTGATTCAAGTGAAAGGTGCTCAGTCACAAGAAACATTCCCCATTGGATTGTACAGAGGATACGGAACAGCTTCCTCTGAGCACAGAAGCATAAGCAGTAAATAGTTACTATTTAATCTAAGAAAATGAATGTTCAAATGTTTGGGCGTAATAGCTCAGAAATCCAACAAGGAGGAAAACATTCAGAGGATTTATTTAACTGGAAAGTAATGGTTGAGGGAGTGACCTCAAGTGACAAG
The DNA here is from genome assembly GCA_013397115.1 of Edolisoma coerulescens. NCBI lineage: Eukaryota > Metazoa > Chordata > Aves > Passeriformes > Campephagidae > Edolisoma > Edolisoma coerulescens. The sequence goes on from VWZW01001754.1 coordinate 1,366,767, forward strand.
CAATAAAAATAAAATAAAAAATGCCCTCCCTGCATAGTGCATCGATGAGTCAATAGCTCAGTTCATATCACTCACATTCCAGGCAAACAGAGGCAGTGAGGAATTAATTCAAAGCAAAGAATATTTGGAGGATTTGCCGAGACTGACATGAAAAGAGACTACAAGGGCATGGGACATTCCTAGCATGGTTAACAGACAACATATGATGTGTTCTAGTACATATAACAAGAGCAAGCAAATCACAGAAGTAGGGTTATTGAGGGTGATCTGCAAAGACTGGCACAATTTTTTCTATTACTCTATTTGTTAACCTGCTTCCTTTCATCTTGGTTGGTGAGACAGCACCATCATTCCTCATGCTCATTATCAGTCATAGCATTTCTCAGATGTAAAATTCTTCACACATCAGAACATTCACCTTCAGAACCCAAGAGCTTACCTACCAGAGAAGCACTCCTTGCTGCATCCAGCACGCTGCATGTTATTTGCTCTACAGTATATCTAAATCATACTGTTACATACCCCGTGCATTCTACCCACAAACACATTTAATGCTTAATTCTGATGACATCTCTTAAACTGCAGTCGAGGTCTTGATATTACAGGAGGCCAGGGAGCAGGAGCAGATTTGGATCTTCTGTTTGTATTCCCAGTCCTCAAATATTAGCCTTGGTAACCTTGTGCAAGCAAATAGAAACAAGTGACAACATCATCCAAGTGCTCCATCATATGCCTGAGATGAGCATGCATGAGGGAGCTCAGGGGAGCCCACGGGCTCACATCTCTCTGCTCTTGAGAACAGACGTGGGAAATCGGTGCTGGCATTTGGTGGAGGTCAGAGCACTTGGGCTGACCACAAGCTGACTCGTCACGTACAAAGCTCCACAGCACTGGGCAGTCACTGGCTGACCATTAACACCTTAGATGTTAGGCCCCTAAAGGGCCCAAAGGAAAGATGGGGAGGGACTTTTGACAAGGGCATGCAGTGCCTGGACAAGGGGGAATGGCTTCAAACTTCAAAGAGAGCAGGTTTAGATTTGATATTAGGAAGAAATTCTTCATTTGTGAGGCTGATGAGGCCCTGGCACAGGCTGCCCAGAGAAGCTGTGGCTGCCGCATCCCTGGAAGTGTTCAAGGCCAAGTTGGATGGTGCTTGGAGCAACCTTGTCTAGTGAAAGGTGTCCCTCTCCATGGAAGGGGTTTGGAATGAGATGATCTATAAGATCCCTTCCAACCCAGACCCATTCCATGATCTGCATGTGCCACCTCAGCCCTGAAGTGATGGAGAAGCCAGTGTGTGCTGCAGCCTCCCCTTGTCCTAAGCTGGTTGCTGTCAGCTCTGAATTTCAGCACATTAAAAAGACCCTTGGAGACGTGCAGGCTTTCAGGCCAAAGCATAAAAGTGCGTCCCATTTAATTGCCCCATGTAGGAAAAGCCCTGGTTTTACCCTTTCACAAATTCCCAAATACCTGTGGCCACACAGAAGCTTAAGCTTAACAGAACACCCAGTCTTAAGAGGAGCGCTTCCCATCCTGCAGAAAAACAAAACAAAACAAAACAAGGTAAAATGAAGCAAGCAAAACAAGCAGTCAGGCTGTAATGGAAACTGTATCATCATAAGTGGTAATCCAAATAGTTCAAAAGTTTTCAGCTTCCAGAAGGCTCCTCTGGAGTACATAGAAACCACTCTGATTGGGTACAGGGTATAATGCCAGCACCAACAAAATCCCACTACCTCTGAAATGGCAAACTAATCAGCAAAACCACGTGTCTCTTTCTGCCCTGATATTTTTGGCACCCTCTCATTTCTGTTGCTGCACTGAGGGAAGAGGAATGTACACTTAAGGTGATTCAGTCCTCAGCCTTCCTTTGCAACTGCTGTGAGTTGCCAGTCTCCTTCCAAGTTGCAAGAGTGTTTGAGTCTCCTGTTGACTTAAAAACAAAAGGTCCCATAAAGACTAACGAGAAAACAGACAATATTTTTTGTTTTTGAAAGATGTAACCTTGAAAGATTTCCCTCCTTCCCCCAGGTCTAATTCTCTCTTTATAAACATGTAACTTTCTCAGGGAGGTGAAAGGGAGGAAAGACCAGCAGCATTTCCAGTAGCACACGATGTACCATCACACTCCAAGGGTATTTAATGTTTATCCAAGGACTTTTGAACAGTTCCACAACAGTAGGCCAGGGCACTGAAGATCTGCAAAACTGGATTCCAAAATTTAAAAAGTAGAGCAATCAAGGTTGTAAAATAACCTGGATTAAGCACATTTTTTTGCTAATAACTAGTCTAGTGCTTAAACATGTGTATGTTCATCCTAAATTCCAAGAAGAAAAACATTCAAAATTTTTGTATGGTATTTTTGGTGCATTTGAAACATTTGTGAAAGCCAAAGATTTGTGCTTCTTTAACATTAACTGCTGTCACACAACTTCTTCAAATCATCCTTAACTGCTCCATAATGCTCCATCTTTTCAGGCAGGGCTTGAAACAACTCTCACTGAAGTCAGTAACTGATGGGAAAATGTACAAGACAAGAAACTCTGCCTTTTAAATAGTATTTTTAGCCCTCAGCATACTTTTCATAGCAGTATTAGACCCAATTATTGGGGCTTTTACCTCAACTGACTGGGTTGTGATGTGGAAATTGGTAGTGCTTCTACCATGACATGATCTCTGGTGGCAGTGTCACTCATTCCCACGCACATGCTGTGGCTTGTCACTCCCTCACAGTTGTCCTGGGACAGCTATTGAATTGGGTCGCGCTGCAAAACACAAGTGAGACAAGCTGGGTTACAAATTGACAGGTTTCTCTGCTTTGAGAAAGAGGAGTTTCACATAATAAGTCTGTGAAAGGCATCTTGAGGTGCTTTGAATTGACATGCTGTCGGAGGGCTCAGAGGAAGAGCAGTAGCCAAGAAATGCTGATAATTTTGTTTCTCTCTGTACACTTGGCCTTGTACCACAGGAAAGGGATGTTGTCAGACAGCGGACTTCACAGCCTTCCTGTCACAGGCAGTTTTTAAACGATGACCACGTGCTTGGATATTTGGAATATTTAGATGAAGTTTCATCTGGTTCCTTGATCAACAAACAGAGCTTTGGACAATTAGATACCCCTATAATAAAGTATAAAGCCAAACCAGTTGCTTACCTGAATAATAAGATTATATTGATTTTAGGAAATAGAAGTTCTGGAATTACTAGAACACCCTTTATTCTGCCATATACTTGCACAGAAAGTAACCTTGTAATACCCTACACTAATCACCCAAGACATCATGGGCCTAATTTGAGAAGAAATCTAATAGGCCCTACTGTAGTCCATTCAATAGGAGTTTTTGTTTTGTCTTCAGGCTCTTTGCTATATGTGCTGTGTTTGAATAAAGTCTCATTGGACAGTTGAGGATCAGCTCTGCTAAAACAGAGTCAGAGAACAGTGGCAGAGTTGGGCAACCCACCTGTGGTAGGGAGGATATTTTCAGCTAAAAATACTTTAAGACAACAAATAAAAAAATGAACTATATTGAGTATTTTGGGCCAGAAGGCATGCAGAACAGACACATGTAATTATTCACGTATTTATGGTTAGGAAAACATCATCCAGCCACCCTTCTGTTTCCTCCCCAGCTTTGACTTACTGTATCATGACTGCAGCAGAGTTGCAAACTCTCAAGTTAGGAAGACAGGTGCCCTATTAGTCATGTTTAATCAAGAAGTTACATTTGTTTCATTTCTTGGACTTTCATTATTCATTATTTCATTATGTGTGTTTTCATGCAATTCTTCTATCCAGTTTATCTCACCTTGCACATTTCTGCAAGTTTTTCTTCTGGTTATCTACCTTTTAAGCTGTATTTCTGTCTTTTGATTGATATATTCTAATAGGAAAAGCATAATCTAAAAGAAAAAAATAGCTTAAATAGTGACTCATTTTGTTCTGCTTTGCCTGTTAGTTACATTGTTTGATATGTCAACATGTTTTCTTAACAGTAAAGGTGAAATTCAGTGTTGAAAAAGCACAAGCAGTAGAATGTGTTGCCTTTTACACACAAGTATGATTGAAGAGAAAGGTAACTGCTCAGCAGAGCTTATTTAACCTGCCTTGGTGTAAAGCCAAATAAATTCCACCCTTTGAAATAAGAAGTAATTTTTAAATACCAGTAGTTGTTAATGATTGCTAGAACTGGAACTAATCAATGAAAACCACGTGCTAGTGAGTAATAATCTTCTAGAAACATCCTGAATATAGAGATTATACCCTTTATTTAACAGATAAGAGGGAAAAGGTTAATTTACATCTCAGTACTAATTTGAGTAACAAGAACCATTAACTTATGAAGCTAATGAGCTGAAACATCCACCAGCTCAGTCCAACGACCCTGTACTTCAGGACAAGCAGAAGGATCTGTGTGGTGGAATGCTGCTGATCATTTCCTGAGGACTGGCCAGGCTCTGGATGCCTGGCAGACCCCACCTCAATGGCATTCAGTCTAGCTCAGGATAAGTGCTTGTATGGAAAAAGAAAACTGTGAGGAACGGCTCTTCCCGCACAGCAGTTCTGAAAAATCGTTGGTAGCCTTTTTTTGCATCCCCAAATAGATGGCGCAGAATTGGCTCCAAAGCTGCCAAATAAACATTACAGTGAGGAGAAAAAGAATGAGCACCTTTAACAGCATTACAGCTGTGCTTTTCTGCCTGCTTATCTCGTCTCTTGCATACTTCTGATGTCTAGGCCACATTTATTGGCACATTGAGACCTCCATCTTAAAAACTGGAAGAACATCATATGCATGAGATGAAGGTAGAAGCAGCATAGTCACCAGGTGAATGTCACCCAGACAGCCACGGGCCAGTTTTGAAGCTGAGTACTGCTGAAACTCCATATTGGGAATGCTGTGCTCCAAAGAGAGCAGCAGCAGAGCAGACTGGCTTCAGCCTGCCTGGAGCAGGACAGAGTGGTTTGTCCATCCCTCCGTTACCTCCTGTCTTCTCAGTTCAAGGGCATGAGTAAGAGGCAGCTGCACCATCAAGTTACAGGTGTAACCTTTGAGTGCCTATTTCAGAGTTCACATAGAAAGTCAGCTGCATCTTCCAGCCAGAACTTGAACTCCTTAACCTTCAGCTCTCAGAAGCTTTCAGATCAGAGCTGCAAGTGGATGGAGAAGATTATTCCCAAAAGGTCTGGCAGTCTGTTACACATTACCTCGAAGCACAGTGGGCAGAAGGGTGTCAGGGCACTCTCTCTGGTGCAGAAAGGGATCTCCTGGGAACAGTCAGTCCACTGGGTCACGCCTGCCTGTGTGCAAAGGCCATGCCATGGCCCAGGAGAGAGGTCATTTATATAAATCCCTTCCTCAGAGGTGTCACAAAGCTGTCCACTGAAGACACTAAGAGCTCAGTGCTTGAAATGCTTCAGAATTAGGCTGCATGAGAACAAAATGATTCTTAACTGCTTCACTCTTCCTTCCTAAAGAATTACATACTTTTTTAGCCCTATAATAATAAAATGACAAGAAGAGAGAAATGATGAGGAATGATGCTACGGGTAATCATGAGGTAAGCATTCCTAACAAAACTAATTAGTTTTGGGTTTATGAAAAGAAAAAAAGAACTATAAAATTTTTGTAAGTTCCATAAGTGATCCTATAGAGATGAACTATGCCACACTCTACTAAAAAAATCCAGAACTCCCAGTGCAAGCTTACACATGCAAGCAGCCATTTAAAGAGGTAAATTTTACTAAGAAAACAATCTGTTTATTCTCATTGTTGTGAGCCTTTTTTTAACTCATATTAGTGCAGCAGATTGAACATACCTTTGCATGGGAAAGGTTTATCTCCATGGCATTTTGTGAATCCTCAGTAGAATTGGCCGTAGCACAGTATGTTGTAGTGGCACTGCCAATCTGTCCAGCATTTGTGTGACATGAGGCAGCACACGGGAGCAGGGCTCCTGGCACAGCCACTGGTGCTCTGCCTGCTGCCCTGAACAGTGGGAAGAGGGGCGTTTGGAGCTGGTGTCATGAGCAAGTCAGAGCAGAAACTGTTTAGCAAAGAGCCAAACTCAGAGGCAAGGCAAGCTTATCATTTTTATAATTGTCTTTTAGAGATAAACGTCATTTGAAGGCACTGCTCTGAGAACAAAACCAGAAAAAAAAAAAAAGAAAAGAAGAAAACAAAACAACAGTCAAAGCTGTTCTGCCATGAGGAAGTTCATCTTTGATGAAACCTGGAGGAACAGATGTTACTGCGTTCCCAGGCAAGTAAAATCTGGAAGGAAATGAACACTATTATCCAGGAAATGGAAGTGATGGGAAGCAGCTGCAACCTGGAGACTGCTGGCTCTCTGTGGCAAGTTCTGTGACTGTTGTTCATCCCCGCAAAGAGGAGCTTCGGTGTCCCTTTAATTCCCTTTACACTGTCAGGGACATCCCCGTGAAGCCTGGCTGCCCCAGCCCCACCAGCATACTTGAAGATTAGTTTAGGGAAAGTGTGGATGTTGTCCTAATCCTGTGCTGAAGCCATGATGGATTGCTGTGTTACACAACGGGATCCCTTCTCTGACTCAGTGGAAAGGATTTCCTGGATGCCCAGGGCGGTGTGGATCAGACACAGGGAGGATATGCAAGGCAGCGGGCGCACGGCTCCGTCAGTCACAGCACAGGCATGACCTATCCAAGCACTTGAAATAAGAGGTGCTGGCACATTTCCACACTTCTGGGCAGCCTTCCCGTGTGCAGGACCGACACACTCACTGTGAACCCACGCAGATATTCAGATATTCAGATATTCATTTTTAGACCCTAGAGATTAAAGCAGATACATGCAAGGCTTCCCCTCCGTGCTCTCAGGTGTGCACAGCCAAGGCCTGTGTACCTGTGCTGCGTGCCCAGCTCACAAAAACATCCTCCCCAGCTGCTGCTGGAAAGGACTGCCATGATCATTCTCGCCTCGCAGCCTGGCTGGCGGCCGTCAGCACTTCCAAGGAGTTGAAGATAAATGAAGGGCTTTCAGCAACCTGATAGTGCCACAACTGCACGAAGCAAGCTTTTCCTGCCCTGACAAAGGTGCGGGATAAAAGAGGCCATAATACTATAGCCACAGTATTATATAAATACTTACACAAATGCAATGTCTTCTGTCTGGAAAGCATCCGCAACAACACGGGTAGTGTGTTTAACCACTTGCATTTTTTGATATACTAACTCATCCCAAGAGCTCTGACACAGGGCAAGTGGTTTCCTTTTCATTCATCTGAAGGTGAATCCCACCCCTACCCCTCCACATTTATTTCAATACTCAAGTAGAGGACTGAGAGGATGACCAGCAGTCAAGTGCTTCATCACCTGATTTGGGACATGCAGATGACAGCAGCCATGGCACAGAAGAGACTGCATGACAGTAACAAAGAAAGCATGAGTTATCTTGAGGGAGGTGGCCAGTGCTCTCCAGCTGGCTCCAGGCCCCAGCTCAGAAGGTCACACAGCTGACATATCATCCTGTGAGTCACCCGCTGATACTGCCTGGGTCCAGCATAACTCCTGTGGTTTGGCAGCACTGAGGGAAGTTCCTCCTCCGTGCTTGGTGCCCAGAGTCAATGTTGCCCTACAGAACACACGACACAGTAAAGCCACCAAGAGACAGATGGCAACTTGACCATCTTGTTAGTCATCATCACCTCCTTGAGTGGCAGCACCAGACAAGATTCATACCACAAACACCACTTACAAGCTGTCTAGAGGAGGTATCAGCACAGCCAAAATACACTTACCTACATCAAAAATAAAGGTTTGCAGCCCAGGTCAGCTAATTGACCTGCATTCTGTGAAGTCTCTGCTTAAATAACAGAATGTGTTCAGATCTGAGCTAGACTGAAACAACAGACATCTTCACCAACCACCGAGATAGATACCTGGTCTCCACAGCTCTGTGGAGTAAGGCCCATTAGGTCATACAGGTTTCATTCAGGGTCTGCACTGCTACACCCTCTGAGTTTACTCCCTAACCAGAGACTTGACTGGCCTCCTGAGAGCACTAGGATATGGCAGTGTCACCCCATCACACAGGTGCTCAGTCAAAGCCACCCTGTCAAACCACACCCCTGTCAAGTAAATGTGAAAATTACAGTCCCCAGACTAAAATCAGGGCTGAGTTCCCTGAATTTTGGCTAAACTTAATAATGAAAAAAACCACATACACCAGAGGGAAGACATGGTGTTTCAGGAAAAGGACACGGAACCTATAAACGAAAGCACAGAAGTGTGGTCAGACAGGACACCCCTGGCTTGCCAGGTGTGATTCCATCCCTTCCAGGCAAGCACTGGCAGTTATCCTGGAGGTGCAAATGCCATGTCTGGAAGGAATCTGCCTTGCTGGAGTGTTCAACAGCAGCCAGCATGTAATTTGTCATTGTAATGACAATGAAGGGATTATGTTAATAGGCAGGTAGCTATAATGAGAAAACAATGACACAGACGGTGCACCATACATCTTCCCAGATGCAAGAAGGGATGGTCATGGTGGTTGAGCTGTGTGTTGACTGTACAGACAAGTGTGTGCTCAAACACAGTCTTTCATGAAGAGCAGAGCAATAGCCTTATGGGTTTTTTCTGCCAAGGTGAGGGTTTTTTTCCACAGCATTCGGTTCTGCTGACCACCACCTTGAGAGAAGCTGGGATTTTCCTTCTGCAGTGAAAGAAAATATATCATAAAAGTCAACATTTAGCTGTAGTGCTGGACAAAGTCCTGCAAACTGCCAAGGCTGCTCCAGACCCACCAACAGCAGAGCCTCAGATGAACCTACAAGTTAAATACAAGTCATACTGTACCCCTGAAACAACACGTCTGTGTCACTGTCCACTTCAAAAAGCCACATTGTGCATTTAGGGATAGCCACCAGGTAGGGAAAAGTGGCTAGGGAAAGCACAGGTCAGAAAAAAGATGCTCAAGAACACTTCCCTAGATGCTGCAGTACTTTCAAAGGCAAAGACGAGAGTTTCAGCCAAGAAGGGTTTTCAACAGAAGAGCTTATACTTGTTTCCTGAACTGCAAGCTAAAGTTACTTATTAGCAGTTCAAATTCAGGCACAGGGATGTTTGTTTGGGGCAGGAATATATGCTTGTTTTTAATTTCCTCAGAAGCAGGTAGCTTACATCTGAGGGATATCAATTATTAACTCCAGCCTGAGAGGAAAGTGTACAGGTTTAACCATCCTGAGAGACAGGTACCTCCCTGTGTTTCTAGATCTGACAGGTTCTGGTGTGGCTTGTTCCCACACAGGAGGTAAAATACGAATTTACAGTGAAGTGATCCCTCTGGGAGAAAGGACCTTGCACTAAGTGCTGATGGGGATACAGGAGGGATTGATTTAATTTAAATTCAGATTTTTACAGTGCTAATAGAGAAAATGTTGTGAAAAAAAAAATTGTTTTAATTATCCCTAGGCCTTAGGTTTTGCTAAAATCTGTCAAGAGTTTTTGACAAGGTGCAATGTTCCTGTGCTCAGTGGATGATGTTTCAGACCTCTACAGAGCCACTTACCTGTGTATGTAATTAATGTGGGGAAACAACCTTCTGAAGGCTGCTCTTGAAGTGTGACTTCAGACTCCTTCATCAGACCTAATTGAGCTCTTGGGTATCAGATGTTTCTGCACAAACATTTTTTCCATGCACAGCAGTATATATATATATATATATNAATGAGGGGACCTGAAGCTTTCTTTCATTAACACCAGCTTATCATTTACACCTAAAAATCACCCCAGCTCTACAGCTATGTGACAGTAACATCACCCATATCTAGCAACAGCAGCGGGGGGTACGCGAGCGCTCTCACAAGCAGGTGTCGTGTGTTACATGAACATTTGCCCTCAAGGTATATCCTAGAGCAGAACCTGCTTCCCCAGACGCCCTAACCAGGCTCAACAATTGGCACTTAAACAGCTCCTCAGAGGGATCAATTTACCTCCAAAGCAGGGGCCTGACCAAACTGAATTCCCAAAGCTTGGATGTTCCTTCAAAGCTGGGCTCAACACCAAGTGGGACCAGGTGAAGCTCTCCTGTTGGATGACAGTCCGTGTACACGCGTGGCAAGCTGGTGGGGATTTCCCAGTTTTGGCCCTTGTTTTCTAAAACGAGGAAGGGAAGTTCCCCACATCTGCTCGCTTGCAAATTGCCTTTCTGTCTGACAGTACACTTTACAGCCTGTGATGGCAGCACCAGAGGCAGCACAAGCAGAGCCGGGGCCTGGAGCATTGCCACGGTGCTCTGCTTTGGGAGGCTGCCTCCTGTACAAAGAAGACCTTGTACTCTCCCACCAGGGCTGTGCTTCATCCCGCCCCGTTCCAGCAGGCCCTCTGCGAGCGCTGTCTCGCAGCCGAGATGCCAAAACCCAGGGGAGTCACATGGTTGCGTGGCAGACATGAGCAGATCTATTTAAATTGATTATGCTTCAAACAAAACTGGTGCCGTCAATGTCTACTCACATTCTGGTTTCAGGAACATTTCATAACCACTAAGCCTTTTAATTAAAAAATGTACGACCTTCGCTGCTGAGCCAGCAGTCTTTGCAAAGCATCTTTGCTGTCTCCCTAACAGCACATGAACTCAGGAAGGGACCTGAGGCACAAGAAGAGAACCTATTGTCCCGATTCCCTCTCTCAGAACCCCTGAGCTGCCTGGGCACATCTGCAGATAGGTGAGGCTCTCACTGACCACAGAATTATCTGCCCCAGCAGTCAGAGAGGACAGCTCGGACTCGTGCCTGGGGTGGCAACCAGGAGCATTTCCTAAGCCAGAGGAAAGAGCTCTCTCCATCCAGCTGAAAGTGCCTGGTAGTCAGAAAGTGTTTATAGCTTCCAGCTGAGAAGTCAGATAAAGTACCAGCCTGCAACAGAGACTCTGCACTGGCTCTTACAAAGGAGGCTCCTGTTCAGGCAAACGTGTTGCTGTTTCTTTGGTGTGACTGCACACATTGCTCCTCAGAAGGAAGCTGGTGGCCTCCTTCACGCTGAAGTTTGCAGTTATTTAAAGGAGTGTTGTTTTTCTGGCCATCCCTGCAAGCTCTGCTCTGACACATCACCGCCGCGTTGCTTTCTGGATTTCTCTCCCGAGGAGAGGCTTGCCGGAGATCTGCGCTTTCGGGCAGTTCCCTTATAAGGCGAAGCTTTGGGCTCAGCTGGGCTTGGCTATTCCCTTAGTCTTCAGTCTTCAGTGCAAAATATAGTCCTGCACTCTGATAAGCCGTTGTACCAGTGTCAAGCCAGAAGGAAAAAAACAGAATTGCTCTTTTTGCCTTTGCTAAATGCCAGCTGACTTCGCTATTTGAAAAAACCACCCCAGCCCCCCAAAACCAATCGGCTCAAAGAGTGTGTAATGTTTGTACCGTGAGCTTTGCCCACCAACAATAGCCTGCAAACTCTTCAGCACTTGTCTCTTCATCACATGTTCATACAGTGCTTAACTCGGCAGAGCTCTGCCCCTCTTCTCTGATCCCTGGGCAGCAGAGTCATGTAAGCACTACAGAAAATAGGGAAAACCCAATCAAACAATGACTTGAGTTACAAGGAGTCTGGGCTGGGCCCTGACTCATCCCTCCCAAGAGCCCTCTCACAAAGGGCATCAGAGAATCGGTAATAACAACCATGCCAGTCCAGCTAACTCCCTTTTGCGCTCTTAGCCAGAAAAAAACCGCTATTGTCTCAAATCTAGGGAGTGTAAAGCAATTTGGAGATGACAAGCAGTTCAGTTACTGCAGTAGCAATCCTGAGAAGCAAAAGGAAGAGACAAAAAAAATTCAGACTGTGGTATATATATTTATACTACACTCAAGTTGGAAGCCAGGTTTAAGCATGACCATGTTTGTCATGTGGTTCTAACTGAATTCAGATCAGATCACAAGTCCTGAATTTTCAAAGGAGCTTCAGAGATGCAAGTTTGAACTTAGTTCTGCACAATTGTGGTGCCCTGGATAAAGTTATTCTGTGTCAACCATCCTAATACATAAAATCTTAGCAATTAACACCTCACTGCTGTGTCAAGTGATTTACAGATTTGCCTTAAAATGTGCTTTTCATAAAGAAAACCTTTTGATCAGATCCAGATTCAGGCACAGATTCAATGAACTATTGAAACAAGGCAGGATGCTATCCTTGGCTGCCCTGTCCACTGCAGCTTATCAAGCCAATGGCCAAGAGTATCTTTAGCTGTCGGCCTTCTCTTCCCAATTACTTTGGCATGGTTAAAAGCAGAATTTATTGTTTCTTTATAAAGGATTAGCAGTGTCCCCATTGATTTTCCTATATGCCTGCCATTGTCCTACTTGTAGGTTGATAACTGGATCTGTAAATGCAAAAAGCCATTGAAAGGCATCATTGTGTGCTCCTCAGCTTGGAGATGACTCACTTTCAAAACTGAAATGCCAGTAGTTATGTGGTGGTTTCTCAAGCCCCAAGAGCATTCTGTTGGAATAGTGTCACTGGAAAAAGTCACGTCAGCTGAAGGGAGAAGCTGAAATTTGTCACCTTGCAGCTGCTGCCCGGTTTATTTGTTACCTGCCTGGTGGAACATCGCCTTACCAAGTGTTGTTTCCTTTCTGAAGGATGAGCACTTTGCAAAAACAGCATGCAACAGGCTCTCCCTCCGGGACCCCATGATCCTTTGTCCTCTCCCGGTGGGGAGAGAGGGGCTGCCACCCTGCACTCCAGCAGCAGCACGTGAGCCCTGCTGAATGGGTGCTGAGGCATGTGCAGAGTCAATGGGGATTTACTGCTCCACCCAAAATTAATCTCATCATAATCCAAGGTATTTGTACACCAGTGTGTGGTTCGCTGCAGATAACCAGGGCTACTGTGTCACAGGAGGCTTGTCTGTCAGGCAGGGCACGTAGTGTCTACCACTGCTTTCATGGCTTATCTCACAAATCTATTGCAGCAATCAGAACCAAGGCGGGGAGATCATAAAAGGTACCAGAGAACAACAAAAATGTTTTAGACCGGTAGGTTTGCAGTGCAAGAGGAAGAGTTGTGGTGCACTTTGTTTTGTTTACTTCCTTGAGTAGTACCACCATGCATACCACAGCGATGGCTTAATCCAAAATAACATCTTTTTTTATGTGTGAGAGGAGGAGGAGAGCCGAGAAAGGAACATGCTGTAAAAACAATGCAAACTGGATATGCAGAAACAAGGGATATTTTTGTTTCTTCTATAAAGTCATTAAGCAAAACAAAATGAAACCTGTTGTAACTAAATTCAACTTGTTCTGAGCCAAGCTGCCTGTTTCCTCCTGCGCCTGCCTTATCCAAGCTACTTCTCCATTTAGCAGCACAAGGCACAGCCCTTTCATGTAACAGCAAAATCAGCCCAGGCCTTCCACTGCGTTTCACGAAGTTTGAGGAGTGGCGCATTATCAGGCGTGGTCACCATCAGAGGTATTTCATCAGGAACAGCGAGGAATTCAATGGAAAAACCCCCTCGACCATAGAAAACACACCAGCCCCAGCATTCTCCTCATGCCACTGACATTAATTAATCACACAGTGACATTGCTGCTCCAACATCCCAATCAGACAAGGCCCTTCCTCATTGCCCTTCCCCTGAACTACTTTTGCTCCAGGAGTGCTGCGGGGCAAAGATCTGTCTCTGAAGGCTTTGAAGTGCTTAGTGCACTGCTGGCATCATGTGAAAGCATCGTAAAATATACACAAGCAAGTATCTGCGTAGATTATTATTATTACTAAGGCTGTTGCTGCATTTGTTGGTTATTTTACCGTGCAGCAGCTATCTCGCTCTGATTTACCATAAGCTCATGATGGGTTTATACAGATGCAAAGGTAATCTGCAAATGCGAGTGATTAATAATTTCCCCAACTAATATAATCTGCAAGCAGTAAGATAGAAAGTGCGTCATTTTCCGGGCCAGGTCTCGGAGAGCAATTGGAGCTGATGGGAAAAGCTATCCAGAGGCACAACCTACAGGTACAAGCTGATACTGCACCTCGGGCTGAGGGCACCAGCGTGGCTCACGCCTCTGGAAAAGCACTTTGTCCAGCAGGGTAGAGTCCTCCCGACAGGATAAAACAGTTAGGGATGTGAAAGGGATGCAAGCTCCACAGCTCCCCAGGCACAGCATCCAAGCATTTCCTTTCCAGAGCAAGGGCCTGCACTTACCCCTTCTGGGGAAGGGGCTGGAAGAGGATTTCCAAACCTGACAGGACCACAAGCACTGGGTACTGAGTAACACGGTGAATGAAGGTTGGATCATCATATTAATGATGGTTTTACCTCGAAGTTCTTCTGTCCTTGGAGCGAATTAGTCACTGTAAGTTGTAATATCACCTCCTTCTCCAACAAGTCAGGAAGACTGGGAGTCCATGAAAGCATTATTTATACCAGATACAGAAAGGAGAAATGGCAAAAGGAAAGGTGGGTTGCCGCCAGAGAAGGCTCCATCTCTTCAGGGAGCTTCCTGAGTAGCTGTGAATGCAGCCTGCTCACCCTGCTGGCTACCTCTTCTGCCTCCATCCCCTTTCCTGCAGTGATTTCACAGGGAAATAGTCCAAACTCCATATTTCTGCATCTCCAGAACATTACTTTCATCACCAGGCAATGTTTTTTTCCGGTCTCACCAACATACCCGGGGCTAGTGAGCTCAGGCATAATCCCAGCAGGCTGCTACAGCCAGGGAATGGGATCTGGAGGGCACTCACCACAGGCAGGGCTATGCTGGTACCAGGTTGTCAGGGTTATCCAAATCATGGATGGGGCAAGAGGAGGAGAGCCCTGGCTGCTAATGTTCAGTCAGCTGTGCCCCCTTGGGGGTCATACACCAGAAGGGAGGGGTCTTGTCATTCCCCCTTCCCCAGGCAGCTCTGTCTCCATCAGTCTCCCAAATATATGAACGTTGCAATTTGTGTCTTGAAAAATGCAGGTTCAGCCAGTCCAGAACTAATGAATAAGGTTTGTCTCAGGGCTGACACCTCTAAAAAAGCCTGGCTTTCAGCTGCACAGCAATTTTTCTAAATTGGCTCCACTTGAGAGGATTCAAATGGGTTGGCCAACCATCACCTACAACTCTTCAAAATATCAGTCTTCATACGTGCCCTGTGAAGGCCAGACACAATGTGAAGACCCTTACTGCTCCCAGGTAATTCAGTCACGCTGTTAACTGCGGCAGGTCTGCGTATGGAAATCAGCTGGAATAACTATTTCCGAATCACTGCAGACATTTTGTTCAGGGATAAAGGGAGCATTATTTCTTTGATTTTTTTTTTCTTTTTTTTTTGGGTGGAAAGTCATATGGAGGCAATCATCACATGGGCATCTGGGAGAGATTCCAGAGCAGAATCAAAGAACAGGTTTTTTTTTCTCTATGTTGCTATTCCAGTAATTTTCTTCATGTGGAAAAATCCCAACAATGGTCAAGCTCACAGTGTTTTTTACCTCTCTTAGGGCATGGAGAGGTGTCTTTTACAACCTACTTTAGGTGTTAGCTGTTTCAGCTACATGATGAAGTCATTTTGGTAGGCACACAGATCTGGTAGAGGTTTCCAAAAGCACTGGAATCTGCTGCGGGAGCACTCCTGGCCAGGCAACTTCCCTGACTTCTGCAGGTCTCTCCTTAGCAGCTCACGCATGTGTTTTCAAAAGTGAAAACCAAGAGCGATACCATGGCAAAAAAAAAGTTAATTTAGATTATAAAAAGACAGGAATGATGTCTCTTTATAAAATGTGTAGCCATGTATTTCCTTTGCACTCTCCTTGCAAGCCAGCAGGGTGTGCCTGTGGACCAGTTTTCCTACACACCACTCATTTTTTGCCTTAAATGATGCAAATTCTCCTCTTTATGCATCATAGCTTTCTTAAAAAAAAAAAAAAAAAAAGGCCAAGGCCAAATTAAACTAAAAAAAAAAGAGGCCACGGCCCAATTAAACTAACAAGAACAGATCATCCTTGCTGATGCTACACCACATTTCTGTAGTTTCTCACTAAAATACAACAAACCTCAGCAATAGGTAAAACAAGCAGTAGGCTGAGAATCAGAATCACCTCCAGTTTTCTAATAAACCTAAAACACTCTCAAACTCCTCTTTATGCTGTCTTCTCTTAGGCAGATGAGGTTGGCAGCCTTCCCACCAGCACCTCTGAAACCAGGTTTCCTGGGAAGGCACACAAGGGCACGGCAGCTCCTTCTTCCCTCCAGCACCATGGAATGCAGTGAGTTCCCTGGCTCACAGGGCTGGGAAGGAACCGTGTCCCCGGGAAATGCCACACCAGCAGCACAGCCAAAGCTGCCTCCAAGAGCTGCATGCAAACCCTGAACTGCAGCACACTGAAAGCTCCAGCTACATGGAATAACACTGTTAGAGCACCAGGCAGTTTGGTTTGCTGCTGAGCGAGATGCACTAGGAACCGAGCTGTGCAAAAACACATGAGAAACAACAGTTTAAGACATTTAAAAGCACTTTATGCTCCCTAAAAGGAACACCTGATTTTCCCCTGCTGCTGCTACACGTTGCAATATTGTGCACATCACTCTGTGAATTCACCTCCACTGACCCAAAAGAGCTACAGCTGGCACTTGATCTATTTTTGACACTAATGCAAAAAAGCTGTCCTGGATCACTAGCGAGTACCATCTGCTCTTTGCAACTGAAATGCCATCAATTCACACACCAGGGCCAGGAGCTTCAAAAATAGCTAGTCTGAAGTGAGCTGCCTTGATCTCTATTTAGGCACCTGACTGACTTTCAGGGAGAGCTGGGCCTGCTGCAGCTCCCATTAACCTGAATTTGGAACACCTTGCCATTTCAGCCTCAGCAGTGTCCTCTGGGTTTCTCCAGCCTGAGACAAGCAAAAAGGGACTGGTTTGTACTAAATGCTGATTTAGCAGTCTCTCAGATGAGTGAAATTCTCCAAAGCATCCAAAGTCTGAAGTGACTAGATTGCTACTTACTTTCAATTTCTTAAGCCAGAACTACCTTTTAACTCAGTAAACTTTTTCTTTCTTCAATGAAGTTAGAATGATAATTTTCACCTTACAGAAATACATATAAAAATAAAATTCAAACTCCAATTTTTAGTGTTTACAAGGTGGAAAACAGCTTGCAGAAGTGATGGGAATGCTATGCTGAAGTTGTTGCTACAATCCATTGCACCCTATTTACATAAAGGACTCTCAGGAATGTCCTTGTTCCTACCACACTGACATACTATATTCATTTTCTTCTGAAGGAGACCAGAGGAACACAGTTTCATACCTACTTATGCAGGTCCACGAAGATATTTCCATACCAGTGGAGATCCACCATTTATACAATGCAACATAAAAATCCTGAAAGCTCTGAAAGATGTTTTCACTGTATTAGTGACGATCATTTTGATGTGAAACCTGCTTTAATGAATACCTGACAACTAAACTTCTTAAAGGAATGATTTCACTTGACATGAATGCATTCAACTACTGTTTGTTGAATGATATTCTTCTTAAACAGCCAGCCAAAGAATATAGTGACACTGCAAATCAGGGGTTCACAACCTTAGCAGCACTCAGGGCCACGTTTGAAACCTGCCAGCGCTCTCAGGATGATGCTGGATTTCAGGATAAGCTCAGGGGGATTTGCATAAGCAGGGAGAGGCCTTCAGGATGTCCGTGTTTGCTCTGTAGCCAGGGAGCCGTCCTCACCACAAACATTATCAAGTACTGCACGCAGAATATCTCTTTTCCAGCCAGCATATTTACTTTTTCCTCATAAAATGTGGACCGATGTAGTGCCAGCCTCTGTGGGTCAGGCACTCACTGCTTTCAGGTCATTGTACGGGTTCACGTTCAGAGCAGCTTCTGTTGCCACTGAAATAATTCCAAGTTTAATTAGTTCAGGGGTGAGGCTTTTTGAAAGCCCATTTTCTGCAGAATCAAAAAAATCAAACGCCTAAAGAGATACATCCTGTATGCATAAGCGCCCTGGAAAAGTACTTCCCAACCTGCCAAAAAGAGTCAGAGTGCTGAGAATACCAGCCAGGAGCACCACCAATAAACCCCGCAGAGGAAGGGTGTACAAGATAAATGCTTTTTGGAAAAATAAAAAGGTACGAGCAGATCTCGTTTCCAAAGGGCAGCTGTGCCTCTTCTTACCAGCAGGTGTCACGTGGAAAAAAGTTGTCATTTCAGCTGACACTGCATCCCCTGCCCGGGGCAACAAGCCTGGCCCCAAATCAAGGTGCCTGGGGAACATGGTCCTGGCCAGGAGATAAATGGAGTTGTCCTCCACCTGGACAAGGACCAGAATCACCCACAGAGACCTTACATGCCACGTAGGGGACCTGGCTAGCGTTTCAGGAGCCACCTCTCACTGGGCACTTCTCTAACAGGACACACAACCCTCACACGGGGCAAGGATGCCTGGCAACCGACCCATAGCTGCTTCCTTAGGGGCACCAACCACACCCATGCTTCATATCTGTTGTTTCAGGAAATATCACTACTTTGTGCCACTTCAGCCTGCATTGCTCTTTCCACGAGGTCAGAGCTAGGCCCTCCAGGCTGCCAGATGCCAGACTGTCCAGCCCAGAGTAAATGCACAGATGGGGGATTTTAGCAGGATGTGCAAGAGCAACGCTTTGAGTAGTTTTTCTTTTCAGAAGCATTGTGATTCCCAAAGCGTCCCTTTCCAAGATGTGAGTTATGAACAGTAAGTAAAAAAACACAGGCAAATAGCAATTTCTCATCTCACAGCAATTTCTGAGCTTGAGGTAAACACTAGATAGGTCATTTTCTAAAACACTTCAACAACTGCTTTCACTCAATGGCATCCTCTGGAGCCCAAATCTCTTCTCACTCAGCTCACTAGAAACTCTGTGGGCTTCAGCAATGTTGCACAGCAGCTGCACTAATCAGCCCATCGCTGTGAGAGCATCATCTCCCAGAGGGAAACTGTCATGGAACCACCAGGAACTCACCCAGAGCTCTACCACCACTGGCACTGCAGACTCCCCTGCTCCTGAGGACTTTGCACAGGGAGCCTGCAAAACGAGTCTCTGGGTGCCCCATGGGCTGGGAAACCATCAGTTGGACAGCAGCCCCAGGATATCAGGAATTGCACCCTGGGAAGTGCCTTTGGCTGTGCTGGACCACTGGTAAGAGGGAGTGACAACCATTGCTTTGCCCAAAAGGAGAGGCCTGAGCTTCAGGTCTGTCACGCCCAGAAAGGAGGTATCACCTGGGGGAATCCTCCACATAAGCAGCTGCTGGGCCACAAAGCCTCAGCTGCTGAGTGACTAGCAGTGGAGCAAATCAAAGCAATTATATCTATTAAATATAAACATTGATTAGTATGGTTCATAAAATCAGGAGTCATGCCATGTTCTCTTGCTTTGGTTTTGCTCCTAAATGCTGCCATGAATGTGGGTATCTTTTCCAGAATCCACACAGCCTTGTATTTTGTTCTCCTCCTGGAACAAATACAAAGGGGAGGATGGATGCTTCATAGAAACCCATGTTCAACAGCCCTGTGAAAGTGTGGGAGTACAAATGTCTGACATCCGCCTGCATAGCTTCAAGTATCCTCAGGCCCACCTCCTGCTTACAGGCTCCATCAGCCTATGCTAACCTGGAATACCTTGAAATAGAGATGAGTCATTTGTAAGGACTGGTGGCTAACATTGCTTCCATCACCCTTCTTTCTCTTGCACAAGAAAAAAAGATTATTTTATTTTCAATAAAATTTTAAAAGACCAAGAAAAGCATGAGTTTTACAGAAATTAAATGCTTCAGCAAAGGTTTGAAACTAAAGAATAAAATAATAGGGTGACCAACACAGTCCCTACAGTTGGGGGACGCTCAGGAAAGCAAAACATAAGAGATTTGCTTTATTGGCTTTGAGCAAACAGCTCAGCTTGAGTAGCACAAGTGCCACAGAAACACCTGTGGCCCTAGCACTGTTCCACAGCACTGGGATTGAAATGACCCACACTCATTCTTGCCAGAAAATAAGCAAGCTCACAACTGAAACTCATCATCTCAGGATGGAGATGCTCTGTCAGGGATGCAGGGTGGCATTTCCCATGCACACATGCAGCAGGGAGAGGAGTAGACCGAAAACACACAGAAAGAAGTGTTTGCGTGGCCTGAGTGCTGCATGGCCCCATAATTCCCATCACCTCACCATCCCTCTACTTCCCCCAAACTGTTTCCAGCTTTCATTTTCCAGTCCTCATTCATCCTGGAGCTCTGGGAGGCTCATGGCAGGGAACGTGTCCTCCTGCACTTCTGCTGCAGTGGCTACAGGCAGCAAGCAAACACCCAACTCTTCCCATCTCCCTCTCCAGAGTACAGCTGCTGTGGCACCCCAACATCTACCAGTGCTCCAGTAGGGATAAAATACAAAAGGTATTTAAATAAACAAATCCACTCTGTAAATGCTACGTGTGGCCAAACCGGATCTCCCGAGGCACACGGAGCTGCTCCTTAGCTGGTACAAAGTGTATCAGCAAAGGGTATTTGCTCAGAGATTACAGCCTTGGGGAGCAAAAGCCAAGCCTTGTGACAGGGCAGAGATAAAAGAAACTGGAACTGAGAAAAAGAGAAGGGGGGAAAAGGAAAAATCAGAAGAAATTGAAATGTCATCTTTCAGCCGCACATTAACGGGCATTGAACAGAGGCCAGTGTTACACCAAACTGCAAAGCACGTGTCGCCTCAAAACTGTCACTCTGTACTCTGACATATTTTTGCAATGGCTGAATATTGTGATTTTTTCATCAAGTGCAGCACCACCATTGGAGGACCTGGCATTTCCCAGGGCCTGGAGGACCCCTCTCCTCTTGTTCAGAGGGTGAGGGGTGGGAAAGGGGGCAGAGAAGGGGCCAGCTGGGCCAGGGCAGTGCAACTGCCCTTGGAAGGCAGGGCAGCAGGGCTGGCTCACCCTGGGAAGGTGCTGCACCAGATGAACTCCATCCCAGTCATCCTTATGAATTGCCACTGGAAAGGCACTGGGAAGAGCACAGTTGTGGTTTGCTCCTCAAATTTCCCTTCTCTTGCAGAAAGACCAGACTACAAGCACAGAGATCGTGATTTTCTCCAGAAAAGTTTGACCAAAGTCAAAACTACCAGAAACATGTCCCTGACTGCTGCATATAAAATAACTTATCCCTTTCTCCCTTACAGGTAGGGAACTGCCATCATTAAAAAACATTTTTTTTGTATATTTACATGAAAGGAAGTGATATTCTTATAGTTTTATCCTCTTCACACACTCAGTGTCTGCTGTGAGCCTGGCACAGCAGCAGCCAAATGGCTTGGTTGTGTCAGAGCTCTGGTGGGGCAGGGACAGTGACTGGTGGGAATGAATTATCTCCCTGCATCCATGGCATATCTCCCATCCTGTTTCTTCCCTTCTTCATCTCAGTGCTCCCTTCAATTGCAAATTTTCAAATTGGAGTTGTTTGGTCTGTCCCTAACCCAGAGCCTCTTTGCCTGTGGGGCACAGGTCGTGAGGGATGATCAGAGTTCTGCCACCACCAGGTCCTGCTTCCGCTACCAACAGGAGGGCACCAGGGAAACCTCAGCAGGAGACATTTAGATCCAGGAAAAGAAATGAGAGGAATGGTTTGGGATCAACGATTCCCAAAACATTAGAAGTTCAACAACAATGCAGTTATGACATTTAGCAGAAGCAGCTTAAAAATAACACTTGTTATTTTTAGTCCTACCTGGAATCCCACCACCAGGACAAGGAAAGCCAAGGGAGGTGCTTGTCCAGCTGGGCTGTGGGACCCAGTACTAAGGGGGAACAAAGTTTTAAAGATCTCAGGGACCTCGGCACCATCCTCTGAAGCACCTGGACAGGTCCACAAGCTGGTTGACATCTTGACTGAACCACAGAGAGTATGAGGTGACGAACAAGCATGGCAAGAGGCTGCCATTCACTGCTGTCCCCAGGGGACAAGGGGAATGGCAAGAAAAATTGGTTTTGATTTTTAAGTGCTTCAAGAGGCTTTAAAAAAATAAAAGAAAAAAGAAAAAAAAGATGGAGTGATGCAGGGAGTGGAGAAGCAGCAACATCAGCGTGTGAAGGTGCGGCGGGCCAGGAGGATGAGTCAGTGTGAGTGGGTTGGGGCGAGGGCCGTGAGTGGGACTGGGGGAGTGGGGATGTGGGCAGGCGTGGAGCTCCTGATCAGGGTCCTTGCAGAACACATGGGCTCCAAGTGCCATGGGGAAAAAACAAAAAGCACCAAAGACCTGGTTTTACACAAAATGAGAAAGCAGAAAACTGATGGTTAATGGCTCCAGACTCTCTCCTGCATCCTGCACATCTGGCAGCTTTGCAGTCACCTGATCCTGGTTTTAAGCCTAAAATGCTTCTCCCACGAGATGCGAAGCCCTCCTGCTGGGTGCACAGCCAGCAGACCCCAACCTGCTGGGCAAAGCTTTGGGAAGCAGCCCTGGCTTCAGGAGAGCCTTCAAGCAGGAGGAGCTCAAGGCACCCGGCCCTCAGCCCCCTTGAAACAGCTTTCCATATTGAGTGATCATCATAATTAAACCAGAGCCAAGTGTCATGGCAGAGCAGCAGCTAAATTACAGGGCTGGGAGGTGGGAAAAGGTGGGGGTCTGACTGCCTGGCAATCAAAGAGGGCAAAGGAAACCTGAGATCTGACACACTGCAATTGCACCCCAATCTGTAAACAGGCAGGAATAGAAATTTGCCTCCAAAAAATCATGTTGCGATGAAATTTCTCTCCCTTTCTAATCCATGATTTGAAATGTAAGTATTTTAAATTATGATGGGTAATACCACTGTAGACCAGAGAGTGTTGTAGATTAAAAACTACCTAATATGCAAACCTAAGCTATCTCCAGTAACTTATATTCCATGAAACTGCTTGCAGGCAATATCCCAGGAAGTGCAGCAAGTAGGGTGAGCACCAGGGTGGCTGGAATTGACCAAGTTTCATCTCATCTTTGTACAGTCCCTCACCTCTGTACAGGACATTCACTGCCCAGCCTCAAAGTCTCCCAACTCATTACCTGGTGCCTTTCCTCCCCGCTGGCAGGGATAACCAGCAGTGAAGGTACCACACTGGGCAGCTGTTTCAGTATGACCTTGTGTAGCCACAAAAAGCAAATTGTTCCACCCACGGCTTGGTGTGGTCTTGGAGTAGATTCTGAGGTTTAGAAACCAGGTGAGATTTGGGCACTGGAGCTGACAGTGGCCGTGCTCAGCTGCGACAACAGAGACAGGGCTGCTCATACGTGCTGGGAAATGCTGCAACTGCGTGGGCAGAGTATGCTACAGGGGACACATTTAGAAGCACTTACACTGACTTTTAAAAATACATTAATTTTACACATCTACTACTTCAAGAGGTTGGGTTTTTTTGGGGTGTGTTTTTTTAATTATTCAAAATAACACCCTTTCTCCCTGCAAAAATTTGTTCTGCATATCAATCAGAGGGAAGAGCAATCCTTTGGACCCTTCTCTGTGCACAACACCTCAGAAAAAAAAGAAAAAAAAAGAAGTATCAATAAATTATAAAGCCTTTTTTCCACAGCCATCTGTGTGGAGAAGGAAATCCCCAGTATACATGTCTCCTGGCAGGCCACTTTATCAAAATACCATTAAAAACACTCACGGTTTCCACCAGAAGTTAAGAGGTTTTCTAAAGCCTACAGGCAATCCTGAACTGGCTGACCTGGAAACACTTCAAGGGGCTCATTTGTAGGACCTGAGATGACATCTCTTCTGGGGGCTGTGCTTCAGCACACAACATTCTCATGGCACATGAGATGCCTGAGCCACTTGCACTTGCTGGCAGCAAGTCTAATTACAATTCATCATTAAAAGTGGCAGGAAAACACACAGGGAATTATTTATCTCTCATCTTGTAGCAGAATGGCAAAGCTGGCCTTGGAGAATGACTTTTAAATTTTTTTCTCCTCAAAATACATAAAAATTACTAACAGACTCAAGCAAATTGATACTATGAATTAAGTCAGCAGTGCTGCTGCATAGAAGTGAAGCTTGAACATCAAAAACCTAGATATCAGCCCAAAGCAGGTGTCATTCCACTGATCCCTTGCCCAGGTCACACGAGGAGGTTTAGCTGGTTATGCAGGTTTGTTGCCACAAGATTTGAGTTTCTTTCATCCCTTACTGAATGAGGGATTTATTGATTTATTTATTTTAATCAGGTTTCTCTCATGTCACGCACACTCATCAAATCTGATTGGCAGGGCATGAAATAGCAATACCTAAAAATAGAAGTGAGGAAGAGTCTCGCTCC
This sequence comes from Edolisoma coerulescens, assembly GCA_013397115.1. NCBI lineage: Eukaryota > Metazoa > Chordata > Aves > Passeriformes > Campephagidae > Edolisoma > Edolisoma coerulescens. Next base: position 1,391,043 of record VWZW01001754.1, read on the forward strand.
ACTTCCACCCTCCTCCCAAAAATCTGCCACGTGGGGCTGCAGCGAGGCGGGATCCCACGGGATGGAGTCGGCCAGACGATGTAATATGGATGCTGCTCCCATTGCAGGGGCACCGAGGCCAACAACAAAGGAGCCAAACCCAGGTCCCTTGGAGGCACTCGGTTGCAAGGGATTTGCATTGACTGCAAAGGCAGTGGTACAGACCAAGAGCTTTCTGGGCCGGAGTACCGGGGTCACGTCACAAGTGGGATCCAGCACCAGCCCTTAGAAGCGATAGCGATGGGCAACATAAAAAGATCCCCACCAGCTCTAGCTGTTCTGTGAGCTCTGGGCATGATCCTAGTCCCACAGAAGTGCGTGGGTGTTTTGCAACTATTCCCAGTGACTGTAGATCTGTTCTCCTCTCCTTGTTCCCTTACTGTCTCTGCTTGGCATTCCTTCCTCCCCTCGGCTCTCCTTCCCTCTGCCGGGGTCACTGCCTGCGGCCCCAGGCAGGGATTCACCACCCATCCTCCTCCTGGAGGTGTGCACAGCAGCTGGAAACCAGCCCATTTCCAACCAGCACCTACCCGAGTTGCCTCCCACATCAGCAGGGACAACTGGCTCCAGGAGCACAGCATCCAACGGGAAACGCCCGCCAGCCCCCGAGCTGCCGGGAAGGAGCCAGCTGGGAAACGCCGCGTTTGCAACCTGCGCCTTTAAGTTCATTCTACTATTACAGTCATTTCACTAACTACTTAATTGCAGCCATCTCTCTGCGTCTGTCTCGGTCCGACACCCACAGCTGCAGCCGCCCACGCCGCCACCCACGCCGGCCCACGCTCTGACTCATGCTCTGAGCCCTGCTCGAAAAGCCCCGCTCCCTGCCGAACGCTCCCTTCAAATGTGTGCTGCTACTTTGATCTATTTCCATAGATTCCTGTGAGTCATCTGATCCGTCTCTGATCTAAACCCAGTAGACTAGAGCCTACATGTATGGTGTTTTGCATGAATTTGACTTGCACAGAGGGCTGACCCTGCTGAAAAGCACAGGCATGCGAGAGCACAAAATTCCTGGGAACTTCTTCCAGGAGGGAATTACTTACTTATCCAAAAAGAAGAGCAATTATTTCCTATTGAAAAGCCCCATTGTGCTCTAAAAAATTATATATATCTATATGTAGTGGGGACAGCATTATTCTGGGATATAAGGCCACATTGCTGATCAGAACCCCTTTCCACCAAACCCCTTCACAGCCTTTTCCCACCTCCACCAGCTTGTTACCCTCTCCTCACTTTGCAGATGGCAGCATGGTGGTGCCAAACCTCAGCGTGCACTTCGGCAGGAGCAGGAGCCAGCCTGCCACTGGCAGCACCTTAATGAAGGCACCAGGGATGATCCATCCCAGGCACTCGAGGCAGTGCAGTTTGGCTGCTGTCACAGGGGAAGGCAGTAATGACACTCAGGCTACCACCGAGGCTTCAGGCCCACTATCTGTGGTCCCTCGTTATCCCAAACCCCGAGAGCTGTTCCCCAGGGATACCCAAATTCTTCCTGAGTGGGTATTTTCTCCTGGTGATCTATCCAGCATTTGTGGGTGGATCCACGAAAGCCATGGGGGAACATTTCTAAGCCTGCCATCTCTTCAAGCCATGATGTGGCTTGTGGAGGATGCTGCCATGGCTAAGTGTTGATAGCCAGAGATGCTCATTCCCACCTGGAGGCTGTTGGCCAGGTCGTGCCAGCCTGCACCTGAGCTACCCCTCCCCTCCCACAGCCAGCACCACTGGCTGTGCCTGCACTCCACCTTGCAGATGTACCTTCCTCAAACACTGCCACTGCAGCCACCAGCGTTATTCCCGTTCCACAGCCCCCCTGCGCACGGCAGGCAGGCAGCGTTCCTTCCTGAATGCTTCACAGGCAAGTAGCAGATGGTGCCTGTCACTAAAAGCAAATAAATGCTTTGGTGCCCTGATTTATCTGCGTAAACACCACCTGAATTATCAAGGACAGGAGGCCCTGTTGGAAACGCCTGTCTTGGTGGATTTGCTCTCATTGATAACAAGCTCCAAGCACACGGAGTTCACACTTTACAGGGTGTATATCACTAATGGTTTATTTAGGTTTGCACAGATGCATTTGAAACACAATTTTTAAAAAAAAGGAAAAAAGAGAGAAGCCAGATGGGTTTCATGAAGTTGTCACAAGGATCATTCCAAGACATGCCTAAAATGCTAAATTATTAAGAAAAAAGAATAAAGATGTGAAACTTGAAGCCTACACCTGAGCTTCCTGAAGTCAGTGGCAAAGCTCCTGTCACCTCCCTGCGAGAAGAGAGCTGCAGGCATGCAATTAGAGATGGGAAACCCAGGGCCAAATTGCTTGCCTTTGCTCCCTGGGTATAAAACCAATTAACTCCCTTCTGCACAGCAGATGAATAACAGAAAGCCGAATCTTCAAAGCTTCCCAGTGGCTGATGTTTGGGCTCACCCTTTTATATTCCCCATCCATCCTCCTAATGGGTCTCAGCATTGCCATCATGCCTGGCACCAGGGGAGAGAGGGGAACCTGTGGCCATCCATCTCCCCCTGCAAAGTGCAGCCCAGCGCTAAAGGAGCTCCGGCAGCCAGAGGTTTATTTAAACCAAGTCAGTGGAGCTGTGCACTCCCTGCACTGTGCACAGCAGGTCTCAGCTCTCCCTGGGAGTGCTGTATCTTCCAGCAATTCCTCCTGGTGAGCACTGCAGAGTGTGGCACAGGGAATGCTCGGCCAGCCTGGAGGGGGGCTGCTTATTAATTTAAACATCTTGGACTAGTGAAGCATGAATCTCAATCTGGTAATTCGTCACAAGAATTGATGTTCCTGGACACCCCAAAAAGTGCCAAAAATAGCCCAAGTGTCCCAGGGAGCACGGCAAGGATCGCCAGCCAGTGGTAACACTCCCTGGGTGTTTTTTCCAGGAAACCTACTATTATGTAGAACTTCAGTACTGAACAACCCCTTCTCCCTTTTTTCCCCTGGTTGTTTTTGCTCATTTTCTTTCATTTTGTTTTTGTTTGTTTTCAGGAGAACTGGGGGAGGAGGAAGAGAAAGGGGTAGAAAAAACATTGTGTGATTTGATTTGAATTGCACTTTCCCTGTGCTTTTTTTATGCTCGATGGGAATGATGCATGCAAGTCTGGGAAAACAGCATATTTCACCAGCCTGAAATATATTGCCTTGGGCCTAACCCAAATTTTCACCGGTTTCACTGGAAGCTGAATAACATTTTTGAATAGCCAGAGCGGCAACCTGTGATACCCGGAGTTCTAAGGAAATAGATACTATATGGTAACTGAAGCCTCAACAGTCTCAAATATTTTTAGGGTGTTGATGGCCATCAGCAGTACTGAGCATCATGCTCAGAAAGCAGCACTCAGCCCTTGCCAATCCCTTGCAGCGCTTCCGAGTGGGAAGCAGCAAGGCAATCAAGTCACAAGAAGGAGAATCTCTGTCTTCCAGGTCCATAAAGGATATGCAATATATAAGCAGAATCAAAACAAATCACAAAACCGCATGGAAACTGCCTGATTTCCCCTATTATTCCTAACACATCAGCTCCAAATGATACACCCCAGAACAGCTGCTGTTAAAATATGATTGTTTATTCAGTTATTTCCATACGCGTCTTATTTACTTAGGATCAAGACAAATACTACTCCTCGCATGCCTGCTCTGCTGGCATTAATCATCTCCTGCATCCTGGGCTGCCGGGGATGCAGGAGGTGGGAGGAACATGACAGCCATGTGTGTGGGCAGGCACAGAGGTGGGTGTTTGCCTGTTGGAGCAGAGGTTTGGAGCAAGCCAGGGTGAGCGTTCAAATTCAGCGCCTTCCCGGGGTCTTGCACAACACTCCATGTTTATTTATTTTTTTTTTTTGCCTTAAATATCCTTTCTTTTCAAATTTTATTTGTGATCAAGGTGCATATTGTTGGGGTTTGCTGCTTTGGGATAAGAGGGAGTATTTGCTTCCCTTTGGTGGAGGCTCACGCTTCTGTGGCCTCTGAACACGGATTTTCAGCCTTGCCTCTCTGCTGCGTCTTGGCACTCAGCCGCTCTCCCCACGAGCCCTCCCTCTCCATTCAGAGCTGCTGAAAGCACCTTGGCCATGTGTGAATGGGGGAACATTTGTTCCCGCTCGCTCGGGCTCGGGGAGGGAGCTGCGTGTCAAGGAGCGACGTTGGCACAGCGCGCAGAGGCCCCACCAGCGCAGCCTTTCGCAGCGCGGGTGCCAAGGCGCGGGCGCTGCTGGCTCCATGGCAGCAGGAATTGGATCCATTGAGAGGAGCGAAGCCACGCCGGCTGGGAAGCCCCAGGCCGAAGGAGCCAGGGCATCGCTCTGCAGAGGGGAGGCAGCCCACGACACCCAACACGGCGATGGGGGCTATGGCTGTTCCCCCACCACCAGCTCTCTGCCCCTCCCCAGCCGCTGACTCCTTAACCAACACAAACCCTTTTTCAAACATTTATTTAGCTTAAGAAAATGGTCAATTTCACTTGGAATGTGGCCCTAATCTATTTAATTAAAAATCAATTAATCCTGTATCTAAGCAAACAAAAGCAAAAGAAAGGCTTTTGCACCAACTCTAGTAAACTTGTTTAGAGCAAGCCTGATCAAACACTCCCAAGTCAAACACCAATCCATCTGTGCACAGCCACACTGACAGTCCTTTAGGTTAAACCCCACTGGCAGTGTACACCGCTTGGGGTATTAACAATATATTTAATGTCTGAATGTCCCCTTTTATTTATCTTGGAATTATAGAATCAATTAGGTTGAAAAAGATTTGCAGTCACTGAGTCCAACCATAAGCCTAACACTGCCATGTCTACAATGAAACCATGTCCCTAAGTGCCACATACCTTTTTATTTCCCACCTACTTACAACAGCAAGGAAACCTATAAAATCTCCTGTTGATGTGGTTCACGACCCAGCTGTGCCCACAATGAATTAGGTGACTTTGCAGCTTGGACAGCAGAAAAACTCCCTTTTTTGGGAGCCCTCTGCCATGAACAGAGCCTGAGTCGGCCTTACAGGAGTGCTGATGTCCTACTGACCTGAAGAACAGCCTTGCACAGACAAATCTCATGCAAACAGCAAAGCAAAAGCCAGTGTCACTCACCTTTACCTTCTTCTGCCAACTTCCAGTGACCACAAGTTAGGCTTTAATCTCACCAAAGCCTGAGGCACTGGGGTAACATCCATCCTCTTACATCCTCCCTTCTCCGTCCTTCCTAAGGAAAGCCCTCAGCAGAGCAAAGAAGAAAACAGGTAAAAATGTAACACCTGATTAAATATGCTTTCTGCCTTCCTTTTAGATGAGAATTTTTGGTAAAGACCCTGAGATGGGAGCCCAAGGAGGCACAGGCTGCATCCCACCCTGCCCAGAGGAAATGTAATCAGCACAGTCCCTGGGGAACAGGGGCCAGCTGCTGCCCCTCTCCCAGCTGCACCAGGACCACTTTGATTTCAGCTGGGGAGCTAAATGAAAAAAAAAAACAAACAACCAAAAAGTAAAAAGTTACTGTATTTTGGTTCCTTTCACCAAGGACCAAGAGGGTGGTGTGGGAATGGCAAATGGGAACTCAAGGTGATCTGCAGAGCAAAAAGGACCTCATGCCTTTTCTTCCTTCTTTGAAATACATATAAAAAGTAGCTTTGAAGGATAATTCTTCTGTCTTCTCTTAAACAATGGAAAGAAAAATACAAACTTGGCATTTTTGCCCTCAACTACAAAGACTGTGAATTTATTTTGGGAGAAAGCAAAATGGCATCTCAGAACCTAACACATTCAAGACTCCGAGCGCTCCAAAAATAAAGCTGAGCATCGCAAGGCAGACAGCCCTGTCAGCAGGCTCTGTGCAGGGATTGCCTGCCCCTGTCAGAGCAGATTTCATGAGGCTTGATAGCAAAGGCATCTGGTGAGGGCTCTGCTGTCTAATCCTCAAAGCACACCTGATATTGCAGGAAGAAATCTTGGATGTACTCAATAGTCACACTGTCAGACTGGGGCTCCGTTTAGCACCAGGAGCTGTTTCTAGAGAGCTTGTGAAAAAGTGAGGGAGTGGGGAAAGAAGGAAGAAAAAGGGAATAAAATACAGGATTACACTTATATAGGTGTAATGGCTAACAAATGGCTTATTTTCTACCCGTAGAAACATTGCTGTTGAAAAATACTGTATGAGTTGTCTCGCAGTATTGGAGGCTCTCTAGGACACCTTGATCTTCTACAAAGCGCAAGGCAAACACGGTCCCTACAGTGGAAAATTGGTGGGGTTTTGTTCCAGCAATGGGAATGGATCATTTCTGGAATTAGTACTCAAAGTCATTACAATGGTATATTAGGCTTTAAAATATGCATTGGGTGTTCCTGAGTAAATCAGCATTTACACAATGAGAGCACAGGGGGAAGTCCTCTAGACACCACAGGGGAATTTGTTAATTTATCATTATTGAGTTTTGATAGATGCTCCTTGATGTGCTTCCTACACTCTGAAGTTGCCGTCGTTTACAGGGACTGGGTGTGCACCAGCCCTGGGAGAGGTGTGTTGTAGCAGGCAGCCCCAGCAAAGAGCTGTCGCTCCCACAGGTAAGAGTCAGAGCATCCTGCTCCCTCCCCTCCTCACAGCCCAGTCACCAGCACAACATCCCTTCACGTGCCAGAAATACAGAGGCACGGGTTTCCACCGCATCCCAAGATGAGGATGACCCGCGGAGCACCCCGACCCTCACGTTCTACTCCCTTTCCACTACTGAAGAAAAGGAGAGCGCTTTGGGGATGCAGAGCCTGGCTCTGCCGTAGCAGTTGGCTCACAAACCAGGCAGTCCTTACTGCAGGGACCTCCTGCATTTTCTGTGTTGAAGTAATTTGTGTAGGAATGATGACACTGTCATTAAGGGTAGATGTTCATAGCGATATCCACACAAAGAGTGTAATTTCAGCTGCTCTGTTTGGGCTGTAGCCCACAAACATCTATGAGCAGGGTGAATAAATATGCACATGTCCCTGTGGGATCACTCCCCTGACTTGCTTTTCATCCTAAACCCTGGTGAACTAAAAGCTACAGTCACCTTCACTGCAACTCGGTATTTAGGCTTTATGGAAAACCAATAAATCTTTACATCCAGGGAAATGGCTTGGGGTGTTATCCAGCATTCCCTGACCCCAGGCACCGCCTTTGCTCCCATCTCCGTTGTGGTGAGGAGCCCAGGGTTCCCCAGGCAGCCATGCCAAGCCTGCCAGGCACTGCATGGGCACCCGGGGCTATCAGTGTTCCTGCTCCGCTTTTCACCTGAGCTGCTCTCTTGGGAATGCTGTAACACCCATTAATTACTACTCTGAGCAGCGCGACGGATTGGGATGGGTTTGGGCTTCGGAGGGGGCGTGGGGGACAGCAGTTCAGTGGGATCCAGCGTTCTCCGTGCCTGCATCTCTTCCCCTCGCTCAGGCGGAAAACAACAGCTGTGACAAGCGGGGAGCAGCATCGCCCACTCCCTACTCCCACTCACTCCGGGAAGAAAACAGCCTGCTCTCAGTTCCTCCTCACTTCTGTCGGCTTCCAGCAGCGCCGGGCTGCCAGCGAGGCAAGAAGTCGTGTCAGCAGAGCGGGTGCAACTCTAGAGATAGGGGGAGATCACTGATTAAACATCTCATTGATTCTTTTCCAAGGATGGGAATTGCAGAGTGCCTGAAGCACTTGTAAATTGTCATTGTTACGGGATGAAGTTCACCTATAGAAGCCAGCCATGAGCAGAGACTGTGTCAGAGTCAATGATTAGTTAGTTATTTCCCTGGATTTCCACAATGCTAAGGCGGCGCCCAGCCAAAAAGCTCTGGGCTCAGTGCCATGATTTAAAACACGTACATCCGAAGTTACCTGCCCCCTGTCAGCCTCACCCCCAGCAACACCCAGCTGCAAGCCTTGGGTGGGGGAAAAGAGAAGGGCAGAAAAAATAAGGAGAAAAGCAAGAAGCAATCCCCTTGGGTATCCCACTCTTCTCTGGGAAAAGCAGGACCTCCCTCAAATGCTCAGTTACCTAAATTCTCTCCATCTGCAAGTCAGGACACAGGGCAGCCCCCAAAGCCTAGTGTCAGCTAACAGCACTGCCACAGCCTTACCCTGCAGCCAGGCTCAGCTAGGGCCTCCTCACATCCCTGCAGGTCACAGGGATGCAGGTGCTGAGGCCGAGAACGAGGATCTCTAAATCCTGGTTTGTGAGCAGTTAAACCAGGATGGGAGACCGTCTGCAAGGCGAGGGGGAGCTTTTTCTCAAGCCAGGAAAGGGAATAGTGCCTCTTAATATAGCAAGGGGAGTAATATAAAAAGAGTCTTCCCTATCTCCCACCTCCCATCCCTCCTACAGCCTGACTTATTTTAGTGCCTGGCTACACCCCGGCATGCAGAAAACCATTAGGGTTGCCAAATGCCTGTTTCAGGAGACAATTTACATACACAAAATAATTTCGTTGTTGTTTGCTGCTCCTCACTGGAGCACCTGCGGCTAAGGCTGGCCAGCATCCCTGCTGACAGCTCCTGAAGTTTCGGCAAACTTCGCCTGCTGGTGGGGAGCAGACTGGGCCTCCTGGCCCCAAATCCCAGAAAGCTTCTCTGGTCCTGCCGTGCCCCCAGGTGGGCTGGGGGCCAGGCTGCAGGGGCAAGGGGAAGGGCTGTATCGGGTCCCTGTCCGCCCTGGCACCTGCCAGGGGATGAGGGGGGATGTTTAATGGGTCATGGGCACACAACACCACGGCTGTCAGCAATGAGAGTCCTTGATTTTGGAGCGAGACCCCAGCTGCGGTGGGCTGAGGAAAGCTCCCCTCCCACACCAGCTCTCTGTGTCCCAGGGAGAGACATTAGTCAGAGCCGCAAGGTGAGGTCACAAACTCACATACTGAGACCACAAGGGCTGTTTACATGCAACTTCGGAAAAAGCCAGAGCAAGTAACTTTTTTTGGAAGAAATTCCTGCAGCTTCCCCACTTTTCAGTGGTGGTCAGCATCCCCCTCCTAGTCCCAGCAGAGTAAAGCTCTTATCCTGTCTGCTGGTACAGGGCACATCTGCCAGAGCATCTCTGCATCCTAGGAGGCTGCACACTGAGGACCCCAAGCTAATGACAGCTGTTCCTTAATTTTTGGTCAAACTAAGTATTTTCCATCACAAAGGCACTAGCAACAGAATTCAGTTGTTGGTGAAACATGCGTACGGATGAAAGCTGCCACTTTATAAATGAAGGCTTCTCCACTAAAAAAAAAAACTTATTTTATGGAGTTTCATTCTAATAATATTATTTTTACCTATTAAATTACATGTCAGAAGTAGTTACTCTATCATGTCATATTATGACAAGAATAATGGTTGAAATATTCTCCTTTTACTTGCCATTACAATCACAAAGAGCAGCTGTTATCTGCTGCTGTTCAAGACATCTTTTCTTTGTTCTAGATCAAAGTGGCTCCTGTTTGTGCCCCAGCAAACTTGTCAAACCATTTTGTTACGACATGAGCATGAGCCACTTTGATCTAGAAACAAAGGCGAGGGAGATTAATCAGTATCAAGCCAAACCACTCTTAATTAAAAAATTAAAAATAAAAAAGCTGAAGCTCTTACGTCATACTATGATGTGTAGGTAATTGTAAGGCAGGTAATGCACTGCCTTTACAGGGATGACATGAAAAGTTGGAGTGGCAAAACATCCACACACACTAACCAGATTTTCCTCAAGCATTCTAAAATTAAAAAAAAATAAAATTTAAATACAATAATTTTAAGAACAATAATAATAAAGTTTCCCAAGATTCCAATTTATGAAAAACTGAAAATATTTGGGTTTTCTCTAATTCAGCAGCCACAGGGGTTTTTTTGTGACATTTCTTAAGAATCCTGAAATCCAATGAGCTTTATATCTCTATCATATGTTGGGTTTATAAAATATTATCTTCAAATAATGTCTGTGAAGCCTGATTTAGCAGGTTAGCAATGTATTATCACAGAAATTTGCTGAATTCTTTCTGAACCAGGTGATCTCCAAGGACAAAAAAAGTATCAGATTTATTGAATCCAGAATATTTCAAAGGCATGTTTCTCTCTCATCAAGAATGTCCTACAGAAATAATCTAAGATTTTTCTTCAAATTTACAATACATTTATAAATTAAAATTGCAAAATAAATTATCAAAATACTTTGATAAAAATATTTGTGCATTAATTGTATAAGGTCTTTAAAAGGTCAAAAGACATTCCCAAATCCTCAATTTCTAGACCAAAAGATTGCAGGTTTAGGGATGAAGTAATCTTCCCTTGTTTTTCTCATCAGCTGTACTGGGCATGTCTTGTGCTGAGTAGGGGAAGGAAAACCCCACCAGCTGCACTGTGCAGGAGCCTTGCTGGAGGCTGCAGTGGCAGCAGGAGAGGTCTGAAGGACCAGGGGTTTGTGTTCTCCTCTGGTGGTCGTTTAATAAACTCTGTCTCCTGCCCCTCTACTGCAGAGCATCTCTGCTTTCCCTTTGCTTTGCTGTCCCTCAGCCTTGGCCGTTGTTTTTATTTTTGCAAACCCAAAGCTGCATATTTTAAAGGACTGTCTCAGCACTCCAGCAGATGCAAAGCACAACAGCTGGATATTAATGCAGCTTGGCATCACAACCATTTGGGGCCTTTTTTTTCCCCTTAATTAATGCTGTACCATATTACAACAAGGAAACAGTTTCTCTTCTTTTATTACCATCCTAACCCTGAGCCAAGTGTTAAATAAGACTTAATTTAATTTGCTTATATTTTCTCCTCTTGCAAGATTATTCAGCAATACAAGGTTCCTACCCAGCTCCCTTTCTTGCAGGCAGATAGAAATCCTGCTGATGGTGGTGGGAACACCTCAGACACATAATTTACATGCAAGACGGATTACTGGGTTATGAAAAGTAGAGGTATTTTCAACCAGTCCTGTGGTTCACCTTTTGCTTTGCCGCACATTCCCAAGCTGCTCCACTCTCCCTGCCCTTCTGCAGAGGGTGGGGATGCCACCAGCTTCAGACCCCACTCCCAGCAACACCAGGCTTGTCCCACCTTTGGGTTGCTCCAGAAAAAACTAAAGCTGTGAACTGTAGGTTCAAGGGTTATATCCTGGCATCCCCTTATCCTGCTGGCATTGCTTCTTTCCCTCACCCCCAGCTTTTCTCTGCAGACTAGGTGAGCCAGTTTTCCTCACCGTGGTGTTTTGAAGGAAGGAAGTGCCTCTGGTCTCCACTGCTAAGCACACTCCTATTTGGAGTTCTCTGGTGTTCTCAGACTCTCTGGACATTTGCAGACAGATGCCATCCTGCCAGCTCCTTCATGAGTCTGCCCACCAAAAGCCTGTCTGGAGATCAGGACTGCAGCATCTACTGCGTTCCCGTATTCCACCACTAAAACACCCAATTAACCAGGCCGCTGCCCCAACAGAGCCACTCTCATTCCATCAAGGGGAGGCTTCTGCTGGGATTGGAAGCCATGGAGTCACCACTGTGTGTGCCCAAGGCAGAACCTGAGCCAGGGGGACCTTGGGGGATGGGACTGCTGGAACAGAGCTCTTCAAGGGGCACAAGCTGCATCAACATGGGTTGGAGCAAGCCTGAGTCTCATCCCAAAGCTCATCCCGAGTGGGAACAGCAGTGAAACAGCGCTGTGCCTCCTACTGAGCCCCACGTTGTCCCTGGTGCTCGCTCTGGGCAGTGAGCCATAACAGCAGCTGCAGAGGATGCTGCTGAAGGGTGTGACACCACTGACATCTGGGCACTGCTAACCATGGCTCACCTCCTTGATCTGGCCCTCGGGTGACCAGCAGCAGCAACACATGCCAGGCAGCCGGGAGGAGATCTGGCTTTAGAAATCCTGCAGATGTTTTGACTTAGGAGTGGGCATCTCATCCTTTTGAGGCACAATAAATAAGCTGCACAATGTGATTAGTCACTCAATATCAATTGACATTGACAGCCCCAGCTTGGATGGAGCACAGAAAGCAAAGCCCTTGCAAGGAGCCCTTGGGAAGGGAACAGCACAGTGTCATGTCACACAGATCATCTTTGAGGAATAAAAACCTGTGTCCTAGGCTTATTAGCTAGGCACAGTGCCTTCTCCACAAAGCACACGCTTCCAGCCAAAAATGGGGAACATAACCTTCAAGCAACAAATTACAGCAAAACCCAGAGCCTCGGAACAAATGCAGCCAAGAGAATGATCAGGACCCAGCTCTGAGGGTTTCGTTCAGTCCAGAGCAGAAAACCCATAGGCTGAGTCAGGCTGCTTGGCTGTGAGTCACATCCATCGATTCCCAGCACTCCTGCCAGCAGGCTTGCCCGAGCAGGGGCTACCGCCTGCCTGCTGCTGGCTCTGCCCTCAGCACCCACCTCAGCTCTGCCTCCGAGCACTCTGCCTGCGGAAAACCAGGAGTGAAGCTCCCAGAGAAGAGCAAGGGGAATTCTGGACATGAGCAGTGTCAGGAGGAGACATCGAACAGCAGCAGCACTACAAGGAGAAGGGAGAGATTGATGGGAAGGGTGAAGAGGCAGAAGAAGCCTGGGCAGGAGTGGGTGTCTGGTCCAGGTACTGGCGACAGCATGCCAGGAGGCTTTGGAGTCTGAGAAAAGCACTCAGCTCAAGGAAAAACACATTCGAGCAGCGAGGTGAAAGGTCTGGAAAAAGCAGCGAGAGAGAGAGAGAAGGAGTAGGAGGAAACGTGGGCGCAGAAGTAGGTGGTGCCACATAGCAAGTTTCTGATGTAGCCGGGAAAGGCATCCAGAGCTCCCAATTTTCAGGCCCACACCTTCACCAGGAGACCATCTGTGCTCTCCCAGGGGGAAGGAGCCCCCGGGTCAGGCGGGAGCATTTTCCTCATTCTGCAAAAACTAGCAGGCGGTGCCGGGGCGCGAAACAGCTCCGGTTCCCGGGGCTCCTGCGCTAGCAGTGACGCCCCGAGCTGGGTCTGCGCCCGCCGGTATCCACTCTGTGGGAGAGCTGCATCACTGCTCTGGGACCTGCCATACTCACCTGCCTCCTAAAATGGTGGCTCAGCTGATGTTTTAAAAGCATCGGATGATAGCTTGGGGTTTTTTTCTCCCAGTGCGCAGCCATAGGTAATCCAATTCCTCCCTCTGGAACATTTTAATGAGGGTTTTAGGTTGGACTTTTTTCCTGATTAAAGGTTGTGTTTCAGGAAGAGAGTCATTCCCCCAGATTCTGCTGAATGCAGACTGTAGAGCAAAGCAACCAAACAGTTCAGTGGTGGGTCTCTTCTTTCTGTTTTTTCTTTTTTCCTCCAGCCTTAATTAAAAGGAAAATTCTAACAATTCTGAATAGGGATTCTTTTTCCTGGTATCATTTGTGTTTGTGAGAGTAGGCAGAACATTCACCTGTTTCCCCAAGTCCTGATGCTGAGGCACCATGGGGATGACTCACAAGCAGTGTCAGGAATGCCTTCAGTGTGGTGCTCAGCTGCAGTGAGGGCACATCCCCATTGCACTGGCCTCATCCCCTGCAGGGCCCCATCCACATGGCCTTGAACACTTCCAGGGATGGGACACTCACAGCCTCTCTGGCAGCCTGTGCCAGGGCCTCACCACCCTCATAGTGAAGAATTCCTTCCTAATAAGTAATCTAAACCTGCCCTCTGTCAGTCTGAAGCCCCTACCCCTTGTTCTGTCACTACATGCCCTTGCCAACAGTCCCTCTTTAGCTCTCTTGTAGGCCCCCATTAGGTACTGAAAGGCTGCTATAAGGCTCCCCAAAGCCTCTTTTTGAGGCTGAACTAACTCAGCTCATCTTCACTGGAGAGGTGGTTCAGCCCTTTGACCACATTTGTGGCTCTCCTCTGGACTCATTCCATCAGGTCCATGTCCTGAGGTTTAGGTGTCCGAGATCAGGAGACTGAAATACAGTGCAGCAGTTCTGAAAGTCAAGATGTAGCTCATCTGCGTAAAACAAGGCACCTGTGGTAGGCACTTCAGTTGCCCCTCATGGGGTTGGGAGCAGGGTCAGCAGCAGGTGACACATCCAGCCCCTTCCCCAGCATGGCTGCAGAACTGCCCAGAACCCCTAACAACGCACACATCAAAGTGCTTTGCAAACACCACAGCCCATGAGGAGCAAAACACGTCCCATTAACCAAACAAAGAGGGTGTAGAGCAGGGGGAGTGATGGCTGCGCCAGCCTCACTGCCAGCCAGGGGCAGGACACAAGGAAACCAGGCAGTGTGGGTCCCTCAGTGTCCCCTGCCAGCAGCACACACCTCCTGGGTGCACAGGGCTGCCAGAAGCTCCAGCACAGCCACAGCAAGGAGCAAACCAAATCAGCCTCTTGCCATCCCATGGGAACGCAAACTTTTGACACTGTTGGAGAGGCCCCGTCGATGTGAGCGGTCCATTTACATGTCTCTGCTCTCTCCCTGTGAAATGCAGGTGCCAGTTTTGCTGTGTTACCTGTAATAAACATTTAATGCCACCCATTCAGGATCCCCTGTTTGCCCTGTAGAAAGTTTCTCTTCATGCATCAGACTCGGAGAACAAAGCCTGGACTGTTTAGCCGCAGGATTTAACCACCTGTTGTAATACCTGGTTGATCTAATCTTTTGTTTTAATTAAAAGCCTTTCAGTTTGGTGTGCAGGTTTTTTTCCTCCCTGCACCCAATGCCAGCTTGCCACCTGCTTCACCGGCTCTGTCTCAGCTGTGGAGCTCACATCAATCCTCTTCATTGCCTCCAAAGGCATGGGAATGGATAGAAAATGAAAAAATCCACCTCAGCACGTGTCCAGCGTGAGACCCAGCACTGTCTGGCCGCTGCTGGGCATAGCAAAGGGTGAAATGAAACAGCTGCCATGAGTGGGGAGCCAACAAAGCAATTTGCAGAGTGTCTGCTGCACTCCAGGCCAGCTCATCTCTATTTGAGGGAAGAAACCAACTGCCTTTGGACAGCGAGATGGGACCCCACTCCACCAACACCCAGGGGATTGCTCTGGACACCAAGAGAAAGATGTTTGCGTGAGGTTGAGATGTAAACTTGGTTTCAAGCACTGACATGAATTCTCCTCTATCTCATAATTAAAACATACACAGTTACATCAGGGATCTCCTGCAGTGGATGCATACTTTAAAATGGCCACTTTGAATATCGTTCTGACTTTTTTCCTCCACAGATTTAAATAAAACCCAGACTCCACCAGCCAGCAGAATTAGTTTTAGCCTTTTGAGTAGGTCACTTCTGGGGAGGAAAATCAGCAAATCAAAAACCAGTATTTCAGAAAATGCCTGCCCCACTCCCACTGCAGCCGTGCATTGATGCTGCCTTCCCCAGCCACTCACAGCGGCTCCTTGGCAGGATATGCTCCATTCTCCTTCCCATTCGCAATTCTTTGTTCCTATCAAGCTTCAAAAGCTTTTCTTATCCTTCTGAGGAGCACGGTGACAAGCCTTTCAAAACTGGCCACGTGCCTAACACACTAAAATCATTGGAAAACTCTGTAATCACACTGTTTCTGGCACTTCACCTGCCAGTGCTACCAATACAGCAGGGAATCCAGCACGGCCCCAGCCAGCCCTATGGAGTCACCTTCAGCTAACACAGCCACCACCACCTGTGAGAATGAAAGGCCAAAACATTATCCAAAAAGAGTGCAAGCAACACTTTGGGAATATCGAGTGGCTGCGTTTTTCCTCGCCTTTCCCCTACTTTTACAAGAGGTACGTTAAAAGCCAAGACACCTTTGGTGCCATCACCACCCATAGCATCCAACACTCTCCTCCGCTGCCCCGGAGGCAGCTGCTACTGGGAACCCGTGGGTCCGGCCAGCGGGAAAGCGGGACACAGCGGAGACGGCTGCCCCAAGCCTACCACGCCGTGCTGCCGAGACCTGCCAGGATGTGTCACAACACGCGGCGTGTCGTGCCTCACCGCTCTGTCGAGCAACAAGCCGGAAAAAAAAGGGAAGGGAAAAAAAAAAAGAGGATTCGGATCTAATACGTGAGTGGGCCGGTATGTGCAAGAGAGATGAATATGAAGTAAAACATGCTGGATGCTACAGTAATAACCGGGCGCACGCGGAGAGGCTGGAAGCGAGCCAGGGAGGGGAGATACGAGAGGGATGCTCTGAGCTCAGTCTGTGCGTGGCGGAGAAGCTGCAGCTCCTGAATGAGCGCACGGCGGATCCCGAGGCTGCCGCGTGGGCGTCAGGCTGACACTGCTCCACCAAAACCAGTGGGAGCCCACGTCAGCCCCAGGCTGGGGCTGTGCCCCCTGCCAGGCGCAGCAGGGGGTTCACCAGACAACGCAGTGTCTGGGGGAAATGCTGGATTTTGTCCCTTAAAAATAAGGCGGTTCTTATAGATGTGTCAAGTCCAGTGAACGGTGGTGCCAAGCACAGAGAGTGGTGACTTCAACAGGTCCCTGCAAAACACCAGAATGCGTCCCGCAGTATTTCTGTATTAAGGGTGGGACCAGCTCGCTCTTCTTTTATGGCAATGCTGAACCTAAGGGCCCCTCTGGTAGCAGCTTCGTGGCAGCGCAAATCCCATTTTGGGGACCAGTGGGAGGAGAATGGAGGTCGCAGGCAGGCACCCACTGCCAAGCAGCATCCCTGCCTCCATTCCCTGCCCGCCGGAGGCGGCGGGAGGAAGGGCTGCCTTCCCCAGGTCCCGTGGGCGTTCACATGGCCCCTTCGCAGCAGCCAAACACACATTTACGAAGAGCAAACTTCTAACGGCATGGGGATGAGTCATTACGGGGTTTCAAAATGCGTAAATATGATCACATCCTAATTCAGTGTGTCACAACGAGCTACCCTGCATCTGCAGGGTTACTCGGCTCCGCAGAAACCTCGGAAATTCCTGCCCAACCTTGCGATGCAAAAATTCATCTGTATTCGTGTCACTGCATGCAGAGAGTTAATGTGTTTTTAGGGGTTTTTTTTGTTTTGGCACTGGATTTCAATGGAGGCTTATGTGCAGTGTTACAACCCAGTACTGCTATGTTTTGCACCACAAATTTACAACCAAGTAATAAGTAAACACAAGATTTTTTGGCTACATAGGATTTTCCAAGGTGATTAAAAAATTTTCTAAATTGCTTTGAGAATGAAGCTGTCTGAAATCCCCAAGGTAATAGGAAATTAACTGCATCCCCATACGCTCCATAGACATAGGAGGAATTCAGGTTTACCAAGAAGTAATATAAAATATTTAAGAAAACAAATAGAATTGAATAAAACTTCTTGCAATATAAATTAAATCTGCCCAAACCAGCAGTGATTACCTTTGCTGCCATGGCTCCTCCAGAGACTCTGTATGTGCCCCAGGCTCCACACGGCCCCTGCCTCACCAGCACCTGTCACAGACACTGTGCTCCTCAAACAAATATGATTTGAAGACCTCCAAATATTTTTTAAATGGTCAAAATCAGTATTCATTGTGCACTTACCCAAAGAACAGGGAGACAGGAGCATCAGGAATCAGGCTGAGTGGTGGTTATGGAGTGAGCAGGTGTCTAGAGCACCCTCTGATGACCCAAAAATTTGGCAGTAGCCTACATTAGGGCTTCCCAAGCTTTCCCACAGTGGGAACCACCTCCACCACCCCCCTCAGCCCTGAAGCTGCTGCCTGCCAGCACTGCCAGCTAACCCAGGCACGGCCAGTCAGCTGGAACCCCATCCTTGGGTGAGAGCCACAGCCCAAAAGCATGTGTGGAGGGGCCTCGCCCTTGCCCAGGGCTGCAGGTGCAGGTGATGGGGCAGGGCAAGCAGCCCCACCTGGGGCCTTCCCTGAGGGGGCCGGCCTTCATCCTGTCACAGCCGGGCAGGGAGAGCAGAGAGCCATCGGGGAAGGGCTCCGGAAAGCCATCCCTCCTGAGCAGCTCGAGGAAATTCATATTTCATGTTCTGCTCCTTCTCTGCCCACGGAGTTCTTTCTCGTGGTGGTGCGTAGGTGTATGTGAGGGATTTATCCTTTCCCCACTGAATCACTGCAGCACAACATCTTTTCAACCCTTCTGTACAGCACAAAAGAGCCTCATGGCGTTTCTCCTCATTTTCCTGCTTAAGGAGACAGCCAGCAAGCTCCACAGTGCGACCCAGTTGCACCCCAGCTCAAGGCTGGGAACAGCATGAGCCCTGCTAGCCCTGGTTGGGGGCATGTCTGGAGGGTAAGACACCCCTCCTTCTGCCAGCTGGCACCCCAAAACCACAGCCCAGCCTGCCTGATGCCAGCACGAAGGTGCCTGGAAGGATGCTATTTGTTCAGCTGGAAAATGCTCCACACTCAAGGGAAGGAGCAGAGCAGGGCACATTGAGTATGCTGTGCTCTCCTCAGGGCCTCGGGAGCCCAGGTTCAAGCCAAAGAGTTAACCAAATCCCAATTGCCACCGTAACAAGCCTTTGTGCTTTAACTAGGGGCTGCTGGCATGCTTCCATCAGGTCTGACACTGGTGTTGTGTATGCGTTCTCTGTATTTGGAAAGGAAAATGGGGACGAAATGAGTTCTGCAGCTGTTATCATGGGCAAAGCCATTGCTGTGAGTAGAGGCTCAGCCACAGATAAAGGCCCTCCTGGCTGACCCTCACATCAACTGCTTATTTAGAAAAAGACACAGGAGCTTTAGGCAGGTAGCCAGCAATAAAAATTGAAATTTTGGCTGTATGAGAAACCTCCTGAAGCTTCAAATGAACATTAATGACCCTTGTGTAAGTTGTTCCAACAGTGCTTTCCAACCACGGATCCCACAGCTCGATGAGACACCAACTCGGGCAGGCCTAATGCAAACCTGTGGGCTCCAGCAGCACTGTGCCCATCCAGCACCCCTGTGTTCTCACTGAACTTCGGGCAGCCACTCCTCAGCCCACATCAAGTTAGAAGAAAAAGACATCTAAAGGTTTTCCATTTATACTTGTGTGCAGTCTGACAGATAATAACATGGCTGTTTTCCCCCCTCCTCACACCTTCAACACCAGAGTGTGTAGCTGCTCCCTTCTCCTCTTTCCTCTCCCAGAGTAGGGCAAGATTGCACTCAAGTGCAAGGCAAAGGCCAGCAAACACAGCCACTGGTTCAGATTTCCCATGTTTACCCTCCTCCAGGACAAGGCAGGGAGATTGCACCTACTCTGACTCCATCTCTGCTTCAAACCACTCCTGACTTCCATGCCATCTCAGCAATCTGATGTTTTTGAAGGTTTATGGAGGGGTTCTAGCCCCTGCCCCGCCAACTTCTCTTTGATGTTTTTGCTCCCTTGCCTGCTTCTCCCTTTTTATACCCCATCTCCCATCCAGTTTCTGCCCCCTAACAACCTCTCAGCAGAGATGTGGGCCACTGCTTAGAAAGCAAGTTGGAACAGGGTGGAGCACCAAGGGCAGCTGCTGAGGGCAGCAATGCTCCATCTCCCCAGTTCCCAAAGAGCACTTACACACCCCTGCCATCCCAGCCTGGCAGCTCTGGGCTGTTTGCAACCCTGTGTAAATATGAGCACATGCAAAAGGGGGAGCGCAGGAGGTGGGAAGGGAACTCGGCACCTCAGTGCTGCAGACCCTTCCTGGGTTTTAGTTCCTCCCTCCTGCCCGGGCCCACTGAGCCCTGCAGGCTGTGCACTTAATGAGGCCACCCCTAAATGAGGATTCAACCACAAGAGCAGGAAAAGGCTTCCTCCAATGAGAGCTGCAGTTTGAGGTACTCCCTCCTCCCCTATCCCCCCCAAAAATTAACATCTCCTTTTAGAAAATACAATTTAAAAAAACCAAAAAGGACAAACCCTGGGGAAACTAAAGAGTTCTCACGGTGAATTTTATTTTGTAAGCAACAATATAAACATGTGAATAAAACAGGCATCATTTGCAGGGCTGGCCTTTGATCCAGGGTAGCTTGGATCTAGCAACCCTTCCCGAGCAGACGAGGGCAAGCCTTTACCTGCGACTCCAGAGGCTGGCCAGGGTGCAGTCCACCAAGACCTTTGTCATGGAAAGACCAATGCTTGAGTATTTGCTATTACCAAGCGTATGTGCAATCTCGGAATGTACCTCCCGCCTCCCCCACCCCAGGATAAAAAAAAAAAAAAATTAAAAAAAATCATACAGCTGCAAACCAGTAAAAAAAATTGCTTCCAGCTTATTGAGACTGAAATGGCCTGTTGGACTATAAACTGAAATATCATTCTGGAGATAACCAACTGGTCGTGACACAAAGTACTGTATTTACAACTCAAAAATATAACTGTTATATACTTTAATTTATAGCAAATTTAATACATTAGTGTTTACAAAATAAATTCTGGACTCAACTGAAACAGCGTGCTGCTTAGCAAGTTCTTTTTCCTTCCTCTCACTTTAACTGAAGAGACCAGCAAGCTTAAGAGCTTCTTCTGTGACCCACACACAACTTTTGATGGTGTCAGACATTGGAGAAAACCAAACGTTTCCTGCATCTCTAAAGGTTTGCTGCTTGGTACTTTCTATTGCTCAAGCTGTACAGTTCAAACCTTAAGCTGTCCTTTAACAAGTTCCATACACGTCTCATGAAAGCTACTCAGGTACTAACCAGGGCACTGGTTAACGTTACAAACTGAAGAAACATCCGTGCTACTAACTCACACAACGGGAAAGAGGAAATATAACTACACATTCAATCTCTTATGCCTAAACAGCAAAGCTGCGAACT
Source organism: Edolisoma coerulescens (assembly GCA_013397115.1). Classification (NCBI taxonomy): domain Eukaryota; kingdom Metazoa; phylum Chordata; class Aves; order Passeriformes; family Campephagidae; genus Edolisoma; species Edolisoma coerulescens. The sequence goes on from VWZW01001754.1 coordinate 1,411,719, forward strand.
CCGTTGCTTAAAGTAAGATACTTCAGTAAGTGAAACAGTACCATACAGTTCAAGAAACATTTTTTTTTTTAAAAAAAACCCAAACATTTTAATAGTATAAAAAGTTGTTTTACTGGTGTTTCTACTATAAAGCTTTGTTCCACAAATCAAGTGATAAAATAATTAGGTATGTTTACAGTGATAAGAGACTGCAGTGTAGACATTTCAGCTCACATTTTGCTGAGCGTTTCAGTACAACAGAGACTGACTGGTTCGTTAATACACACCTATGACACAGAGCAAACTGCAGACATGAAGTGCACACCTGAACAGGGAAGTTTACCCACTGGCATGGTAACTCACTTTCTTCAGCTCTCCCTTTCCCCTCCAGAACACGTCGTAAGCAAAAACTGTATTCGGAAATGGAGGCATATAACTGTTCTGGCTGCAGAGCAGCACAGAGGAAAGATAGATGCACACAAACACACCGTGGTAAATTCCAAAGTTATATGCCAACTGCTCCTCCTCAGATAAAATGACATCTTCAAAAGTGAACATGTACAAAAAAATAAAAACTGTCAAATAAATAAAGAATACAGATGTTAATTAATCACATACATAAAGAAACGGATTGGCATACTGTATGCAGTATACAGTATATTCATAGAATCATGTGGGCTGGACAGCACTTAATAAGGAGTTACGTGCTGAAGTTGTAACTCCTTGTCTCTCTCCTCCAAAGAATCTTATGGTTTCTGGATATCAAGTGCAACCTTTTACACCGATGCATAAATCCTGCACCATATCTCATCTTTGCCTCACTTGGGATGCCTTTTTTTTTTTTTAAGATCCACAGAGAAGTCCAAGAAGTTATAATGGTCTGAATGACAATTCTTGCAGCCCTGTCCATACTACTTGGTCTCTTGAGTTTCCTACCAAATGAGATTTAGTAATTGTATGGTACATCAAACCCCAGTTTTTCCCAAGGAAATGGGAGCCAATCATATGGACTCTTCCATACTTTAACTGGCATTTCCCACACTCCTGACCTGTATGTAGGTATTATGCTGTAAGTGTGTTACACAAAGGCTGCTGAAACCATTGGAAGTGATGTAGCGATAGTTAAGTGTCAAGTACATCTGCTATAATACAGAATCAGGGTCTAGGTCTATCAAATGCTATATCCACATAACATTTTAAACCATGAAAATATTGTATGCATTTTCCTTTTTCTACAAATATTGTTGCAAACTTGCTGTTAATTGTGTCACGAGGTTTGCATTCCTAATTCTCCAATGATTTTTAATTCAAATGTTTAACAACCATATCTACGCTAGGTACACTGAAAGTAGACATTGAAATTTCAAGTAAAATGAACTGTAGCCACATCTACTGGACTCAATACACGTCCCGACATCTAGATTTACTTTGATAAGTTATACAAATACATAATACATTCTTAAATAATGAAGACCCACAATATTAATTTGTGAATCTTCCCACGTTATAAAACCACTTTTACAGGAATGTTTATCCACCTGTATTACTGTTTTAGTTGCAGTGTCTCTTGCTTTCCTGTTCCACGGATTACTGTACCAGTTCTTAGGCTTTGGCTATTGAAATCTCTTATTTGAATGAGGCAACACTGGTTATTAAGGCTGGTTTTTTTTATCTCTTGTGAAGTTTCATTCTTTACTATGACACTGTTTTCCAGAGCAGAATGACTATCTTGTGTCTTCGGGTTCTGTTTTTATGACCTTCCTTTCGATGTTGTTAAAAGCTGAATGAGGAAAATCCTTTAAAATACCAAGGCCTTCTGCATTGAGAAAAGAAAGAAAGAAAGATGTTAAAACACTGCTTGGAAACACATACATTTTGTTTGTAAATCAACAAAAAGGTCCAAGAACCATATGAATACCAACAGTTGAAGCAATAAATTCTGCCTCCTCCTCCTGGGCTTTAACCCAGCTGGGTTAGAACCACCTCTGTTACACTGGAGTGATGACAGAGGAAGCATCACAGATTTACTTCAACCCCCTCTGGGAGCAGGGGCTAATGGAGATGCACTCTGCACTTGCATTTTGACAGGGAATGGGTAAAAATCCCCTACTAGAGATTTCACTAAGTGAATTATCACTGGGATTGGGACAATCTGCAAAAGAAGTGAGACAAGACTGCAGTATCCCGAAGTGAAAAACACAAGATTCTGCCCAGTCTTCAAAACAACTACTTTTGCATCTTGTCTTTCAAATAACCTCTTTCCCATTGCATCTTTCAAACTCAGATGGGATTTTATTATTACTCCTGAAGTTACAGGAGTCTCAAGAACTCCTGGCTTTATCTCAGTGCACTGAGTATTAAACTGAAACCACCCACGGAGACTTCAAAGGTTTCTTGCTCTCTTCTATCAAACTTAGAGTGGGTTTCTCCCAATGCCAGAGGAAAATGACAAGATTGGCAGTGAGCAGAGGTCAGCGAATGAAAAACCCAGGTGGAAAAGACTTACTGCATGATGTGCAGTTCACAGCAGAGAAACAGTGCCAGGTCCTTACAAACCAGAACAAGGAGGTCTTTTTTATAAACAGCCTGATTCCTTTATAAAGAATGAAGCCATGTCATAATCATGTTGCTGTCACTGTGATGCAGTTTAAGTACTTAACAGCAGTAGTTTGGGTCAATGCCACTCTCTGAGGACAGACACATGCCAGAACTTGCTTATCTGATTCCAGTTACTGCATCCCCTGAACTTTTCCCAAGTAATACTCCATCTGACTCTAGATTAGCAAGTAACACTCCTCTTGGAGTTTTCTCCAAAGCCTTGATGGCATGGTTACACACAATGCACGCCAGGCTGCCTTCCTGGCTGCTTCACTCAGAGACATCACAGAGAAGTAAGAAATGGTGGGTAATTTCTCAGGGGCAGCACTAACCCGAGGACTGGGACTTTGCCTCACCACTGGGGTAAAGCCGGATCAAATCACTGCACAGAGATTTCCCAACGTGCTGCTCTCCATCAAGTGAAATGTGCTGCATCTGTCTGCTTGGCAGGTTGGACATTCGGAGGTTCAGCGGTCTTTCACCTGCAAGTTGTTCACAGTGAAACAGTGATGCATTAAAAGAAAAGCAGTATTAAAAAAACAGGTAGAGACTTAAACACATATTAATTCTATCAGCAAAAGTGCATCCTAAATTCCAGCTGCTCAGGGAAGTTTTCTAGCAAAACAAGGCTTATGTAAATATACTGCTTTGCAGACTACTCCAAGGCACTGCTAGAAAGGGACACTCAGCCAGACCAAAAAAAAAAAAAAAAGTAATCCTTTTTAAAAAAACCCTTTAATCTGCTCGAAAATCCTCCTGAGATACAAAAATTTTCCTCTCCCCACTGCACAATCCCTCTGAGATCCTAAAAATTTCCAGTTCCCCTGCACAACGGCTAAATGGCATAAAGAAGCTTGCTCGGCCAAGGAAAGCTGGATCCATACGCCTATTCTTCATGATTACTTCTGTACCTCATTGCTTGACCAATACACACAAACGAAAATATGTTTTTAAACACTTACTTGTATTGATTCCCTTAGTTGTCCCTCTACTACTTCATTTCAACCCCCTTAAAAAAACTAGCACATAAAAACCAGACACAAGAACTTCTGGTTGTATTTCTTTTGTTTGTAACACTTTGTCTCATTTCACAACAATAAAAAAAGTGATCCAAACAGAAATGCTCAAACAAAACAAACACTCCTAAAATTAATTCAAGACAAGGAATAGCCAGTTGGTAAATCAAAGAGAACCACAGAACTGTAAGCTTTTTGAAGAATAACAAGCTACTAAGAACATTATTAGAATCTGCTTAGTGCTAAGTAATTTACATAGCCAGCTCCTCAGGTTTTGTTCCTAGACTGCGCAAACAGGTAAACAAAAAGGGGTACCAACTATATTACCTGCTTTATTTTCAATTTCCACAAAACAAGAACACAAATGAAATGCAACACTCTGCTCTATTTTCAAAACTGAGGATAAAGCTGGAGCAAAGTCCTGCTCTCAGTAACAGCAGCACCCCAACCTCCTTCCCTCCCCACGTTATCCCTGGGGAAAGCAGTTTGCCAGATACACAACAGTAACAGAACAGAACCTGAGCGTACATCTGATTGCATTATTTAGACTGTAAGCACTTCGGGGCAGAGAGAGATCTTGTCTTGTCCATTCAGTGCTCAGGGATCTGTACCAGATAAACACCACCACTGACAGAGGTTGCATAACATCAAATGTCTTTGCTGGCAGCAACGCCGTGCCTGGGAGCTACCATACCTTGTCCATCAGCATTATCTAGTGACATGCCATTGGGGCTGTGCTCTTCCGAGTTCTGCCTGTAACACCCTGTGGAAAGACGTCTCTCTAACGCTGCCTGGTTGCAAAGAAACTCCATCTGTTTTGCCATCACCTTTTCCGACTGCAATTAAAACAAAAAAAGATTTCTCTCTATATACATACATAGAGCAAGTCAAAACACAGGGGGAAAAACAGTATCAGATGAAAAGACTAACAGCCTAGATAGTGGTTTTTGTTGATTCATATGTACAGATGTGTATTTTACGGTTTCTTCAAAACTATGAAGCAAACAAAATATTTTTGCACCCATAGAGATTTTCATAATGTACATCTGAGTCACTCAAGAATACTAAAATGCAAGTTGTTGTGGTTCATCTACACAGAAATGCAACATTAAATTCTGTTCTTCAAAAACACACAGAAATCACTTACTTCCTGCACTTTAGGACTGCAGGTTACGTGAAGAGAATCTCAAGAAAAGCAAAAAAGAATGTCTTAATTATCCAGTTAGCTCTGTTCAAATATATGCCTTCACAAAGTATTCCAGAAAGTATTCCAAGAGCAATGGCAACATCTGCTAAAAACTTATGCCAAGATTTCACCAGACATCTTGGAATCTTTATTTTAGGAAACAGCACTACACAAGCTTAAAAATCTGCCATTCTGAAAGTGTAGGATGACAGTATGTTTGTGGGGGATAAAGGTGTGAAATGTCTGTCTAGAAGAAGAACAAGACCTATACACCTCTAGAGAGTGGAGCTAAACAATCCAGTGCAACATGGGAGGAAATGGCGTCTGAATGTTTGTCATTGACTTTAATGCCAAGAGAATTCTAACTTTCACTATAATCTTGTTCTTGAGAGAATGCAAATAAGCATCTTGCAAAAATAAGAAGAAAATCACAAGTCAAGAAAGTTGATTTAGAAGAGCCACAATGAGAACATAAGAACAGAAAGCGTACAAACTTAACATGTACAACTGACAGGAAAAGTTAATTTCTCTTTCAGGTAATGCTGTAATTGTTTCAACTACTACAGAGCTCTATTCATTGCAGAGCATTTCACTTTTCTTGGGAGATGCTGAAAGCCCTGGCTTCCCTCAAAAGGCTGCTTGCTCAGCATAGTTCAATAATTGACACATACAATGACAGCCTAACAGACCAGCAAAACCTGGGCTTCTCCAGCACAATGGTGACCCTGACAGCAGGGTAATGACATGGCCAGTATTTACATACCCTGGCTCAGAGCTCATCAGGGTCTGCACAAGACTACTGATAGCTCAAGCTTGGTCTTGGGAGGAAGGTAAAAAAAGAAACTATTTTCAAACAGTTTACTTTCAAATGTGCTTTAACTTTGCTATTCTGTCACTCCTGTTTCCAACTTTTGAACTGTGCAGTAATTTTAAAAAAGAATAAAACAATTCTCATTCATGCTATCTTTGTTGTTTACTTGGGATAAAACTAGAGTTTTAAACTTCAATGATGCTTCTGATCACCACAGAAAAAACTGTAGAGTTGCAGATACGTTTAAGCTTGAATTAAACCTGTAGTCCATTGTTATGTGGCAGTGACCAACAAAAACTTTAAAGCGTTTACAAAATGAAAATAAGCTCACATAATTATTCTGTGACATCAGAATATGTGGCACAATTGCATTTGATGTATCACAGATTTGTATGACTGAGCACTACTTTGCAATAGAAGGTGGTAAATGATAGGGTAACACATCCATTCTCAGAGAACAGGAGGGTAACTCCTAAATGTAATCTTACGCGCAAATTCGGTGATTACATTTGCCCAAATCAGCTATACAAAATAAATTTGTTGCAACTTAGCATGAAATCCCTCCTTGGCAAGAACTGGCAGTAGGAGATGGGTATTTTGCCTCAAGGCTGGGATACACTGCAGAAAAGACAAAGAAAGCATCAGCAACCTGTCTTCATTTATACAAAGCTTTCTGTCTGCTCACGGACACTGCGCTTCCGCCAGGCTAGGTGTTGTTTAGGAAGCCAGTTTATCCTCTCAGATCCAGAGGTTCACTTATTTCCTAAACATATTGGCCTTTCTTCTTGTAAGACATGTCAGAACGGAGGACTCCAAGATCGCCTACTCTATTCCTCTCGACTCAGTAACTTGAGCTTTCCATTTATAGCGGATAACGCAAGTAACACAGCACATACTGTACCAATACTACCCTACTTGCTCCCAACAGGCAACCACAGATTTCCAAGCCTACTATGCTGCATCTTATCTCCTTGGAACTAACAAGGGCAAAGCTGTAGTACTGTGTCAGAACAGTTTCAGGAGGTAAACCCAAATTAAGAGTGATGCAATCACGGCTAAGCTAGGTAGCCTTTTAAAACTGATGGGAATTAATTTAGTCATCAAAATAGCAACACATCAAAACCAGTGTACAAAGACACAGCCTGTGTTATTCACAGTGTAGTGTAGTTGGTTTACCTGGGAATTAAGAGCTGTTGGGTCTTCACTCTTTCCTTTAGCCAAAGCAAGTGGCATTTTGTCTTGCTGATAGAGCGTCTGGACTGTGTCCTGGAAATCAGGATAACCGTCCTATTGAGCATAAAAAGAAACCAAACCAAGAGGGACATATTACTGTTTTTTCTTCGCCCTCTCTGTACACTTAGAAGAAAAAAAAAAACCAACCTAAAAACCACATTTCTGAACTTCTGTGAAAATTCTGGACTGCAATTTACATGTTTGTGCTATGCACTTAATTTAAGTTTGTGCATAAAACACACACAGCCCCTCCACAGCAAATGTTATATATGTAACATGGCAGAGTCTCATCTCTCTCAGTCTCAGGTGAATCCAGACTACCCTTGTTACTGACATTAAACTACTTTACATTCAGCCTTCACAGGCAAATTTAGGCCTACGGTTTCTGTCACTCTTCAGAAATCAAGTTCATATGTAGTCGAGGATATATACTAACGTTGTGAAACTGAGAAAAGCCTCCTGAAATCCAACATTTTTCACACAGAACCTACACTAGTATCACAAAATGAAATATCACCATTTCAGAAGTACGGTGGAAAATTTACAGACTATGGGAAACCATGATTCAATAATTCTTCCAGTCTGAAATTCTTATGACATGCAAATCTCTTCTGCAGCTTGCATATGTATCAATAAAGCAAATAAAGTTCCTGTGAAAGCCTGCCAGACTCCATTAAAATAAATTAATCATTGAAGCAAAGGTTCAAGATGAGTTTATCCAGCTCAGTATTAAAAAAGGAAAGCTCATGCGCACTAGAGGAATATCCAGAAATGTTTACAAAAGCAAAGTATAGATAACTCTGTCAAAATGTGAGAGGAAGCCAGAGATCTTAAGACAGACCCAAACCTGAGAACAGTGACATCTGTCACTGAGGTTCTGCAGACCTGGGTCCCAAAAATACACAAAAATTAGGTATATGTTCCTTGTAGATTCTAAAGACACATCCATGTCAATAATTACATTTTTGACAATAGATGGACAAAAGGGATACAGCCCAAGAGAAACAGAAGTGATCTTTCAGAAAAAACACAGGGGAAGGACTACAAGGCTCCCTCCACTGGCAGGCTGCCCACTGACCTGCAGAGCAGTGGTCTGACCCAAGGCAGATGGCCAGAAACTCAGTGCAATGCCATGCCATTAAATCTATTCTTTATGCTCAGGAAAAAACCCTAAAATCTGTCTGAGCGCTGCCTATTGCTTTCAAACACCCATCATACTCCCTCACAGAACAAATAAACACAATAGCTATGCAAAAACTTCAAAACCAGGTAAACTGCCACAAAGCCTCTAGCCTAAGCCAGAAACAAAGGCTTTGCAGCACTTTTCCATGAGCACTGACCACTTTCATAGTTAAGACCTTAATTTGTTTGGGAGAGGAGAATGATTATGTGTAGGAAGATGAGAAGCTGAACACATAAAACCCTATCACTCAGGATCTTATTTTTGCAACAAAACAGGTAACACACTTCTTCATAACACATTTGTAATCACCTGCCTATCCAAAACCGAAGGCTGTTTCCCAAAAGTGGGTCTGGCTGCCTGTTGCTGTGTCACTCCTCAGTCAGGCAGGTAACTCCTGGAGAGTGATGTGGTTCTGGATCACGTTCCCAGAGTTCTGGATCAAGGTCTCCTTCCCACCGCTGGCCGTCCCCGACGCCCCGTGGGATGAGGAGCACACTGGACCGAGCACCAACCCGCTCTGCCCCAAGGCTGCCTGGAGGTCCTGCCACATGCACTGCAGCATTTCTGTTTGGCCATGCTGCTGCTCAGTTGTTTTCCAAGCGACTTTGTGCAGCAGATGTTCCCAGTCCCACATGTGCTTTTTCGCTCCCTCTAATGACATTTTTCCTATGAAAACAGTAGCTTCTACTGCTTTTGCTGTTTTTGTGAAAAACACAAATCCCACACTTTGGTTTTCTTTTCAGCCTTCTCAGAAATAGTGGAGGTGGGGCTTTTCTCTCCTCTTCCTCCACCCATACTAGCACCAAGGGGAGATGCTTCCTTGCAGTCTCTGCTCAGGTCTCCCTGCCTGTGCCCCACCGACTCCCACTGAGCTTTGGGAAATAAGTTTTTGAAAGCTTTTCCCACCCCTCTTGTTCAGATGAATGGAGATGCTGACACACAAAATAATTTATTTAGACCACAGACAAGAATATTTTTTAGAACTCTCCCTTTTTCCTCTCTTGGCTGTTCATGCTGACTCTGAAAGGGAACCTGGTCGACCCCAGTAGTGATGAACAGCCTCTCCCACCACGACTTCTGCCTGATGTACCTGTGACTTGTTTTGCTTTCTAAGCTGGTGCCATAACAGCTCATTGCTTTCAGTGGTGCCGGCACTGAGTCACAGAAGATGACAAAATAAGGGGTGCCCCCGCCTCACAACACCTAAGCAGGAGAAATCCTTGCTCTGCAGGACGATGTGCCACTTCCATCCCTATTGGCCTGTCCTGCTCTTTGTCCAGAGCAGATTTAGGAACTACCGCCCCTTTTTTATCATCTGCTTCCAAATACCAATTCACTCCACTCCTTTTTTCACTCCCTCCACACCTTTAGTCTGTCATTCGCCTGGAATTTTTTCCCCTTCTCCTCTTTACACTTCACTCCCACAGCTCACCCACCCACTCAATGAATAAGAGGGGGAGAGCTCACAGGGGAAGAGAAAGGCTTTTACAGGTAATTTGATGTAATTCATGGCACATTGTTTCTTTGTAATGCTTGTGCGAGTTTCATATTCATGAAAAGGATAAATTTACAATGTGGCTGCAGATTGACAACGCTGCAGCTTGCACACACAGCTCTGCTGGCTCTGCTCAAGGATGACCTTCAGAGCCTCTCTGGAGGCTTTTTTAAGTGTTCTTGTATTTCAGGAAATTAACTCATCTTTTTTTTAAGTAATCTTTTACACTATGCAAACAGGCTGTGAAGTCTTTCCAAATTGAAGCCCTAGTAATTTTAGGCCACGCTTCACAGAGACATTAATGACTAATGGTTAGAGAGAGGAATGGTGAATCAAAATACAGAGTTCAGCCTTAAAACAGAAAGGCAAAATTACCCTTNACAAAAAAAAGGAAAAAAGAAAAACAGAAAAGAGCTAGTTATAACAACAACAAAAAAATACCCTGTGTTCAGGTCCTCTCCGTGTTTTCATAATAGTGAGCAAACAGATCCACAATGAAGCACTACAACTTCAAAAACAGCGTAAGGAATTCTTACCCAGAACAGAAGGAAAAATCTGCATTTGCTACCATTTTCCTTTTTACTTTCACCTTTCCAAAAAAAACCAAACGAAAACAAACCCCGAAAAAATCCCTGAACGTACTACTAAAAAAAGGACCTTTTACATTTTTTTTTTCAAAATGCAAGCCCCAGGAACCCAAAACAGCAGTGATCTACTATGTCATACTGCATCTTTTTTACATTTCATTGAAGTAAAGCCCACGATTTACAGCACACCTCAAAATTATAATGCACTGAAGTAATGCTTTACTCCTCCTTAGAAGAATCACAAAGTTGAGAGGAAAAAAGACATTTCTGCTGATAACAATACAGGTAATTTCAAAATTAATAATGCTAGGCTATCAGATTAAAGAACATTTAATTCAACTTAATTTTCAATTTCTTATTTTGGAAAAATGACCTATTTCTGAAATAGTCATTTGTACAATTAGGACATGAAACTTTCACAAGCATTTTAAAATATGACTGGGAATTTTAGATAAAACAAAACCCAAGTAAACATCCTTTCTGAGAATTATTGAACTAAAAAGTATATAAAAGAAGCAGGCCTTCCGGACTCTTTTAAGATTTCACCATGCAGAAAATAGGAAAATACACATCCCCTAAGGCTGTCCAGATTTCCTGCTCTCCAGAAAACCTCGACTTTCAGCCTGTATTTTTCAGGATTTTAATTTTACACTTTCTTTCAATAAAGAGCCTGTAAAAAACAGCACCTCCCTTGCAGTGTGTCATTTTAGACACTTGCTCATCATCAATTATTACTGAATGAAGGAAAAACTTCCTAATGCTGAAGTCTAAGCCATTGAAATACTACTTCAAGCAGAGGAGTGGCTCCCCACCAGCTCTTACAAATTAGGGCTGGACTGAATAAAAGAGAGGAGACTCAAGCAGCCATCCTGGAACATGTTGATCAAGGCTGATAATGGTGAAGCTGGATAAAATCATTTAATGCAGCTTTTCCCTGCTCTTTTTTGTGGATCAAAGAACAAGCACAGGTCAAAAGCAAATCCTGACACACATAAATGACATTATTGACTTATCAAAGCTACCAATAAATCCTCATTGCACAGGTATATTTTGCACTACATAAACTCAAAACTGCAATAGTATATGGGCTGATGGAACTTAATAAATAAGATTAATTCCTCTGTACCTATTCTATATAACTGCCTTTTCAAAACTAACTGCTCTCACCAGGGTTTGCCTCACAGGAAAAGCCTTTGTACAGGTAAAAGCATTGCAGTACTGAAAAAAAATTAAAGCCTTCCTACATACAGTGCTTCATTTATCACAGAATGGGTTACATATGAGAAACACATTTCAGAATGTGTTGCAATTTTCCTCTACAGTTAAAGAATACATCACCTATCTGTGTCACATACAAATCTAGCTCAGGTCTAGCTCATATTCTAACACACATTTAACCTTTTGGAGTAGACACTGCAATAAAAAACACCCACAGTGCTAAGGATAAATTAGATACCCATGTGACAATGAAACAGTAATTTGTTTGAAATACAAATTAAAAAGAAAGATCTGCTATTCTTATCAGGTATATAGGTATACCTATGTACATCCGACATTTTTTTATTTTTACTTTTTCGTTAAAAGTAACTCTTTAAAAGGCCTCAAATTTCCCTTCCAGCAGTGGGTAACTGAAGAAAAAGGTAAACTACATACATGCTGCTCCTGCACTCTTAATGAGAAATTCCCAGCATCTCCCCAAGCAACATCTTGTGCAAGTGTATACATTAGCCATGTATACATGCATTTGACACAAAACTCATCACAAAAACCTGTAAATTAATATCTACAGGCACAACCATTTGTGTTGAGATACATAGCTTTTAGTTAGTTTTTGACTTTTCAATATGATCAGTGCCATAATTTATGGCCTAGTCAGAGATGGCTAATATTCTGCCATCAGTCCTTATCCAGAACTCTGTATTTTGGACATGATCAACAGCTGACTCCAGTGAATTAGGCAAACCCCACCTCATGCTGACTGAAAAGCAGGAGGCCTTATGGGAAGACATCTCCTACAGTGCTCGAGCTTATTCCACCACAGGAAGTCAGTCAGTCCCATTCCTTCCCTCCTACTCACGCTGAGTGCAAAACACTGAGAGTATCTTTACCATTAAACAAATCCTACTCTTTACCCCTGCTCCTACAGGTTTCTCCATCAAGCACTCACATTTACAGAGACAGTGGTGATGTTCTCCCACCTTCTCTCTCTCTCATACCCATCAACTGTCTATCAAATGTTTTTCTGACAAATTTCCTTAAGACAGATCCCTTCAAAACAAAACTGAATTTTAGCATGCACAGGTCAAAATACAGGAGTCACATTACTGTACCTCCATCTTGATTCTCTTTGGTGACAGCTCATCCCTTTCTCCACACTTAGATCTAGAAGAGAAGACACATACAACGATCAGTAAACAGCACATTAACCCTGAACATCAATAATAATGAAAAGGAGTCAAGGGAAAAAAAATAGATCAGGGAAGAACAAGTGAGATGCACCAAAAAAGCCTCCAATTCACTTTGACATGGCAGTGAAAGTCATTCAAATATAGAGGAACAAAAGCATTTTCTGTTGTTTTCAGAAGCATCAAGAGATTCATGGATTCTTCCTTCCAAAGAGGAAGGAAAGCACAGAAAATTACAGAAATGCCCTTAGTATTGCTTATCCAGGATGGATGTATATTTATATGAATCTCTATGGAAGAAAGGGGAGCAAAGGAAAACTTCCTAGAAGTGTAGAAAAATGTATTTTGAAAGGATATTACATTACAGGCCAGGGAATTAATGTTTAAAAATCTAAAGAAAGTATCAAAACTTTCAATCATACTTACTAATTCTAAGGTTTTAATTATATTTAAAACTCTTGAGCCTTTGTCACTGTTTCGTAACAGTTCATTTAACAGAACAGTAACAACTGAAATTAGGACTCAGCTTCAGTTCCTTTAAAGCAAGTTTGTAAGCCACTCCTTGTGACCTTATCTTTTTGGCTAACAAGCCAAATCTGTATATGGAAAAAAGGAAATTGATGCACGGAGCATCTCTGGCTACTCTGCCAATTTACATTAACCTTAAAACACACTAATGCCTCAAATGCTTGAAATACCAGCCTCTCAGCTGCCTCTCAACATGCACTATCCTCAAAATACTTGGAAAACTAGAGAGTAAATAAAAAGGTAATTCAAGACAGCTGAGTCTTGTCAGTTTAAAAGCTTCAGGACTCAAATAGCATTTTCCTCCTTTCCTCAGAAGAGCACTTTGCTGGCTGAAGAGCAAGAAGAAAGTGTCTCTAGCGCTTCAGAAGAAATGCCATCAGCCTGCTTTAGTTCCCCACAAGTAAAGACCCTCTGAGTTAATGAAGCCTTACTTGGTGGTCCTGTAGGTGTACTTGTAGGTGACCTCCCGAGAGATTTGCCGGGCCAGGGCGAAGAGCTCATCTCTCCTGGTCAACAAGGCGTTATCTTTCACACACAGCTGGGCAGCTGCTTCGTTAACTGTTAGCTGCAAATCAAACAAACAGGCACTCGTGATTTTGCATACTTTCACCTACTGTGCTTGTAAAAGTACCTCTTCTGAAATAATAGAAAATTTTGATGGCAAGTAAAATTACCTATAATTGTACACTAAACCCAGGAGGGTTTCTTCAGTTTATTTATATCCCTTACTAAACCAGGTAAGCCTTTGGGAAGAGAAAAGACATGAATGTAGTTGGTGCATAAAATAAAACATTATTGTAAGACTGCCTCAATGTGCGCTGCTTTTGCCTCATCCCAGCATTAATTAAATCTCAGTATAAAACAGTAGCTCTGAACGTTCACAGTGTTTGGCTCCCAAAGCCTGGCTTACAGGGAATACTATTTTTATAAACGCAATATGCCCAGGACTTGGGGAGAAAAAAAAAAAACAACCACCCTGACAGTGTGGGTACAGATGGCTTTCCCTGGTGAATACAGAATAAATTCTGTAGAAGGTGATGGTTTAAGAAACGATTAAACTTTTTTTAGCTGTGTTTCTCACCCTCGTGTTTGTGAAGACTATCTTCAGACATGAATCAAATGTAACTTGTTTCAAGGATGTTTTCCTGAGCCTGCCAGGACACATTTCTAGTGCCTCTGCTGCTGGCAAAAGATTCATAAAGAAGGGGGGGGAAAAAAAAGCCTGAAGTTGAGGATCAAAATGGTTTTGCAATGCTCTTCAGAAGCCTACAGGAAGTGGTGATACTGTAATGAATTATATCAGCTTAACAATACTGCTTTCTGAGAAGCTTATGGTCAGCAGTATGGACACAACAACATTACTAATGCAATGAGAGACACAAATCGAGATGCTGGAGAGGCTATTCCAAGCTCCTTCCACAGGAAGTAGGGCTTGAAGAGACTTTCTCACTTTTCCCTCAGCTGAAGAACAGCCAGAACGTGTAATGAGGCATAACAGCAAGAGGCCAACAGAATACTACAGGTGTTTTGACCAAGTGCCCATAACTCTTTCCACTCTTTTACTTCTAGAAATTAAGCTGCTGTGAATAGTCTTGGTTTCTGGCAGAGGAGCACAGCTGCTTTGGAGCTACCATCAACAGTATGTTCTGTATCTGTCGCAGGCAGCTCGGCTTCCACAGCACAGTCAGCACATCCACGATGGATGGAGCCGTGCCATCCCCGGCCCTCCGTCTGGCAGCGCCGGGAGCAGCCGCACGGGCAGGACAGCACACATGCGACCTCGGACACCCAACCCACTGCTCCCACCGACCAGCAGCTCTGCAGCTACAGGGTGGCTCCTGGGAGAAGGCCAAGAGCTCGCCCCTTCACCCTGCTGGCTACCCCACTGCAGTGCTACCTGTGAATTAAACCAGAGGCCAGCAGCTCACCCGAATCGCTGCACGCTCCACCCCTGAAGGATGGAAGCTGTCACAGCACATGACCAACACACAGCCACGCTGTCCTTCGCCACGGGGCTTGATGGCATCCAAACTATCAAAAATTTATTCTGCCCAATGCAACACCCGTTCTCCAGGAAGGTTGAAAAAACAAGAACACGTATCAAGAAGAGCTGAGATTCTTCTCTCAGCAGCTTGTGCCTGAGCAGTATTTCTAGTAAAACCTCACACAGAACTGCTGCTCCTAATATTTCATAAGCAATTTTCCCTGTGTTTAGCCTAAAAGCCTCTGATCTCAGTAGGGCATTTCCTATGGTACCCAAATGTTAATCAGAGCACAAACTTGTTTTTAACTGGTGAACTAGATATGTTGCCTGATCCTTTAGTCTCTGTACAGACAGAAAACCAAATCTCACAGAGATCAGTTGTACAAGGGTGCAAACAGGTTACTACGTTCCTACAATACAAGGTACTAAAATAACAAACTATAACCCCTTAGACAGGAACAGCTGTTCTACAACGTCTCTGTTTTCAGAAAAAAACACAGAGGGGAAAAAGATACAATATAAGATTAATACAACACCGATTAAAAGAATTACCATCCAAAGCAGGCATTAATTTCTGTAACAGTGATAGCTATTACTTTGCCAAAGATGAATAATATGGCTAATGCTTACAAAATAATTTGAGATTTTTTTTATCCCTCAAAGTGCTGAGAGGTTGCAAAGAGCTGAAATGACTGAAAATGCTTTGGGTAGTTGTAGGCAAATGCTGTTTATCCTAATATGTGAGAAAAGCCAAATGTTTATTTGCTTGTTTTTCCTGGTTTCCTCTTTCAGGTCACATTCAGACTTACTGAATTGAAGTGCTTCATGGCTTCCTGCCTTTTCAGGAGGCATAATACTGCAGATACAAAGCGCTGCACGTCTAAAAATAAAGATTCTGTGTGCTGGAAGCCTTAAGGATATGGAGCAGCACATAACCATACAGGAGAGGGATGGGTATACTTCCATCTGATGGGGTTCACAGATTCCCCCACTAGAAACCACATAATTAAATACCAAACCGTAGTGTTTTGGTGAGTCAGCAAAAGAAATGGAAGAGACCAAGCTAGAGAAAATTTATTGCTTGTTTTTCTAATTCCCCTGAACTAGATTTTTTTTCCATTTTATAGGTACAGAGACAAGCACTGAAATATTAACATTCAAATTACAAATCTGACTCAAACTTGCAGGGGTCACCGAGTTCAAGGGCATGCCTTGTACTCATCCCTCCTCCAGTCCAACTTTAAACATTAAGTGCTCTCTGTGTTTGAAAAGCTGTGTAATACTGAAACAATGGGATGGATTAAGGACAGCATGTTTATTAGTTTTGGAACGCCTTCGAAAGATTCCACATCAGATTTTATTTCAGATTAGTGCTTTATGCAAATACTCCTACCAAGAGCACACACTTCCAAACCAGCCCAGTGTCTGCAGCTCTCACAGGCCTCTAATGGCTGCTGCAGCCCTCTGAGACACTTCAGTGCTCATACTGAAACAAAATATTCTCCCTAATTCACCACTAATAATTCCACCAGGTTTGATTTTAATTTGTATGCAACTCCTCTGTGCTTGAGGAGCCAGAGATGCCCTAATCTTTACATTAAAAAGCTAACCACTACCTGAGCTTTTTAAATTCACAGTGAAGTTTATTCAGCTGTTCCTTGCCAGCTGCAAGGAGAAACCTTGAACTGTGAGGCAGAATGATGGCCTTGGAATGTATTAACACGTGCAGAAAAACAGTCTCTGGGCAAGCAGAAACTTACCTCCCTGATTGTTTAAGGTCCTTCCTTCTGAGCAGCAAATTGTTTAAGCCATCAAAACCAAAAACACACTGAGGCTGAGTTTACGAAAGGCAAACTCTGGTTTAGCAGATTTTAAACAAAAAAAAAAAAGGGTCTCGTTGCTGCTATTTATTTTCTGCTTTAAAAAAGAAATGAAGACCAAACTGTTCAAGACAAAACCTTGTGAAATCCGGCCTCTTTAAGCCAACAGTAAACCAATTATGAGTAAATTCTTCTTGCTTGCATGTGTGCAGTTCCCATCAAGTTCAGCGAGGCCCCACATGCGTAAGTGAGGCATAAGTCAACCACAGACGCCTTTGATCTTGTGCCCTTAATCACAATAGCGATAGAAATATTTCCTAAAGCCAAACCATGCTCTCATTCCATTTTTAAACGTGGTTTTACAATGATGTAGTAAAGACCTGTAGTGCAATACTAAAAAAAAAAAAAAAACCTAACAAGGCAGAGCAGTTGTTCCTTCTTCCAGTTCATTGCTATCCCACTCCTTCAGTTACCAGCCCAGTGTTCATTCCTCCAGCTTTGCACAGCCACTCCTGAGCCCACACAAAAGGTGCCCCCAGAGCCCACCTTCCAGTACACTGCTGGATGCCAGAAAATTCTCCTACAAGAAGTCTGCCCCGATTTCAGAGCATTTTCTGCAGTCACTGCCCCAGAGAGAGGCTGTGAAAGCACACAGCCACACATGCTGTACACCTCGACTGCCTCCATCCTCAGGTGGGGAGAACCCTCTTTCTCTGAATCCTGAATCTGCAGCCATGTACACAGGGCATCTACACAATTAATCCTTTCAGATCCTGCCTCCATCTCATACACAACTTGTTCTGTTACAAGAGAGACTTCCACAAGGTCAGGAGTGTAAGATGAGATCTCATCTTGTACAGTGGATGAATTCATAGATTATAAGTGTTTGACATAAAGCCACAAAGCACGTAAGTGAAAGCTGCACAACTAGAACTGTGTGGTAGGAATGTGGCTGACTACTGTGGAAGTGTCTCCCCAGTCTGCAGTAAAAACCCTTGTCAAGTCACTGCCGGTGATGTGCAGTTGCCTTATAAATGTAAATACATAAACAAAAATGCAAAGAAATACGCCTTGTTTCCTTCTGCCCTTCTACTCAGAAGCATAAAGAGAACTCAGTCTTATGCTATGGATCACACACCTACAAAACTTCTTCTTGAAGCGAAAAAAGGCTAAAGCCAGTACAGTTTTTTTGGCACTCCTGTAACATAAACACTGCCTTTCCTTTTGGGAGCTAAGCCTTACATGCCAAATTTTAAATCCAACTGAAATTTTGCAATCACTGTTAACTGTGAAAATGCTGATGCAGCATTCATATCAACAGTGTTTTGGCACTGCTTTGAATTAATGTTTGTTCTCCTCTTGTACTGTACTTTGGCTCTAGGAAACTACTCCCCACACAGACACACCTATTGCGTTACAACACACGCAGTGTGAGCCTCAGGAATGCCACAAGAGGAGCAAGGGAAGCCCACAGGGACTTTCAAAGACAAGAGGGAAGAGATGCTACTGAGGGATTAAAGGATAAACATTCCGATTACAGCCACCCATCAATACTGGAGACAGTCCTTTCCCTTCCTCCTCACACAGCCTGCACGTCACTTGACAGGCTTAAGATCACTGTGCCAAAAAAACACAACAGGTTCTATAATTGAGCTTCATCCCAATCCAAACAAAAAAAAAAATCCATGCCACTGGGTTTAGGGATCTCGTTGACAGAATCCTTTTTACCTCAAGTGCAGAAGCTACAGATCAGAGTCTTGAGGTGAGGGAAGTCAGCAGAGGGTAGTAACCACATCAGACACAAGCAATTTTAGTTACTGATCTTCCAAACAAGTCTACTCTCAAAGCTGCAAGGAAATATCACGACAGGACCTCTTTTAAAATGTACCAAATCCTTAGAATCCCAAAGGCCATGCTCAGGGCAATTCTGGTCGCTATTTCGGTGCCAAACTTTCTAAACATTCTGTCTGACAGGCCGCACCAGCGACCGAGCAGTCTGATGACACCAAGCTGAAATCAGCACGTGCACACACACACACCCATCCACCCACCCACAAAAGGGGACTTGTGCTGCACCTGAGATTTCCATGTCAGGCCAGGACTGCCTACAGCACTCAACACACAACTTTCAGGCACACAACTCTCATCACCCACCAAGAAGTGCCTATACAAGAATTGTACCCTGTAAACACATCTTGTCAAAGGTGTAGGAAGAGGGGAGGAAGCCCAGTGCCACTCAAGGTCTTTTACCTCGTGGAGGGTGAGATGCTTGCCATCCTTTCTTTTCGAGTCAAATCTGCCATATATTGCACTGTACTTCCTGATCTCCTCCTCTTTGTGAGGGTCATCGTCACTCATCTCAAAGATGTGACCAATCATCTTTGCCAGTTTCTTATTTGTTTTCAGTAACTCCTTGACTTCATTGGAGTCACTTTTGGGCAGGGAGGGAACCATACGTTCTACACATTCAGCAACTGACAGAGCAGCAGCAGCATCCAGGGTCTCGCTGTTTTCCTTTGGTGAGGCTGGAGAGCCAAGGTCAGCCGGGGAAAGGCTGTGCTCACTCTCTGTGGTGTGGTGTCCTTGCCAGAGTCTCGGTTCGCTGCTGCTCTGCAGTGATAAGCTCCCCACCACATCAGATTTGCTCGTGCCCACGCTCTGCACGCACGTTGTGGCAGCGCATTTCGGGATCTTCAGGTGAGGCTCTCTGGTGCTGCTGTTCCTTTCGTAACTGCTGCAGGATATCCCCAGCCACGCAGGAGACCCTTCTGGCAGCTTATATATTGGAATGCTGCTGACTGGTAGGGAGGTGAGAGGCTGGTTAAACAGGCCAGGGTTTGTGACCCAGTCCCTCAGAGCCTTCTGCAGCCGTCGGACATGAAGTGGCTTGCTAGCCATGCCTACGAGAGCCATTATCTCCAAAAACTCCTCTTCACCTGCTTCACAGAGCTGCTGGACATCATCGCCACCCTGCTGAATGAAGGCATCGAAGTAGAATAAGAGATTTGCTTTTTGTAATATTCGGTACAGCTGCAATTCTCCGAGGGTTCTGGGCAGAGCTGACGCCATCACGGACGACAGAACCTACAAACAGGAAAAACAGAGAGAAGATGAGCACCAAAGCACCAACATCCACATGCACTGTCCCACCACTCATCTTTCCCCAAGGCTGCCAACTCAAGAGGACAGCATTTCTTTCTCTCATTACAAGAACACACACAGAAATGAAAAAGGGGTAAAAGCTCTATTTTTTGACTTGTTAACTTAATGGAAACATTTTTGAAAAAAACCAAATCAGCAGATAGTTGTGATGCACCTACAAAAAAGATGATTCAAACACGAAGCCAGCTTGTTTTCAACATTCCCACTTCATGTTTGTTCCCAAGAATGTCAGCCAATATCGCTCACGGCTTCTACTCGATTCTCTTTTATATCTTAAGATCAAAATGATCACAAAACACATTCTGAAGAATTACAGAATACTTGATTCCCTGAAGAAAAAAGCTCATCAGTTTCAATTCTTCTTAATCGTCGCACCATTTTTCCCCCATAGAAAGTGTGGAGGACTGTGAAAGGAAAGAAAAGTGCTTCACAGAACCCCAGAGGATTAAAGAAGCTGGGTCAGTAAAAGAGTGTTTAAGAACCAAGTGTTTCTACAGTTTTACCTGTTTCACATGAAAAGGACCTAATGCCTCTGCTGATCTTAATTATGGCAGCAAGCGCTGCAGACAAAGCAAAAATACTGATGGATTCCAACACATATAGTTTAAAAACCTTAGTTTGAATTCACCTGCCTGTTTCATTTGCTAACAAGGCTGCCTTGTCACTGACACTTGAGACACGAAACACCACTCAGCAATACAGCAATTGTGCTTAAAGGCTCCCAACAGACAGGTCGCTGCAGTGTTCAGCCCTTGCAGCGGCAGGAAAAAACATGTGCGCAAGTTTCAACTCCATAAACCCCTTATCCAGTTATACCACAAATAATAAACTCCTCAGAGAATTCTAAGATCTCAGACACACACCTCTTCACTCTACGGTGGCTTTCACAGCCACAAGCAGATAATTTCCAGTATTACTGTATTACGCTAAACCACCAATCAATAATGTCTAAAGCATGTAATTTATAGTTGGTTGAGAAAGTAACAGAACTAAAATATTGAGCAGATCTGCTAAGATTGCTCTGGCTCTGCTATCACACTGGACTGGAAAAAACACACAGTAGTAACCTAAAAAACAACATCTACAGAAAGATTTGCACACGCTGGGGGAAAAGTATTTTAATAATGTGCAACTCCCCTTCCTCCAAAACTGCAATGCAAGCAAATATGTGTGCTATGGGGCACTGGGAGATTGGTTATCAAAAGCAAATCTCAGAGAGAAATTATTTTTACAGTATGTGCTTCTGCATATTGTAAAACATGCAAAATGTTGTAAAGAAACGGTTTGGGTGTTTGGTTGGTTGGTTTTTTTCAATATGAGCCTTTTCTTCAGTAAATCAAACATACAGATAAAACAAGCAGAGCCCAACTTCTATTCAGGAGGCACCTGGAAGATCAGGCTTTTGCTACAAAATTCTGATTTCTCTCTACTAGAGAAAAATAAAATCAAGAGGCCAACAGAAACTTTACAGAAATGTATGTGGCAGCAACAGGATACCTACAGTCAATCTCTTCAGGAAGAGAGATGGAGCCTGGGATAAAAAAAAAGACCTAAAACATACAAAACCCCCAAACCACCAGCTGAACATATTATTCCTTGTGTGCCGGAATGTGTGAAGCAGAAGGGACAGCAAAAGCAGTTTAGATTCGAGCAGCTACCTCAAGGAGCTGCTGGTGAGCTTAAGAGCTAATAAACTACACACTTTGGAACTCAGGGTGAAACTGTAAACATTTAAGAGCTACATAGTTTAGAAACACAGTTTGGCTTTTGGAAATAACAGTTAACTGCAAAAATCAATCAAGTACTGTCTACACTCAAAGATTAAAAAAGCAACAAGGAAAATGAGGAAAATAGCTTAAAGGTAACCCTTTTCTGGGCACAGAATTCACTATTTTTAAAAGAGTCATTATTTCACTGAATTTCTTAGAAAAATCCTCCCATTCTTGACAAACTTTGTCAAGACAAACAAAATTAACAGCCTATGGCTTAGTGGTATTTCAGTAAACTGTTCCTACCCTCCCATTTCAAATGATGCTGACTTTTCACCATCAATACCACAAATTAACTTATATAACTTTTAAAAGAAGGCCCATTTCCTCTGAAAGCCATTCATCTTAGCACAAAATCTACATAAATCTACATAAATGGACTCTTTGCAGAGAGCTAAATTGAATCTTGGGAGGACGGTGGCAGTGAAATTACACACAGCCTAAGAGCTCCAGGGAAGCCATGGAACTGAACTCATTTTTCCAGCCCACAGGCTGGAAGAGCAGCACCAGTCCACGAGCAGCCTTTACCTAGAGGCTTCTAATCAACAAATCTCCTCATGACAGATAAAACTGGATTAATATGTACTATGGAGGCATCAGCAGCGAGTCCACAGTTCAGACTGCGTTGAGATTTGCATTTAAAGCAAGACTGAAATCCCTTTGTTTTGTACTTTACAGACCCATTCTGTTTTTCAAATTCAGTACAGTAACTCCTGAGAGGGCCGAGCAATTTTCCCACATATGACTGCTACTGATTTCTGCAGAAAAGGCATTTTCAAACACTCCTCCTTTTGACCTCTTTTCTCCTTGCATTAAACAGCTCCTCCAGCACTCACCTCAATGCCATCCCAAGTTATTTCTAAACTTTAACACGGGGAAGGCTCTCTCCCCTTTCCAAGACGGCCTCTCCCACCACCAGCTATGCTGTTTCTCCAGACACGACCGGTCCCGTCCCTGGTTCGGCCCAGCTCACAGCCCACAGAGCCCGGGAAGCAGCTATGCTAGCCCACCTGCAGGAGTGAGATGAGGCTTAGGAAGAGGACAAGCAAGAAGCAAGGAGTGCTGAGAAAGCAGCACAGCTCTGCCGGAACCCGAGGAGCCCATTAACCCAAAGGACGCCCGGCGCTGCTGCTGCTGCTGCTGGCTCTGCTCACCCGGCCGGCTACGCAAAGCCTTAGCACACCCACTCAAGTCTCAGCGCCCCACATCTTTCAGGTGACCTTTAAGCTGTATCTAAGAGACCTGAAACACTGCTTTTCACCACTGTTCTCATTTCTTAGCACATTGGGGACCGTGCTTTTGGGGCAAAGGGTGAGCACGAGAAGAGGTTACACAACGAGAAGACACAGCGCGAGCTCACAGCCAGGACGCTCGTGTCTGCTCCTCACCAGGAAGAGCATCTTGGATAAGGCCCTGGGGCACCATGTGTGATCCCCCTCTTCTGCAGCCTGCTCGATAAGTCTTAGGCTGTCTAATCTGTGATCCCAAACCAACCTGGTTCAGGAGCAACAGCCTGGTCATGTCCTCTGGCAAACCCTAAGAAGCCAGCCAGAACGATCTGGTGCCTCAGGAGTGAGCAGGTACATCTAACACATGGCCAACTGCAAACCCTCTTCCCTGCAAGATGCAGGAATGCAAAGCTGGCACGGGGAGCTCTACAGGAATAAATGAACACAGCCATAGCAGTTGAGCTGCTACTTCTCCCCCTTCTTTGCTTGCTGTCCGTACCAGTGAGAAGTGTCAGAACACACAGGGAAGAGCAGCCATCTCTTACGTTTTTCACATACAGAACAAACAAAGAAGCCAGAAAACTCCCCACAGCAGACAAAGCTGTTTAAAATACACGCAAGGCTGCATACTGTTATAGCCACGGGAGAACCAGGAAATCACAAGTTAGATTTTCACTCAGCCTTTGCAACCCACAGCCATGCATTCTGATTTTCCACATTACCTCATTCACATCCACAGCCCATCACCCCACACGCCATACCCTCCTCTCCAAACGCTGGCTGTCACCTTAACTCTGACCACAAACATAACTCCTGGGAAAAAGGAAAACAAAAACCACAGAGACACCACGGAGCGCTCTTAAATATTTCTAAACAGCCAGTGCAGGAATCACAACCTATTCCTGCTCCCTCTATCAGACAGCGGGCAGCGGCAGCAGCAGCCCCGCTCAGCAGCTTTAACCACGGGAAAAGACGCGTTCCTTCCCGCTGTGCCCGCTCCGAGCCGCACAGTTCCCGGAGGTGGCAGGAAGATACGCGGCTGAACAGATAGGCAGGTGGTGGATGTGGGTGAAGCACCGGGAGAAGGAAAACTCGGGAGCTGTGGGATGTAGGCATGGGACAAGGACTTCAAGAGCAGCTTTCCTGCTTTTTAAGGCTGCACTGGAAATAAAAGCTACCGAGCAACTCTAACCGATTTTTAGCGATTTTATTTCAGGTGAATTCTAATTGAGCTGTCACCAATTAAATTAGGAATACAAGGAGAAACTGTGAAACATCACGTCCCTGTATTTTAGGCAAAAGTGATTATTTCATAATGTATCTTGATCACTTTGGGCGTTTTGAAAAGTCTCTGAAGACAAACTGGGTTTGGGTTTGAGAGCTGGCTGCTTTGCATATTCATTACATTTCTGCAGCGCTTCCAAAGGACTTTTAGCAGGAGGAGAAAATTACATGTAGCTGCAGAAGAGAGACTTCACAAATTAAATAGTCTTGTCTAGCTCTGAGATGTGCCAAAATACAGCCGATGAGTGAGCTCCGCGTTTACGTACAAATCCGTACCTCGCCGCAACTAATGAGAAACTTGAAACGTGCAAAAACACCCTCGCGTAAGGAAGAGACGAGCGCACAAATACCTCCAGAGCAGGGTCCCGCACCGCGGGATGGAGCCCACGGGAAGGAAACCCACAGCGCGGGCACGGACGGAGGGCTGCGCTCCCCACACAAAGTTCGCGGCCGCCGAGCCGGTGACAGGAACCTCCCCCGGGCGGCTTCTCCGTCGGGGATACCCCGCGGGGCGCCGCCGCGCCCGGACAACCCCTTCGCGTCCGAGCCGGGAAGGGGCACGGCCCCGCAGAGCCCGGGGGGCGGCCGG
>VWZW01001754.1:1438353-1460320 GCA_013397115.1 Edolisoma coerulescens
GGGTCAGCCCAGTTTTTCCCTGAAACTGGAGTGGCTGGGGCTGTCTCCTCGTCTTTGGGGTGTGATCCAGTATCCCAACAGAGCAGACAAGGAGGCAGAGGCAGCTTTTTTCCCTGGCATGCTGTGGTTCCCATGAGAAAACTCCATTGCGCATTGCCCAGCAAAACCACAAAAATGTTCACAGCACTGCCTCCTCTCCACCCACTCAAAATGTTTTTGCATACGCCTCTAGGCACTACAATCATGGTAATTAAAGCCGTAAAATATTATTAGTATCACACTTCTATAGACTTTTCGTCCTAAATGCTTTATATACTGCGCAACAGAAATTCAGCCACTCCTATGGAAAGAAGGAGCAGGAACAATGCACGTCAAGGTGGGAAGCCAAATTTTCACCAGGGTTGCCTGACACAAATCCCTTCTCCTGCGAGAAGCTCCCGGGATATCACTGAAGTCCAGCCAGGGTGATGCAGGTGCTGTGCTGGGACTCAAACAGGGGTACTGCATGCCTGGGACTGTGCGTGTGTATCCTAGGGAGAGAGACTAACGGCACTGCTCCGGGAGCGTTCGGATGGATTTGTGGAGATTCTCACACCACTTGGCTGTGCTTCCAGAGGCTGTTGGTGAGCGAGGTGTAACTCAGCCCTGCCCTGGGCTACTGAATGTATCAGGGCAGGTATAGGAAAGGGTTGAATAGACTGTAGTCCCCACTGTAGTGTGTCCTTAGGAACAGCAACATACCTGCTCCAGTCTGGCATCTCACTCTGGGGAAGAGGAATAGGACAAACGTGCTCTGCTGTCTCCTTTCACCAGTAGATCTGAGAATGCTGGGCAAAAAGCCAGAGGCAGCCAACAAATTGAGATTTCCCCAGAAAAAAACAGGGAAGTGTTTTTAAAGTGTATTTTAGCACTGTCCTATCATTAACACTCACTTTCCTGTCTAGGTACTGTTTCTGCTTACATCCCACAAAGGACACACAAGCTCTGAGTCTGCTCCCTCTCCCACATGTCCTGACATCTGGAGGTAAAAGTCTCCTTCAGATGTTGCCCTGCACAAATGGGAAGGGAGGGATGGATAGAGTTCTGTTAATTTTATAGCTGTTCTATACTCTTATATTTTGATACTGAAATGGTTGTAGTGTACTGAGAGTAGGTAGGCAAAAGCAAAAAAGTGTAACACTAAGTGAATGAAACACTAAACAAATGATGAAGGTGGCAGAACTTCACCTCTATTTCAGATCTCCTTTCCTTCCTAAAATGCTTACAAGATAGGGAATAAATGCCAAAACTTAAGGCCCTTACCTAGTGTGGACTACCTAGTCTGATCCTCATGACAGAGGCCCTACAGAGTGCTGAAAAGCCTGTGATGAACTTCCAGTGTCATGTATAAAGAGCACACGCACCCTTGCACCCACATAAACCCACCCAACCTTCTACACATGCTTTTTCTACCACTAAGTGCTAAGGTACTTGGGTGGAAATCATTAAAATTCTGGCCAATTGCTCGAAGTAATTTGGTCCCTCGAGACCTCCGAATACCAAGGAAGGGGTTCATCTGCGGCACATGCAGATTTCCAGGCAGACGTGTTCTGCCGCTCCTCAAGGACTCCCCGCAGCCGGTGCTGCTCGAGCAGTCGTGCCCCAGCGGGCTCGGCCAGGGGCAGAACGTGCCCTGCCACAGAACATTTGCAAGGCTGAGCTGAGCAGTGTGGGCTGTGGGGAGGTAAAAGGGTTAGGGCGGGGGAAGCCGGAGATGTGCCCTCACCTCTAGGGAGCCAGGAGCACCTCCGCAGAAGCGGCCCCGTCCTTCCCCGCCCAGCGCACAGACCTGGCTGGTGCAGTCTGACACTCCGATGTTCTGTCTGATTAAAGGAAAATGAGATTGGAATCACACATGGCGTAGGGACACTTTCATAATATAAAGAAGAAGTCTGCAGATGATCCGTTCTCTATTCCCTCAGACTCCCCAGATTGCGAGACTGATGAGGAATCTGAGTAGGGTACGAGTGCTACAGAATCAAAGGGAAAGGAAAAAAAATCAGCAGTGAGCAATTATATTCAAGGAGACAAGACAGTAAGTCAGACCCAGAGGCAACTCCAAGGCTGCCAGCACAGCAGCTGGTATTGCAGAATGTCTCCGTGGTCGGTCCCCAACCTCCCCGACTGCCACTGGAGGAGCGGAGGGGTGCTGGAGCAGAGGAACAGAGTGCAGGGGTGTAGGTGCAACCTCGCTCCAGTTTGCCTCCTTCTAGCAGGTCACAGCTGCTGGCTGGGGCACAACACACACACGAGCTCTGCTGAAAATGCATGTTGAAACATATTTCTCAGGGAGGCTATTAATACCTGTGAAGAAAACACTGGAATTGTTTGCTGTTAATAGAGAAGAATGCATTGCATAAAAGACGAATTTCAGAGAGCTGTCATTGAGGAGGCTTCAGGGTCTAGTGGCTGTACCAGGTAGCTGGGGACAGAGACAGCTGCATTCCCTTTCTAGCTCTCCTTTGCTGACATTGGACAAGTTATTTCACCTTGCAGCACCTCAGTTTCCCCATCTGGATATTAGGATAACGATTTGACTGCTTCCTCAGTGAGGCAATGCTAGATCTGCTGATGAAGAGGGTCAGAGGCAAGCGTTATTATTTAGCATTATAAATATTCATACCATTGTGCAATGGGCAGGACTTGCTGAACAGACAACAGCCCTTGTTAGAGATCAGAAAGTTTACAGTCTCCAATACACTGCACCTATAAATTCACCCAATGCACCAAAGAACAAATATGGAGCTGGATATATTTTTGGCAGCTACAGCACCTGACTGAATGCATGGTTCGGAAAAGAGTTGTGAAGAAGAATTCTCATGCTTGGAGGACATAAATCAGAAAGCGGCTTCGAATTAAAAATAGAGTACCCCAGACACGCAGAAGAGCTGCGCAGGATCAGGTGGAACACAGCTTCCAGGAAAAAGAAAGGTATTTAAATGTGACAGGATGGTGCAAACCAGGAGAATAGGTCAGGGCTGAGTAGCAGAGGAAATTATCTCATCAATATGGCAAGTGATATCTTTCTATTGATTTTCAAATGAATAGATTTTATGGCCAGGAGCAACTGTTTAAAATTGTAAATCATCATAATCTCACCTCTTGTACCCTGGAGATCAAAGAATTTCATCTAGTCATTTGAATTACATTAATCCTATGTAAATAAAACAGTGCACTAATTATAATCAGTTGGAGGATACAGATTCATCACAAAGACCTGTGTGAGCATACAGTTAATAGAAAAAGACTTTGCTAAAACTTAGCATTTAGTCTTCATCAAAACAGGCACAAACCTGAAAATCACTCCATTTTAGGGTTGTGCCTGTGTGGTATTTTGGTTGTGCCCGTTTCAGCAGCTTGGGAAACACAGGTCCTGCTGCTGTCCTCCTCGAGGCACAGATCCCAGTGCTCCCACAGCTGGAGGTGGGGCAGGGCTGCACGATGGGCAGCTCATGGTCACACTGGCGCTGCTTGTCTGGCCACCACACAGCCCCACACCGTTTCTTGCAAGGGCCAGAAGGTGCTGGCAGACACCGTACTTCGGTGTCACCTGAGCACCTGGGAAGCAGAGCTGGGAAATGTGCTGAAACAGGGAGCTCCAGAACTGAACATCTTCACAGGTTCAGCTTGTGTCTGACAAAGAGCTTCGCCTGAAAAGCACAGGGAGAAGAAGGAGGAACAACTGCTGAGAAGTCAAAATATACTATTTCAACACTTTCAAAATAGCAGGGCTGAACTTTTTGCTTTAAAAGAATGTGTTTCTGATAAAAAAGCACTCGAAAATATAAAAACAATATTAAAAAAACAAAACTAGGAAAAAATTGCTTTTGAGAGCTCAGCGTGCTGCGTATTGTGGTGATGATGGAATCAACATTTTGGCTCGGACTCATTGCTTTGGTCAAATAAAAATTACAGACAGAAACACAGTAATAGTGCTTTGTTTGACTTCTGCCTTTCAGCCATAAACCCAAAAAGGCAATTACTTGCCCAGTCCTAATGAAGATCAAGTGGGAGAAAAAAAAAAAAAAAGAGGAAAATAGGAAAATACACTGCCTGCGAGCATACCTAGTGGTACTTTTGCTAGGGTGAGGCTTGTAAGAGACCTCTAAGAAATGACCAGATGGCATCAAAGGACTCATGACCCTTACCATGCTGCTGACCACCACCCCTCCCTCTGCAGCCCCATCCCACATCCCAAGCGAAGCAATCCAGCCACCGTAACACAAGCAAGCAAGGTGCCAGTGGAGGCTACAAACCCCAAAGCTCAGGTGTGCAACTAGGGGAGAGTAAAGCCATGCCCGGAGCCCCTGGGTATTGCCAAGGCATCACTCAGGACCCTCCTTCAGGGCAAAACTGGTTTATTATTTAATTCTTGGTCTGTAAAACCAGTGAGAGCCGGCAGCAGGAGGGGATGCCGGCAGCCGGCGGCTCCAGCGTGAGCGACGGCTCCGCATCCTCGGAGTGGGAGTTTGGCCCTGCAGCCAGGCACTCAGATCTCATCGGGAGCCCAGGGGGGTTTGCAGTCTGTGACTTTAATCTTTTAATCTGGCTCTCTTCTGCTCCTCGTGGGCGTGGAGCGCGCAGTGGTGGGCGGACCCTCCGGTGCCTCTGCCTCACTTGCTGCACCCCATGCGGTGGATCCACGCTTAGGACAAGAAATGAAAACCAGGACTGGGAGGTGGCAATAGGCCAAGGCATCACCCCAAGGAAAGGGCTTTCAGCACACAGGGTGACAAGGCAGCCCAGTTTTCCTGAAGACAAGGCAAGTCAAGGACAGCAAACAGAGGTCTCCATTATGTGAAGGAGGAGACATGAGCACCAAACAATATTTTAAAAATTGTAACCTGGAACTAAAAGTACATAAGTGCAAATGGGGGTGTGTGCTTGCAGTTGAGACCAGGTAGCTGTCCCTGCCCTCTGAAATTCCTCCCCCGACTCTCAGAGCAACATTCCAAACCCCTTACAGGTGAGCCTGGTGCATGCTTGCTCTACAGCTTGGTACAAGCCTCTCGCCACTGACATTTAGAGCCAAAGGGCAAAATCTTGACATTGCAGAGGTCAGGAAGTCATTCACCATTTATTTTGCCATGGCTATGCATACATCTGAATCCATGCTGAAGTCTCTTAGAAGAGTAAGCTGGCTTTCAAACATGCCATGCACTTGTATATACAGACCCGAGCACCTAAATGTTAGATGCGTGAATTTAAATACTCTGTGCCTCAGTTTATCTATATCTCACTGGTGGCTGAGGGTTGTTCACATCACAGCATTTTAGGAAGCCAAGCATTGACAAAGAAGCCCAAAGTCTACAGGTGAAAGCCTGCAGGAGAGGGGAGTGATGACTACCCTCCTTTTCCAAGTAAGGAGAAGGCTTCTGTGCCTTCCAGCTCCTCTCTTGGCAGTGATCTGTGTGTAGGCAGTGGTCATAATCAGGAAGTGCCTCCTCCAATTTACAGCTGGTGGTACCACCTGTGCCTCTCCAATTCCAGCCAAAACAACCACCTCCTCAAACCCACTTGTAAGGAAGGGCAGAGGATCCAGCTATGACAGCTCAGAGAGAAAAGTAAGGCTCGGGTTTAAGTGCTGACATTTTCCCTAGATGTGTACCACTGCTTACCAGCGTTTTCTTTCTTCTTGTGAAAAACAATTACAGTTCCTGCTGAGAGAAGGTGATCCCACTGTACCATAACAGCAAGCAACTGATAAGTGATAAGGCAGACACAGGACAACAAGAAAAGAGGAAGACATTCAAATTTTGCTGGGTCGATGAGGGACCAACATACGTGCCTATGTGACAGCTGGAATGGAAGAAAGTGGAGTCATTACTCATCACTTCAAGTCTGTCAAGGATTTACTTTCTGGAAGAAAAGCAGTGGGTTAGTGACTGCTGGGGAGGCAGGGAACATTTCTGTACAAGTGAGACATAGCTGTGGATATGGGAGTATGTGTGTACACGTGCCCCATTGGTATTATCCTTCTGTCTCCTGCGCTGGCTTTCGATTGCCAGGTCCCCCCAGCCTTTCACCTCATCCTGGCTGAAGCCATCTCGCTACCAGTGCAGCATCTCAAGAACCAGTTCTGGATTAGCAGTTGCTGCTTGAATCCACTCCAGACCTCGAAAGGAGCTCTTTTACTTTGGAAACTGGAAATCTGAGGAGATTTTAAATAACAGAAATTTTTAAGAATTACACCTCTGGTCAGCCAAAACTAATACTAGAAAGGGAAGTCTTGCTGTTCCCCTCAATGGAACTAAGAGCAGGGCTTGCCAGACATCCATGGATGAGATAGTCTGGACAAAAAGAATGGAGGTCACTACGTTATGAGCTGGCATTCATTCTGGGGGGCTTAATTTTTTGTGGAGGGTTGTGAGCCCTTGGCCAGGAGGCCCCTGCACTCCCCTGGAAGAGAAATGCCTGAGGGCCAAATCTCCCTAGATAAGCAACCTACTTCTTGGTCACAGTGATGAAAAGAGCCACTCCCAACATGCTTTGCTTCATTATGGTGATAGTCTGTGTCCCGTTGGCTGATTGATCCCCACCCCCTGCCTTTCCCATATAAACCCCTGTGTTCACCCCTGAACTCAGGGGAGCCTTGCCTCTGGCCCCCTTCACAGGGATGGCTGAATAAAGCTACCTTTGGATTTTGCCAAGCAAGACTCTCTGTCTCTCTGTCCCCAAGTTCTGCCCGGGTGGTTTCATACGAGCTGATTTCACAAAGAGCTGAATCACAAAGAGCTGAAATCGCTTGTAGCTGAAAGAGCTACACTTGCTGAAATCGCCTGTTGCTCTGGAGAAGTTGCAAAGGCCCCTGGAAAGGCTCTTCCCCTGGCGGGACGCTTTCTCTAGGAAGGTCACAACCCCCGGATTGTCCAGCCCTGGGCATCCAAAAGCGACAATTTTTCTAAATATATGTGCCTTGTGTGGAATATACTGTGTTCCTGCTCTGGTCCCACTCACAAAACTTAGGCTGACTTCTCTGAAGTGCACAGGGCCAAGAGGCACTTATTTTCAGATTTACTTAATGCCTGCATTTCCAGTTAATCTGGAGCTGTGGGTGCCAAAACCTCAAGAGAGTCACTTACCCTCATTGCAAATATCATCTCAGCCTTTCTAATGCCACTGGAAAAGTAATAACCTTTTTTAGAAGACTTAAGGGCACTCCAAAAGCTATACACAGAAAAAAACAAGAAGGTCAGAATGAAAGCCAACAGCTTCTGACATCAGATAAAACACTTCCTTTCAGTGTTTTCTCCTTTTGATTAGCTATTTCTTTTCATTTACATCCCATAGCCTCAGAAAGTTATTTTTGAATGATCTGTTTGCTGCAGATTTCCTGTAGAGGCCCTACCATCTACTCATCTTTGAGTAAGTACCCTGCTGCTGGCCTGGTCCTGCAATTGCTTCCACATGAACCTAAGGCAGGCAGGTTCTCATCTTCCATTTAGATTTTTTTTTTAAATGGATGATGAAAGCAGAAACAATTGAGCCATCCAGCTCCCTAAAGCTTTTGATGTTCAGCTTCCCCAGTCCAGCACCATGGTGACACACCAGCACAGGGAACATCCACTGCACAGGAACAAAGAAACGTGCACTTTGCGTTTCAGAGAAAGTGCTCTTCACATGGCAAAACATCTGTCCAAAGCTATAAAGCAGGCATTTTGCTGTCTTTTAAGGCAGTCCTGACACAATGCCTGCAAGTCACGCTCCTTGGAAAAGGGGGGGTGTTATTTTTTCTGCAAAAGTCTATATCTATTCATCAAAACCCCTGTACAGGCCATGCATTGAAGAGTCAGACTTTATGAGCCTTGTGGGCCCCTTCCAACTCAGATTGTTCTGTAATTCTGTAAAGATTCCCTCCACCTTCCCTGCTGAATTCACACATTCACTCCCAATCTCCTGAAACTAGGGTTGTCTTGTCACTGGGATCCAGCACCAGGGGGTTCTGACCCATGCCTGGGGTATCCTGGTGCTACTGACACATAAATAAACCATACATTTTCTTCCTCTCATCTACCAAGAGGTGTGTGGTCACCTCAGATCCTTGCATCAAAGCCACATCCCCTGGGACAGCTGGAAGCATACAGCACACATCACCAGCTCCAACAGCTGTCCCCAGTCCCACCAGTGGCCCCCTCCACGGGATCTAGAGTAAGAAGTCCCACTGCTTTCTTCCTCTAGCTGCTTCCTTGAGGCAGAGCAGCAAACGTTGCCTTTTTCTGACATACAACCTAGGTGGTGGTGCCTTAGAGAGCACCGGTGACAGCTGGGTGAAAGGGAGCAAAGAATAGCCTTGTGATCTGTCAGAAAGTGACTGCTGGCCAGCACAGACATGTGAGACCTGGGGGTTAGCAACAAACAGGCAAAAGCCAAGCCCGCAGCTTCGCTTGCCTCTGTGCAAGTTTGACATCACTGAGAAGGGTCACATCCAAGTGAAACCCCACTTTGAAATACACTGAAATACACAAAGAACAGAACCTCTTCCAAAGGGTTTGCTAAGAGAAAAAAAGCAGAAAAGACATGGTCACCTTTGAGCATTGTGTGGATACTGCAAGGCTGACTCTAATAAATAAGAAGGCTGTATAGGCCTTTTTCTTACCAAAATTCACTGCCAGCTTTTCAAAGACAGAACAACATATGATCTTGTTAAGGTGCTGATCCATCCCAAGGTGATGAATACTATCAGGGCTGGGAGCTTCATCTCTTACCTAACATTTCCTGTAATGAAACCTTCTGGCTAGACTTTGACATGGAAAATTTCAATCCAAATGATTGAGTTGCCTCGAGTTGATGCATCTTACCTGTTTTGAGAAGTCTTGTATCATCATCCTCACTGTAGAAGACATTAAAATTGCTCACTAGGCCCACTACCTGCAGGAGCAGGGGTGAGTAGGTCTGGTGCTACCCCACAAGAAACAGAGAGTTGGAGATCTTAAATGATCAGGTGTTTTTTGACAACAGACGAAATTTTTGGGGGAATGAGCAATTTTGCTCAATCTGTAAGCCTTTTCTACACTGAGACTTATTTTTAGCATTGGCAAGACCTAGCTCATTAACACACACAAAAGATTTTACAGTAAATTAGTATCACCATTTCCACAATGTGTGGAATTTTGCAACCCTTCAGAAGCAGGTTTAATTTTACCTGTTTCAAGGGTGTTACTGACCCTTCACATGTACAGCTGGAGGGAGATGACAGATCCTACACCGAGGTGGGAATAAGGAAGAAGCTCAATGCCCAAAGGTTGCTGCTGCACTTCTCTTTTCCATCGTCTTTTTTCCAGTTGGAACTGTTTAGAGAGAGGATGAAATGACTGTGGGAAAGAAAAAAATGTGTGAAAAAGGGAACCTGAAAAAAGTAGCAATGAGAGGTCATTAGAAATCTCTTGAACAGTGAGAACGTTTCAGGTTCGTTGAGAAGCAGAACTATTCATCTCTGTGCCACACGCAAAGTTGCTGAACTACACTATTTTCCCTCAGCTAAACACCAGTTTAATCATACAGATTTCAATCATGTAAGCAATTAAAAATAATTGTTTTCCCTCAGTTGTTTTTTTTTTCCACAAAATACTGACAAAGATGGCACATGTTTCTCCTCTTATTTGAATTTACTTTACTTGTGCCAAAATTAATTTCTGACCTCTAATATGTGCTCCAAGAAACGGTGACTGAAATAGAAAGTGAGACTTTCCCTCTGATTAAATGTTTTTATGGTTTATGGTCACACAAGACCCACTACCTAGTGCTTTCCTGCAATTCCTTCTTGGCCTTTAGAAATTCCCAATTGACAAGGAACATGTCTGGGAAACCCAACCACAGCATTTCAGGGAAAAGAAACTAAAAGGAGAAGGATTTCAGAAGTGACAGCGGCGTAAGAAATAAATAAGGGGAAAAAAAGTTGGAAGGCCAGCCTAGCACCTACCCACAGATCCCAGCAGTAGTTCCAGGCAGGATTTATTCTAGCAATAAAAATACCTGGGGGATACAGGTATCCTAACACGACAGAAGTGGCAGCACTGGTAGAGCTGAGTCATATAAACACAGTGTCACCTTCTACCTGCCTGCCTGGATCTCTCTGGGTAAGGAGCAGGTTCTGTGGGATCACAAATGGGTAATTTTGTTAGCAGAAGACTTGGGAGCAGATGAAAGCTTGGGTCCACCATCCCCCAGCATACCTGCCAGAGAAGCTGAGCTGGTACAGGGTGGGGAAATTAACTGTGCTAGATAAAGGAGTGGTTTTAAAATCTCCTTTTGCCTGGAGCAATGAAGAAACCAAGAGAAGGAACAGCAGCTCTGGAAGGGATGCAGCTGCATGCCACTCCTTTTTGAGGGTGAGCTGCAATACTCCGCTCTTGCCTCTTGAATTCTTCCCTAGGGAATTAGAAGCTGGAGGAAAATTAGGGGTTTTTATTTTTTTTTTTTTTTCACCAACCCATTGTGCAGCATTCTTTATCTATGATCTAATAACTCTTTTAGCATTCGTAACTTCTGTGATTTCAACCAGAGGAAAAATGCGATAGGATTTTTGCATGACTCATGGGTCTTGTGAAATGCTTTAAAACAGCTCATCTTTCAAGCTTTGTACCCTGATTGAAGCAGAGTAAAAACCCCAAGTCTGTAAAATGGTCTGGACACCAAGTTTCTGTAAAGCACGCTGATTTTTAAAGGTGATTTTCTTCTGAATATACAAACTATTCTGGAAAATTTGGCAAATATCTCCCTGATTAAGCCCACAGAGGTGTGTTTCTACATTCTTGGGTACATTCTTACATACCTGCCCAGAGCTTCAGGCTTTTATCTTTTTTTTTTTCTTCCCTTCTTTAAAATCAAGGCCAAATTTTCAATTGGCAAAGCAGATCTGCAGACTGGGGTTTGCTAAGCCAGTGGGAACTATTACCTGAAGCTTCACAGCGTTACCCTGCTCTCAGCTCTGCTGCCACTCTCGGTTTCTGGGGCCAGACTCTCAGTGGTGTGAATCCACACAGGGCCACCAGAAATCTGATTGCCAGAGATCACTCAGCTTTGTTTTTAGTGAGCAACTGCCACATGGGCTTCCCTTTCCACTGAGCTCTGATCTGCCTGCATCCCTTCTGCTCCCTTACCTCATGAGAGCTTATGACAGAAAGGCAAGTCACTGCCTGGAGCTCCTTGAGGAGCAAAGCACAGCTGCAAGCTCCTCGTGCCTTTCCCTCTGCATTTTTGTGGCACAGCAGCAATGCTCTGTGCATCACAGGCACTGAGCCTGACTGCTGTTCGCTTCCAAAACCCACGACACCCTCCCAAGCTGTGTGTCCTCTTCTTTGATCTTCCCCTCCATCTCTTTGGTCACAAGAACACGAGCTTTGAGCCTTCTAGTTTTCAAATGCCTGCATTGTTCACTGCATTGCCGACCTCAGCCAAGGGCTCAGCAGCTTCCCCCGGGACAGAGAGGCACTGTGGGGAGGGGATGGACTCGGGAGGCAGCAAGAGAGAGCAGAGGCACGTCCCTGAGGGTTGCCCTTCAGTGCAGCTTTGAGAAAGGAAAGCTGTGACCAACACACAGAGCGACAGGCTGCAGACGGTGACATCTGAAAACCCCGACCTTTCCCACGGTAGGGAGAGTTGTGCTGCTGTTCCAAGTAACTCCTCTTACAAGGCTTACTAATAACAACAATTAGGAGTAGTAATAATGATGGGTTATGGAACAAATTTGGGGTTCTGACTATCATTCAGCAGGGAGTGAAACATATCACAACTGCCTCTTTTAGAAGTGTTGGGAAAACTTGTCATAGTTAAGGATTAAAGTACTAGGCAGATGTGATATTTAATATCTGGACTGCCATCAGACAGGAAATTGCACTTCAAGCTGCATTGTTATCCAAGTTAATAATAACAATAATAATAAAAGAAATAAAGAAAAAAATAAGACAGATCTAACAGTGAGCACTGTGTGCTGTAGCCCCTGACACCCTAGGGTGGTTCCTGTACCACAGCATCCGCTGGTAGCCAGCCCCGTGGCTGGGGATGTGAGAGGCCTTCAGGTGGGCCTCCTGTACAACTGCAATAAACACACTCCAAGTTTCCAGGCCACACCATAAACCAAAGAAAAACTAAGACACTTTCCAAAACAAATGAAAGTCATCTCCTCTTTTATTTCCCCTAAACGCTTGTCTCTGAAATGTCTTGCTCCGTTTGCCTGAGCCTTTCAATGCTGGAGAGGCTGTGGCACAACAGCAGCAAGCTGTGTGGACTGAGTTCTGGCAGAGCTGGAGGGAGCAGGAAGGAAGTTAAAGGGGAAAAGGTTTCACATGTCAGTAGATGGAAACAAGTATTTCCTATAATAGGGAAACAGGATTTGACAGAATTTTTTGTGTTTTAAGCTTTTTATGCCTCTGTTAATAAAAACTAAGCTCCTTTTCTCCTCCTTCCACAGTGTATCATGCCTCAGATAAAATCCTTTCGAAGAACAACATGCACACACAGTATAATCTGACATTATTCCAGTGCTACAGGGAACATCTTGAACATAATTGCACCACATGGAAGTTGACTTGCTATGAGAAAAACACACAAAAAAGCTTTCAAAACAAATCTGTAAACACATTTATGCTCCCAATAGCCATGATAAATCCAATTAAACAGCCAGGATTTGTGTTACAAACTGTCACTAAAGGAGTTAATGCAGTTTCTGTGGCAGGGAATGTACCATCTCTAAGCAAGAAATTCCAATTCCAAACTGCCTGAGGTCCATGATTTTGTAGTCAAGCCGCACTTAAGAGGACCACTAGCCAAACCAAGACTCTTTAAGCCCAGCTCACTCATATCCCATCCATGGTGGCACTGCATGGCCTGACCCTCACTCTGCCTAGTCCTGGCATCACCTTCTCTCTGTGTCATTCAGGATCTCTACTTGCCTCTAAAACAAAAAAGGTCCTGCAGATCCACGTGCCATGCCCCACACAATCCCAGTCTGATGTTCTGCTCCAAAACACACTGAAAACATACAGCTG
Organism: Edolisoma coerulescens; assembly: GCA_013397115.1. Classification (NCBI taxonomy): domain Eukaryota; kingdom Metazoa; phylum Chordata; class Aves; order Passeriformes; family Campephagidae; genus Edolisoma; species Edolisoma coerulescens. Next base: position 1,451,379 of record VWZW01001754.1, read on the forward strand.
AAAATGACAGGGCAGGAATTATTTCAGCCTGAAATTGAAGAATTTCTTTCCTGGAAATGCCAGTAGGGAACAAAGGAGGGATGCTGCCTTTGGACTGGAATGGGCATGGTGTTTTGCAGCATCAGGGAACAAGAGACCGACACTGAAGAATGTCTGCTTCTGAAGAACATCAAACAATCCACAGCGAGGTTTGCACTGACTACCTGTTAGCCATGCTGGAAATACAAATCCTACTAAATCAGTAACAGCACAGTACCTGTAACACCATTGCTTTGCATCAAAACAGTTTAAATCTCATCAGTATTTCTCATGAGGGAGCAAATTCTGTTCATGAGTGCTCAGAACAAGAGCAGCAGCAGCTGGTCTGGCTCCCCACCGAAAGCTGGTCCCAGCCGCAGCACAGCAGAGGAAAGCCAGAGCAGCGTGGAACATCTCGGCACTCGGCCCCATTGCTGGGCACCCTAACCACGCACTGGCCACGTAGGCAAGGCTTCAGAGCTCAACAGCGAATTATCCTTCAAATAAAGGGAGCCAATGGACCCAAATGTGTTCCACCTTTCTGCTGGAAGGGGCTGAGGAACACCCCAGCCACTGCTCCCCCACAGTCTCCCTGTTCCCGTTTCCCCCTGTTTTTAAGGTCTGTGCACACGATGGGTAACCCCTCCACAGCCTTCCCATTTTTCTTCTTCAGAGGTTTGAAGTCTCCATTTTCAGTGGATGTAGCAGTGATCTCTCTCAGGGCTGTGGTGCTATGACTCACAGCAAAAGAAACTAATACAGCACCTGGCTTGGATGCACAGCTTGGAAGCAAAACCAACAACAGGGAACATCTGCAGAGCAATATATGCCTACGGAACACTGGACAACCATTTTGAGCACTGCAGGTTTTGGTCACTGAGAGATGTTTTAAAAGTTTCTTTAATTCTCAGCAAGTGGCAGTACTCTGTCGTTCTCTAAAATTAACATTCTTCTAAAGGCATCCTGTGGCCACACAAGATCAGCTTAGTGAGCATGGGTGCTTTGGGCTGGGAGATGCTGTTGCTGATGACAGGCAGAGGGATGGGAAGGGCAGGAGGAGAGCTGTGCCACAGGCAGTGGCCACCTGCCAGTGGAGAAGGATGTTTCTCCCCTGGCCTGATGCCTGCTTTTTCCCCGCTGTCTTTGAACACAACCATGGATATTTTTATCCCTGTCCTTTCTACACGTGGATACCTGGAAAAGCCAGCATCTTATCTCCCTACAAGGACTATAGAGACTCAGATAACAACAAATTAAGAAACGGACAAGCATTAGCTGCGTGATTCCAGCCTGCTGAGTTTTTTTGGGCATAGGAGCTGCTGAGGCCACACCTGCCTGGCTCAGACACCATCTGAATGTTTGCAGAGCTGCTGGACACCTTGAGCAATAATGACATGGCTCAAGGGCTTAATGAGTATTTCCAGGTGTGTCTAAGTTGCTTCTGACCTCCTCAGACTGCAGCCTGTTTGGCTTATGGAGCTGGCAGGATCCCCTGGTGTGTTTGGTACTGTAACTCCTTTGAAGCAGGGCATGGTGTTTGCAAGCTCACCAGTTCTGTGGCGTGTCTCCATGCCGAGGAAGCTGCCACGGAGCTGGGAAGTGCCAAAGGTCCAAGTCAGCTGGCAAATAACACCTGCCTAGGGATGCTTTCCTTTGGACATACAGTTCTGGGAACAGACTTAGAAGTTTAATGACAGAAGAAAACTCTTGTTTCCAGACCATGCTGGTTTTGAAATTAACAGCTTAAAAAGGGTTTTTTTTCAGGAGTGAAAGAAAAAATCCAAACCAGAAGCTCAGTCTCCAGTTAACCTCAACCTTTTGACATAATGGACAGACAGACATGTTTTATATCCCTTTGCATTCATATCCATATTAGATAACTGGAAAGGCCAGAGGAATGCAGTTAAAAAAGATGGCAGTGCATGGAAAAGGAGTTTTGACTTTCAACCTGGAGTCACTCTTGTGCCTGTATCTCTTGTGCATTTTCAGCATTATATGCATACATAATCCAGCATCCTAATCCTGAGCCAAGCTCTACCTGTGCCTCAGAGGAGCCTGGTACTGATGCCAGGACCTTTGGCAGATTTATAACGACACTGAATGTGGCTCCACATCCAGAGGAAACTGGAGCACGAGACAAGGTTGGTCATGAGTAGTTGGTAGGAACCACGGGGACCAGCCCAGCATCACCCCTCACTTTCAGAAGGTGGTCTCAGTCCACGAGTCACTGTGATAAACTGGGCAGTAGATAAACCAGGCTGTCTCCCTGCTCAGCAGACGTGCCCTTCCCCAGTCTCAAACAGCCAAGAAGAAGCTACAGCTCTCACTAAAGCCTTGCCCTGCTAATGGCATGAACTGGGCTCTCCCGCTCTTTCACACTCTTGGACACCTGCCCTGCAGTCAGGAGAAGCTGGATTTCACACAGGCTCAGCACCGGAGGAATCCCACTGAGTCCAACAGAATCAGAGCAGCAGGACACAGAGAAAGAGGTGCAAAGCTGTAAAGCCCCTGGACAAGCCCTATTGCAAGGGCATTTGGCAAGTACCTTTGCTGCATTTGGCACCAGACCAGAAAACTAAACCCTGCTACTGCTCTTAAGAGAAAGCCTCTCTCCTCACTTTGCCACACTATTTCTTTAAGTTATCCTTTCTTATCCTGTCAGAATAGATGCCAGAGCTGGAAACACTCACTATGTGAAGAAGATGAAGCAGGGAAAAGTGCTTGTTTTCTTCTTTGACTTTCTTGAAGATTCTCTGGCCACTGTCAGAGGCAGGAGCCCAGGCTTGTTCAACCTTGCCTCTGAGTCAGCACAGCAAGTCTTTACCTTCACTTGCTGGCTGGCAAGAAAGGAGAAGAAAAGCATTTGTACTGTGCTGCAGTCGCCGTCACAAAAATCCTGTTGTTGTCAGCAAGAGCTAATATGGATGTCGGGAGAGGCTGAAATGACTCCGTCGGGGAATATTTGTAAAGATCTATTTGGGGCACATCCTGCATTCCTCAAGTACCTGCAGGAATGACTGTGACTAGCAGGGGCAAAATGACTGTACATCCTTTCCTGGCTCTCCCTCCCTGGATGTCCATACATGCACCAAGTATCGCTTCCTTATCAGCATTTTACAAAAACATGGCCCTTTAAGCAAATTACCTTGTTTTAGAGAAAGACACTGGAAAGCTGCCTGTGAGTAATGTACAATGTAAATCCATTAATCAGGCAAAGCCACTGGCATACCTATACCTAATCATTTCATAGCACTTATTTCTTAGTCTCTCCTATGTTTAATTTAAATAGAACAAATGCATCAGTCAAAAAATTCTGAGTTGGTGAGGAAAAAAAAGTCATTAAGCAACCTGTTCAGAAGTGCACAGAAAATGTATAATGACAGAGGACTGTGTCTAAAAGAAGGAAAAGCAGGAATTTGAAAAGGCCAGGTGTGCTGGGACGGGAGGGGATGCATGCCAAGCTGGCGTGCTCTGCCGACACCAGGAATTGCGCCCCGGTGGATTCCGTGTGGGTGCAGGTGTACAGCGGTGCATCCGCAAGGAACAGCAAGCTGGGAAAAGAAACCATCAACAACGCTGACCAGACAGGCTCTGAGAGAGCAAGGAGATACTTGAGGTAGTTTGGAAGTGCCTGGTTATGGGGGTGCCAATAGCCACCTGCCTGAGCTGGACCTGGCAGAGCACACCCATCGAAGAAAATAGGAAGCAGCAAGACACTCAAAAACCTAGCGGGCCAAACAGCAGTGAAGAGCCACAGGTTGCCTTTGTGTTGTACCCAAGAGCTGGAAAACATCATCAGAATCTTCTTAATACAAAACAGCCTCCTTTGATCTAAAAGAGCTTGGCAGGCTCCTTTGACAATACAGAGATTAATCCTGAAGGTAGTTGAGCACACCGGGGCTAAAATTTAATTTCAAGAAATGCTAGAAAGAGAATAATTCTTTTCACATTTGTTTAACACTGCTAGCAATTCATTCTTCTAAGAGTGCTTCGTCAAATCCCAGGACAGTTACTAAAGGCTAGTATATAAATGTGGAAACAAGAAACAACAGTCGGTGTAAAGATTAATCTGAAGGCACAACACAGACAGACATGCACTTATCCATAAATAAAGCATTGCTCCCATGGCCTCCTTACAAAACCATACCACTTTCTGTGGTTTCTCATAGCAAACACAGGGGGTTGACTTCTTCTGTTAGTTCTCTTTCCCTCCCAGGCTCTCAAGGTTTGTTTTTAAATGAAACACAGAATGATGTTTTGAAGTTCATGACAGTGGGCAAGCCCTCTTTCTCCACAGGAGGGATGCAGCAATAAAACTGGTCCTGCCAGGTGCTGACCTGCCTGTCTGCATGGGGTGAGTGCTGTGCAGCTGCAGTGAATCCCTGGTGTCTGAGACTCAGTCAGGATGTCAACATCAGTGGTAGGATCACCAATGTACTTACCACAAATGTGGAATCAAAAGGAAACAACAGATTTTGGGAACGACTAAGCTAAGCCACCTATCAACCAGTGGCCTAAGAGCCAAAAGTGCTAATTTCTGAATCAGCACATACAGCTGCATGCTCTCTTCTGGCATCTCCACCCACCAGCCCAGTTTACCCCTCACGTTGCTTTCCAGAGGGAACGTCCTTCCCCACCACACTGGCATAGATAGAGGCTCACTCACAGCAACTCCCCCATCCGCCCATCCCGCATCCAGCAAAGCCTCCCATGGCAGAATATATTCTCTTCTGGGCTTTTATGGGTCAGAAATGACCAATGGTAAGAGAGTTTTCTCTTGGGACCTTTCCCCACGGATAAATCCATGTAAGGTATTGGTGCCTGCACAGCAGCACAGGGCAGTCTCACAGCTGCTCTTAGGTTCCATCAATGCTCCTTTACAGGGGCGACAAGATCCCTTATGCTTGTAAGCAGGGGTTCAGAGGCTCTTGAAAAATGAAGCCAAAACATATTAATCAGAACAAATTTAACATAATAAATAAGAGCTCGTGGTCAAAAAATCCCAACTGCTTCTCTACTGCAGATCCAAGGCAAAGAAGGAATCCAGTCAGATTTGCATCACTGCTTCCCTGCTCTATAAATAGCTGCAACTGCCATTCTAAAAATAAACCAGATAAATATTTAAGGCCCACTGCTGCTTAACTTACTGTTGTGCTTGCTTACTGTTGTGTAAATCAGGAAAAATATCAATGAGATCCATAAATTTACACCACAATGCTTTGCTGAAGTCAGGGGGAAGGGCTGTGTTTCCAGCAGTTACAGACAAGTCCTCCTGTGAACACTTCACCATCAGCTTTCCTTCCTCCTGACCTACAGATTCCTTTGACAGCCATGGGAAAACGAGCATGGGGGAAATGCCAAGAAAGCTGCTACAGTCCTTTTGCCTAATCCATACGACGGATAAATAATTTTTTTAAAGGGTACCTCTGTCCTATTTAATCTTTAAGCTTAGCCTGAACAAGGACTGCAAAAGATACCTGCTCCCTAGAGCAGTTTAGGAGAAAGTGCTCTGCTGGAATTTTTCTATCTAGCTCGGTATCTGTACTTGTCAAATAAAACAGCGATTACCATAAAACTACTGTAAAAATAAGCAGCTATACTTTTCTTTTGGAGATAATTTGTCTCCCCCCAAAATAACTCAGTATTTTGCCCATGAAATACTTCAGACTAATGCACTTCTGAAAAAAAACAGCTGGAGATGAACAAAATAGTCTCAAATGGCTCTTCTGCCTAATTTTAACTCAAAGACACCATTTTACATAAAATAAAAAGACAACATAATGTACCTGATAATAAATCGCATTATTTGTGAGGGCACTTACAGAACACAAATTATTTGTATTACTGGAATAAACATTCAACAGAATCCACCAAAACATGTGAAACTATTTAAAGGAAAATAAAGTAGTTCACCATCCTGAATAAACCAAGGAGAAAAAACCAAACCAACTCAACAAAACCAAAACCAACCCAAACCATGCTTGAGCATGCATAGGTATTGTGTTATTCTGATTACATGGGAAAACTAGAGACACAAAGGCTGCCTGTTTTGCTATTTTTCCTTATTTTTCCAGGAAACCAAATATTAAGTACCTGGCTTACAAACCTCCAGCAGTTGATCCCACTTCCTTTGACGTTCACCTCCTACGAATGACACAATCCAACACCCACATACCAGCTCTAAGAAATCAAGAATGCTCTTGCTTCAACAAACCCCCATGCACTTGGGGCCAGCCAGAGATAAGCACCCTGGAACTCTGCAAACAAATTATACCCACTGCTGACGTAAGGAAGGGGAAGGGAGGGCAAAGGGGAAAAAAGAAAAATTAAATAAACCAGAGGAAGCATCCTTAGTCATCCAGAGCATGCATTGAGATTTTAACAGCACACCTGGAAACTGAAAGCCTCTATTAGCTCTAGCTAGAAAGTAAAGAGCAAGAGGGCAATGAGCATCACCTTGTGGGGTGGGCATGGGGCTCGAATGCCTTCTCCTCAGCCTGACCCTGCAGGTGCTGCCGGGAAGAGGGGCTGCTTCCAGCAGCAGGAGAGCCCAAGGCAGGCAGGGCTTTGGGGGGCACAGAGGAGCCCCCTCCCCATCAGTGCCCTACACAACTGCTGCCTATTCCTGCTGCACAGGCCAAATAAATCATCAGCAGTGAGCACCTGGGGCCTTTGTGGGAAAACACGGATTCAGCAGCACGGAGAGGATCTGGTACTACCCAACAGTGCAGCCAGCTTTTAAACAGCCAGATGAGAGCATTGTGGATGATGTTGAGTGTTTCAGGGTCAGAGCATACAGGGTGGCATAACCCAGGGCTCCAAAAGCCTGGGAGGTAAACACGTGCTGTGGACATGGCTCTGCACTGCTCCCCTGCCTCCTTCCCCGTTACTGAAGTGGCAAATTGTCATGCATGGAGCTTGAGAGCTCTGCATGCTGTATCCCGGGAATGTCACCCATCGCTGATACCAGCAGAACTGCTGCCTGCCACAGCCAAGTCTTCCCTTGAGTGCTCCCAGCCAAAAGCTGTTCTCACTCAATTTTCCACAGCTGAAAGGGCCTGGGAAGGGCAGAGCTTCCACGAGCTGACCTGCACCAATAAGCGACCTCCCCCTTCTTCCCCTATTTTGAATTTGTGAGCAAACAGGTAAAAATACCGCCTTTAGGCTCAGAAGCCCAGCTTTGGCCTAAGCACCACCACCATTTAGGAAACCACACAAACAAAGAGGAAGCAAGGAAAATGCTGCATAATTACTCAGAGCCACCCTGAAAGGAGGGCTGTTACCAAAACCACTGAGTCTCTTTTATTGAGGATTTCTCACTGCAGTAGAACACTGCCTAATAGCTGCTATGTCCTGCTTGAGCGAGTATATTCTCCTCGGAAATCAAGCAAAGGTTTCTAATAGTTTTTGACAGAGTGTGGTCCCCTAAAGCTACATTTTCTGTCTGATTCATGCTGACTAACTGTAACCCTATGACAGTTATTGAAAGTTAATTAGCGGTGAAGTGCTAAGAGCTCTAAAAATGAAAATACAAGCGAGAACTGAATGCAGAGTGTCTCCCTTCCCAGAAAAAATACTGTCAAGAAGGTTAACACAACTGAAAAAATATTGCAAGTTGAAAATGTGAGAGGGATTCCTCTAATAACTTGGCTGTGATGGTCCCTTGTTGTGTCAACACTCAGCTGAGAGGTAACCGCAGAACAAACCGCAGTATTTCTTTCTTCATTAAATTTGCTAGAGGAAGTGCCTGGAAAGTTACATAGAGACAACACCCAAGTTACATAAAGACAAAGATATAAATCCATTGCTGCTTCCTTTGGGGACTCAAGTTTGTCAGATGTTGCACACGCTATCAAATCCCAACTATTTTTGCCCTTATCCTTCACTTCCTCAGTATTTGCAAGGAAAAATCCACAGTTAGATGTGAGCCCAGCCAGCACCAAGCGGGCGTAGGAGGTGAGGCGAGGAGAGCCACAGCCCTGCACCACCCACTCCCTGCAGATGTAAGCGCCAAGACAAGGTGCGAGGCAGTGGGCAGCACCCTTCAGGTGTTAAAAGAGCCCATCCTGGCACCCCCAGAAGTTGGATACAGCCCTAAACAATCAAAAAATAAAACTAAAAGCAACCTTCACGCAGAGAAGTGGCATTGTTTTAAGAACAAGGAAGGGAGCGCATTGAAGCAAAGCAAGTAGGTTGGAAAAGCCAAATGTAGGGCTCAGTATAAAAATAGACAACAGTGGTGCCAGAATGCCTTGGCAAAATTGTGTTTATTGATTTTCATAGAATAGGGAAAAAAGCTCCAGCCCTTTCCACCCCTGACTGCTGACTGTGACTCACATGTGATCTAAAATGACTGCAATGAGCAAGCGGGGACTGAGCCGAGTTGGACCTCGCTCATGTCTTCACAGGGTTGACAGGGGAAGGGAGTCCTGCTCCAGGCTCTCCTTGTGGCTGCCCAGGAAACACGGAATAGCTGTGGATGTTCACCTCCGTCACAGCATCTAACAACGCTTCATTCAGGCATGTCCTGTGTGGACAGAGGGTCTGATTAATGTGTGGTTCAATGTCTGGCTCAGCCACCGCTGGTTGCCGGCACCCTGGTGACCTGACTCGGCCTTTCCCTCGGGCTGGGAACTGGGTGTGGAAGGAGGACAACATCCACTGTCTCCAGTTCAGCTGGGTGACTGCCTTGCTTGAGGTCTGCAAGTGTCACAAGCTGTCCACGTTTGGTTTGGAACCATTTTACACCTTTACGGTGCAGCCAATGCTCTCGCTCTGCCGGAATCACAATCCAGGGACACGCTTTGGGCTGAGCTGTTACGTTCGATGGTTTTCCTCCTCCCTTCCAAGCGCACCCTCTCAGCCCCAGGGCAGGCGTAAGAGAAGCCGAGGGCGGGGTGTCCCTCGGCCCCCGCACGGGCTGC
>VWZW01001754.1:1460350-1503970 GCA_013397115.1 Edolisoma coerulescens
GCGGGTTCTCACGGGCCGGGGTTCCTCAGCCCCATCCCCTCGGGAGCGGGGGACGCACTCCGCTCCCGCTGTCCCTGGGCCCCGCGGCGCCCGCTGCCGCCCAACATGGCGCTGCCCGGCGGACGGGCCGGGGCCGCCGCCTCGCCCCGCCGGCAGCTGCAGCGGAGCCAGGGCAGCCGCGGCCTGAGGCGCTTTGCCGTGTTCCCATCTTGTCCCGCCGCAGTTCGGTTCCCACAAGACGGCCCCGTGCCGTCCCCGGTGGGACGGGCGCTGGTAGCCGGCCCGGGAGAGCCCGCACGGACAAAGGGCCCGCGGCGCACAGAGGGCGGGCGCGTTCCTCCCGCTCGAGCGGCGGGGCCGGGAGCGGCCTCTGCGTGTGCGACTGCCTCTGGCTTTCTCAGGAGCTCGGGTCGGGGGAATCGGGTGCAGAACAGATCTTTTATTAACATATTTGAGGGCAGGCAAACCCCTAAAGGCTGTGCTCAGTTGTATTAGCGATATGGAACTCGAGAACCGGCTTCCTCCTTGCGTTGATGTTCTCGAGTCTTGGGCATCTTCCGGATTCTGCAGCAGATGCTGTTGGCTCGTAATTTCAAATTTCTTTGCTTGTAGTCTCAAAATTTGAGAGTTACTCCACCCATGTGTCCTCCCAGTAGCTATAACCCCCACTATCTGAGTTACCTGTTCAGAAGCATCTCTCCTTTTGGAACATCATTGTTTCACTCTGTGGACCTGATGCACCATTTCAAGCAGATGATTTTTCTCAAGGAAAATGCCTTAAAACTATGGGTAGTAAGAAAATATTTGCTAGCCTTGCGTGTGGATGACATTGCCTCTGACATGGACGGATAGTTTATCCACAGTGGCAGGAAATCCTAGGATGCCTTTCAGGGAAGGTGTGGACACTCCGGGCTGTGCTTTGGCCCTGCTAGCCGGGTATTGCCTTTTCCTGTTACTGGATTATCTTGGTTTTAGGCGGGGTAGTGCCCAGCCTCACCTCCTTGCTGCGTCAGTCGGCAGCACTTCGGTGACAAATAATCCTTTTGCAGCATCATGCGATGACTTTTGTGAAAGTGCCTGTCTAAAGGTACAGCCAGCGCTTGGCTGAGTGGTTGTGCTCCCTCCCTCTGGATTTGCCATGGATGAAAATTAATCAGATGGTTAATTTTTCCACAAGAAAAATGCCCGAATTTTAAGGTTAAACCAATTTAGTAGGATCATGTGTGGACAATAATTCTGTAATGCTGTAATAAACCTAAGTAAGAACATCCACACAGTATTTTTCATTGGCTTAACTAAATTGGTTAAAATATAATTTAGCCTAATTTCAGCTTCCTTATAAAGACACAGCAGGTTTTTACCTGCAAACAGCATCTCCTTGCCTGGATTGAGACTGCACATACCCATTTTGCTGCTCTGAGTGCATGACAGTGTGTTAGCAGTCATTACTGAGCCTGGCTGAGACCTACATTTTCTATTCAGTAAGCCAGATGAGTCCCTCTGTTCAGATGTGTAATTATTTCCTTTATTCTTCTCTTTAATTATGTTCTTGAAACACTGTGGTAATGCACTGTAGGGTATATTTTACGCATGTATATAGATCAGAATGTATGTTATTCAAACTTTGCTCCATTAATCTTTTAGGTCCATTTCTGCTCAGAAGTGCAGTCTTAATTCTTAAGATCATAGGCGCTCACTAACATTTCAGGAGGGTTAGAACAATTCACATCCCTAATTCAGTGATTTATGGTGAGCTGTCAGTGTAGTTCCCTTATATCATGCCGTGGCTGGACTGTGACAGCCGAGAAAATGTTCTAAAAAGAAGGGTTGTGTTATTTAACATTAGAAACATTTCCGAGGGAGAGGAGTATGACTTCTGTGATCAGCAGCCGTGTCATGTGCTAAGTGACTCTGTTAATATGTGAGTCTGTTTACCTGCTCAGACTCCCACAGTTGCGTTCACCACTGGTACAGGGAACTCTGGTGGAGTTACACCCACTCGTGCCAGCAGTGAATTTGGCCCAGAGGCCCTATTCCAGTGCCATCAAAACACTGATGCCGAAGCCAAGCTTTTCTGGATTACATTTTTTAAAAATACCACCCTGGTTATTTTTTTTTCCAAAGGTGTTGCTGTTTACTTTGGAGGCCAAATGACTTGATTACAAGTCCAATTAAAATTTTCATCTAAATCATATTGAACATGTTTCAGCATTTGCAACAATGAAATGGACTAAAATTAGAGATTTGTATTTGACTCATGCTTAAAATTAACTTTTTTGCTCCCCCCCAGGTAAAAACTGCAGCTTATTGCAGGAAATGGATGTCATGCAGAAGCAGGATGAAAACTGTTACTGCTATGTGCAAAACAGAACAATTCACTTACAGTACCTTTGGTCAACTCTCCAGGTAAGTGGCTGTTCTGGGGATCAGTCAGTACACTTCATGTGAGCTTCTCCCAGCAAACCACATGGCCAGTTAGCAAGATCAGGGCAGCATCTCGGTGGGATTAGTCATTTGAGTGGTGTATAGCTGGGAGCATGATAAAAATACAGCATTATGAGCCTGCAGTTGGCATGCAGTGAGGTTTGGTCTCTACTGTAAGGATGTCAGCCAGGCTTAGAGGATGATGGTGCCACAAAAACATTAACTTAGGATTGTGTGTTATTTTCTTGCACACCTTTTCTATTGATGAACCACTGTTAATCTCTGCAACAAATGCTTTTGCTTATCACCAAATGCCTTTATGGAACTTCTAAATTTTGAAGACTAAATGGAGTTCTGTGGCTCTCTCACCATAGCACCCCGAAGTGTAGGAACCAAAGGCTCATTAGATTGTGACTAATGAACAAACAACAGCAGCAGTGTGTTTGTTTTCCTGACAAACAGAGGGTCATCTTACAAGAAACACATTCAGAGATTAGTTTGAAGCAAATAAAAATCTCTTCAAGAGTGGAAGCAGCAACAGGTGAAGGAATGAGCTAACCATCTCCATAGTTCCCTTTCCTTCTTGGGAAGTATGTCTCCAGACAAAGGAAGGACAGTTCCATTTCGACTCTGTTGGAGGACTTTTCTCTCAGATATAAGAAAGAAGAACATCTCTTTGTCTGTTCCCAGGACTGTTTTCCTCAGGAACATGTTGCAGATGTTTTTATGAATGGTAGCAGGTTTCAGGTGGTAAAACCCTCCATCAGTCACACAAACTTCCCTAGAGTCAATGTTTAAAAGCAGGAAGCTCAGATTTTTCCCACAACAAATTGCTTGCTGACACATTGTGTCCTCTCCCAGTACAAACCTGGTTTATTTCCTGTTGCATCACTATTTTGCAGATGGGTCTTTGTTGTCTAGTGGGCCCCGATGAAGAGCTCACAATGTATCAGAGTCTTCAGGAAAATCATCCCAACTTAGAAGATGGACAAGATCTTTTACCAGTTTGGTGGGGGAGGGCACTGGGAGCCAGCAAAAAACCCCCAAAATACCCAACAGGAATGTGCTTCTATTTAAATTTTTAGTTATGCTATCTTTCCTTTTCCTTATCCCTCTTGTGTCCCCAACATGAAGACTGCATGATAAAGAAGAGCAAGTCCAATTTGTTACGGTTCAGGAGGAGAAGGAGGAGGGATATGAACATTCACAAAATAATCTGTGGTCAGTCAGATATTACTGGTTTCATTAAAAATTTGTGGGCAAGTGTCATAGTAAAACCAAGCCCACTGTGCTTTTGGATGGATTGAGTTCCCTCCACTGAACTTTGCTGCCGATGAGTTCTCTGAATTACCTTGTAAGGTGATTAATTGTAAAAAATTAATCTTTGCATAATATTAATGACCAAGACTAAACAATTAAGATTGATTTTCATTACCACATACATGGCTTAGATGTGATATAGTTCACAAAAACAAAAACCCACAGTGATTTGGAGCTGCTTCTCTGTGTGTTCTGTTCTTTGTTTCTAGATAAAAATTAACAGCAGAGAAAAGTTCCGGTTTGAGCCTATTTCAGAAAAAAACAACTGTCGGAATTCAGAAACTGTTTTTGAGTTTGCTGCATGTGCTGTTCAAATCCTCTGGAAGCCAGAGACATGTACAGAAACTTTTCTGAGCATAAAACAATATGGAGAGGATGTTTGTTTCAAAATACAGCCCTTCAAAATTGAGCCGTACACTGTGAGGGTGAAAAGAGAAAGTAAGTACCAAACCTTTGAGTTTAGATTACAGATAGCTTGGTATTGCCAGTGCTGCTGAATGTACCATCTCTTCTGTAAGAAGCTTGGGACTTTTCTGTTGATGTTTTATATAATCAGCATTTCAGATTGAATTAGTCTAAAGTCAATTTCTATTTCTTTCCCCCCTTTTTAGTGCTAGATGGAAAGCTCTTGTTTTTGTTTGTAGCTGGAATTTTTCTGTTCCATTTTGCAAACAGCCTGAGCAGGTGAGTACTAGCTGCTTTTGACCTTCTTTCCCAAAGCCTGTGCATCTTTGGTCTGTTTGCTAAGCTAAAGAGGCAGTTCTTTGGGAAAGTGACATAAGGAACTGAACGTATATTTAAAACTTCCTCATACCTTTTGTGTTTGGACAGATTGTGACATACCTTGGAGCGCCCAACTCTTTATCAATTAGCTGTGTTAGGGTTTTTGTATCCAAGCTTCCTGCACTGGGGGACACCAAGAAAATCCTCAGTGAGCAAGTGTGGGGATCAGAAAAGTCCTTTCTCCCTTTTGTGCACCACTGAGGATAGCTGAATGCTAAATAATGCTGATTATCAGTGATGCCTTCCTTGGGGGGAAATATTTAAGATGAAGTCATCTGGGGCCTCTTCTGCCTCCACCTTTGTGCCAGCCTTTCTTCTGATGCATAGCATGTAAGGGAGGATACTCAGTTGTTACAGCAAAATATGTGGCCCACAACTTCAAAGCAAAGTGAGTCACAAAATAATTGTCAGGAAGCACCTCTAAAACAAGCAGAGCAGTAATAGGTTTTATAGCATTAACTCTGAATTAGTAAGTTGGAATTTATAAATGCATCTGCTTAGGAAAAAAACCTTGTGGGTTTGTGGAGGGTTTTCTGCATTTTGAATTAAAATAAAACTTCTCTTGCCATATTGACTATTTCACTTTCTTCTGTGTACTAGAGACTAGAAGGCCAATGCAATCAGAAGTAGCATGAGCTTTAAAAAGCCCCAGCACAGCCTCCTAGCCTGTAACAACTCCAGTGACCTCAAGTACCTTTTGGGAATTTTTCCCTACACAGATTTAATACCTGAACTGGGCCTGTTACCCATATAACTACAACTCTAACTTACAGCTGAGTTAAGTCCTTATTGAAGATCACTGTTTTTACAAATGTTGGCATCTTAACCAAGTACAAATTATACTTCTCACCATATTCTCTCTTGTTCTCTTTACAGGAGTGCCAAGTTCTTTTACCTTTCTGGAATAATACTGGGTGCTCTTGCTCTACTAGTCTTTGTCCTGTTGACACTTAAAAGGTTTATTCCAAGGGTAAATCTACATTTATAAAACAAAATAATAGTAATCATCCTAATACAAGAAGTGAGAGTACAGAGCCAGATTCTGACCTTGTTCTGGTTTTGTGGCCAGGTAACTGCACTGAAATGACTGCAGGATTGCTTGCATCAAGTAAATATAGTTAGGTCAGAGTCAAGTTCTACTTAGCTTCCTCCTGAGTTTAAACTGAACAGGAGATTGGTGATGTACAGGAAGAGTTCATTCTGAAACATAAATTATTTTTATTGAATTGGAGCTAAGCTTACCTTTGAATCTGTGAATCACTCTAAATAAAAATACAGTGGCAACTGAGACAGATTCTCTTCCATTCATCAAAGACAATTCATTGTAAGGCAGATGTGAATTTTTCCTTTACTTTTATAAAGCCTGTGCCTTCCCATAACATTGCTGAGATATGTTAATTGGGAACACAGTGCAGTAGGGTTATACTGTAACTCTGGGACATGATACACAAGTGCAGAGGTGCAGTTGCTCTGCTTGGAATTGACACTATTTCATTGTAGCATGCAGAGGATTGTGCAGTGGAAGTCTCAATACAGATCATAAACCCTGTAGGTCTAAAGAATTTCACATCTGTTTTTGCCTGTGAGTTCCTTTGGAAATAATGGTCCTGATTCTGACTTGAATTTTTTTGATGAAGTTTTTTTTCCTTTTTTTTTTTTTTTTAATTTCTAGCACAGTACCTTCTGGATCTTAATGAGTGGCTCCTGGATGGCCTCTCTCTATTTTATTTACTGCTTCAAAGAGAATATGCAGTGGTTGTGGTCTGAACACAGAATCTACCTGTTGGGTAAGAAAATTACCAAGAAATGTGCTGCAGGTTTTGGTTTAATTTAGTGGTCAGATGAATACCTGCCCATAAAAAAAGAAAATCAAGTGACTCATTTATGGAGTTCTATTTTCTCCTAAGCCATAGACGTTGAAACATTCTAAAGGTTCCTAATCCACTCAAATGAGCACTCACACTGTATCATTAAATAAATAGTTTGATGCAAAGGACTAGTTCTAAGAGCAGATTTTGCCTGCATTATTAGTTCATTGATTTGCTGTTATATACTTTCCCTGTAAGAGCAAAAGAGCAGCTCCTCTGGTTTGCTCTTTGCTGGATGTGGGAAATGGATGCACACATGGCTAAGGGGATGTGGCTGCAGGAGCTGACAGACCTATTGATCCGGCACCTGCCTCGACGTGGTCACGTGAGGAATTCTCGTGCAGCCCACAGCATTGGCTAAAAGCTGTTCAGAGAGAACCTTGTGAACTCTTTGCACACGTTGGAAATACAAAGCACATAAAACATCATGCAGTTATCTAAGACAACACAAGAATCAGCAGGCTACACTTCACAGCAGCTGCAAGCTTTGTGAAGCAAAATAAAAGTTTATAGGTGTAGTTTGCTTCTTTTTCTCCATGTCCTTTTCTGTCCCTACAGGGTATTTTCTGGCTGTTGGGATTGCCAGCTTTGCCATTTGCTATCAGCATGGGCCGCTGACCACAGAGCTCAGCATAACCTTGTTCACATGGATGCTCCAATTAACAGCCTTTGTCCTGATCTACTGTGGTGTCACCATCCCTCAAGTTGCATATGCAGTCATAGCAGTCAGCCTCTGCTCCAAAGGCCTGTGTTACCCCCTGGGTGCTGCCTGTCACATTGCCAGGTCTGTGTCTCTTTGTGAATGTCCAGCTCCTGGGAGCACCAGGAAATACTGGAAGCTGATAATGAAAAAACCCTGTACACTTCAGTCATGATTTAGGAATTTCTAGTACTAGTTCATAATTTTGCCAAACGTAAAACTGCAGTAGGAAAGATTTAAGGTCCTGAGACACAGGAATTACTTTCCATTTGGCAGTTTTAAGCATGAGTTTTGTTCTGTGGATAATAGAGAAATGTGACTGTGTTCTTAAGGACAAATGTAGCACCTTCTAGTGCACGGCATATGGTAACCAGAACATTTCTGTTTGATTGATTAGACTGCAGCAATACTGCCTTGGTTTGACGTGTAGTGAGAGAAGCTGCAGGGAACTCATACGGAATCTTAGGGATAAAACAGTGTACCACCACCGAGGAAGCAGCTGTTCAAAAGTGACAGTCCTTGGAGGTTGAATAGAGTTCAGAGACTAAAATCACATGTCCACAAAAATAGCGTTCTCCCTTGATTTCAGATTTCCAAGGTTGTTACCTCCCTGTGATTGATGAAAGCAATATATTAGAACTATGGAGATATTCCTCTGTACTCCTAGAGGCCCATTTACATTGTGGATTTGGAAAAGGAACTGCCTGCAGTAGATAGATCTTAACTTGCAAAGTATTTTCAGTAGCAATACAGGAACACCGTGTTTGCTCATCCTTGAATTTGAAGCATGTTTTAGCACAAGCGCAACTCTCAAACGAAGATTTTTAAAAGCCCTGCCAGTTTACATCTGTTTTTTACCTTCAGTGATGGATGGCATCCAGGTTCAGAGTCTTGAGTACAGACTGTTCCATAGCTGTGGACTCCGCTGAACCGCAGAGAATTAGGAAGAGCCAAAGGCTAGAACTGGCATAACCAAAATAATACAAACCAAATAATTTGTGTTTGGTTTTTTTTTTTTTTAAACATTGTTTAGTTTTGAAGAACATACTGCTTTGGTCTTCCCTTTTTACATGCTGAAGTGGGGACTGAACTGAAGCTTTTTTATTTTAGGTAGAATTTATCATTTGTTGTAGACCCATTTTTGCCTGCAGCTGAGGAGCACCGGCTGTTTCAAAAGCAACATGTAAGATCAGCACCTCTTGTAAGCAGGTTCAGAACACTCTGGAATCAGTATGATGTGGCCTCAAGTTCACAGAAGACACTTGCTTTACTCTGAAACTGTAGTTTATTCTTCATGTGGTTCTTTTTTTTTGGTTTTCATGAACTGATGCTTCTATAAAGGAATACAGCTCTACAAATCTCTCTTAGGAGAATAAGGGCTGTTTTCTTTCTCTGTTTCAAAATCCTTAAGCCACATCACCAAACTGTGAGGCCATGATGCCAGATACACAGTTCAGAGCAGCAAATATATCAAAATAATTTAGAATCTTGCGGTATTTCTTGTTAAGAACAGTGAATCTCACTGAGCCAGCAAGACCCTTCACCATTTGACCTAAACAATGGCTACAGTTCTCTGCTTTAAATGGATATAAGGAGGGAAGTTGAACACTGCTGATGTTGGAGCAGGTGTTTTTATACAGAGCTGAAAGTTTTATGGGCATCCAGCCCTTGCTTATCTTAACTCATCACAACATTTAAATTGAAAGCAGTCGACAGAAGGGAACAGAACATGGCACACTTTCTAATTTATATCTAATTATATTATACATCGCTACGCAGCAGCTAAAAAACCATCAGATTGTAAACATTTTGGCCTCAGACTACTCAGTTTTGAAATTTAGAGTAAGATTTAAGAGAAGCAATCTAGTAAACAACATGAACAACTCACAACAGGCTTAGAGCATTGCTTATCTTTGAAGTAACATATGCAGACTGGGTTTTGATTCAGCCCATGTCTCTGCGCAGACACATTTTGCATTTTGCACCTAAAAATGGCTGAGCAAGCAGCCATCTCTTTAATTCTGTGAGATTTTAGTCCATGCATACACAATAAGGACATGATCTTAAGCTTATCTGAAGCTCATTAAATATCATGTGAAATTCTACAGCTTCGGTTAAGACCTAGGGTAAACAGGCTAGCAAACATTACATACCTTGTCCTCAAATATAAGAATGCAGCTTGTTCTCTTAAAAGGATAGAGGTGATTAATGCATGTTAACAGCAGATAGAGAAAAAGGGCAGATAATAATTACGTGCCAGAAGACTTTAGAAATACTGCTTATTTTAATTTCATTCTAGAAAAATGAAGCATCACTTTAAATCAAAAAAATTGGTGTTTAAATACCTTACTGAAGAGGAGTATCGAGAACAAGGTGAAAGTGAAACTATCAGAGCTCTGGAGGAGCTGCGCTCATTCTGCAGGAGCCCTGACTTCCCATCGTGGATAGCTGTGTCCAAACTCCAGGCTCCACACAGGTAAGAAAACCTGGCTCCTCTAAAACAGGAAACACATTGCACGGACACTGGCACACAGCAGACCTAAATGCCACTTCAGGCACTGTTCCAGGTGTGTTTATCTTGCACATCCCACTCAGGACCACAGCCACGCCTCTCAGGGGTATTACCTGCTGGTGGCATTAAACTTCTGTTTGTTCCTCCCTGACCACAAATTACTCTTGGGAGTTTGCAGACCTTCACAGCTAATTCAGAGTCATAGAACTTGAAGGCTTCCTGCAGTGCCTCTCTAAGCTCTTGCGGTGACCATGGTGGCTCTCTAACCAGTGAAACTGCCCTCCTTCAGGTTTTAGGGCAGTGCCCTTTTCTGTGGTGTAAAATTGGGGCAGGCTGAAGATACATACTCAAATACTGCCTATATTAAGCTCTCCAACTGCAAACCTGCACAGTCGGAATTCTATTATTGAAGTATCACTATCTAAGACCAAGAATACAGAGAAAGAAATCAATACTTGCACCTAGCAAGCAGAACAGGTAGAAGAGCTGTGCTATGTATAGCTTAAGAGATAAACTTGAGACAAATACAGGTCAGGAAGGGTCAAGCAAGAAAAGCCAGAAAACACTGCAGAATATAAAATTAATTATAACAGTGTATTCCCATCAAAACAAAAACTTGAAGATACCAGAAGCAGAGTTTCATATATTAGCCAGCCACAAAGACTTAGTCCTTGCCACAGAACCAAGTGTCAGGATTTTAAAGGAGCCCCTGTCAGCTTGGAATTTAATCAATAACAAGTTAAACCCAGTTTCAGAACCTTCACTTCCTTGGATTGGCATGCAGACAACCTCTCTGCCAGGTTTTATAGATTTACTGTTAAACAGTCTTACTTTCTAAGCTGCTTGCCTTCTTTAGCATGATGGAAAGATAAAGAAGTGAAAGCTTACTGTTGTATTGTACAACTGAATACCACCAAATGTACAAAACAACTGAGACTAACGTATTTTCTAGCTGTCATTTCGTTAATAGAGCTGTTATAAACTGTTCACTAATTGAGAATAGGGAAATAAAAAGGAGAACCAACAGCAATCAGATTTGGAGAACCCCTCCCAGCTCCCATTAAGCATCAGACGGTGGTTCATCCCAAGGCAAAGCTGTTCCCCATTTAGACTAACAGAGCTTCCAAGAACAGCAAGGTGACGACATTCATCTCACAGAAATGTTAAGTCTGAAATGTAAATTATTGATCAGTTTACCAGAACTCCAGAATGTAGCTGCATTTCCTTTTTCATACATTTCTCTGATGCTGTCGACACTTACCCAGGTGTCAGAACTGCCGTCTGTTCCCACATGCTTGCCAGAAACCTCCAGCTCTGTTCTCTCTCCTCAATGGAGTTGCCCACTGAAAGTAAGATTTGTGGCAAATTGCAGGGTAGGGACAGTGCTGAGTTCATGCTTTGTTCTGCCACACCTCCAGTTCGGGATTTACTTGGAACAGCTGCAGAATTCCCAGTCTGCAGCTCCAGGTTCACCAGAGGCAGGAATTCTTTGGCAAGACTTGAGCTCAGCTTGCCCACAGCCTGCACACAGCACCAGCAGCCAGGGGACTGCACAGCAATGTAGGAGTGCAGAATTCTTGCCATTTTTTCCTTTCATTATCAGTATCAACATACCTGAATTCTTACAGCCTTTGTCTCACATATGCTACAGCTTTAATTTATTTTTAGAATCTAGAGTACCAACTACCCCACTGTACAAATGCTTACTCTGGATTACCCCGCAAGTACTGACAAGATGTGAAAACGAAGTTAGATCTTCTTGCTTAGTCACAAGACCTTGCAGATGGTCTCCAGGAGAGCAAAAGTTACTTCTGCAGAAAATACTGAAAAGATGAGCCGGGAAAACCAATCTTTGGGGTTGTTGCCATCCGTTATTGGAACTTCCCCTCATCTGCACTGCCTGTGGGGTGTCCTTACAACACTTATCCTTAAATACCAATACCCCTAGTATGTACAGTATGTACAGTATTTCTTTTAATTTCTCAGCTGATCACTTCTCCCTTTAAAAATTTGGCAGGTTTGCAGCTTTTGTTCTGGGATCTCCCCACGTCTCACCTGCAGAAACAAAGGCGCATGATGAGCAGTATGGCATTGGGGGCTCCTTCCTGGAAGAGCAGCTGTTTGAGACAAGGGCACAGTCTGAGCAAGATGAGCCAGCCAATTCCATCCATGAAGAAGATGAGGAGAATGAAAATGAAATGCATACACAAACTCCATTTCCATATGCTACTGAGCTGCTCTGAGCTTTGAGAAATAACAAAAAAATAAAAAAAGACAGAAAACACACTTATCCTAGAAAGGGAAGATACAGAATGAGAACTCACACTTGGCCTTTTCTTGTGGTTGCTGGTGGACAAAGAAGGATTTTTGAAAAAACTGTTTCCTGTATCACCGATGTTACCTGATTAGAGCAACAGAAGGAAACCATAGGGGCTATTCAAGTGAAGAGGAATCTCATGCTGTTGGTGTTTTCACTGGGGAAAACAAACATTGTGTATTCCCAAGGCAAACACTGTCCACCAGGATGCCTTGTTTTAACCAAGGATACTACCTCTAGAAAACAGAGAATCTGTTTTGGCCCTTTCCGTCGTCAAGTCCTCTGTGCTGAGCACTAGAGGGAGGAAAAGCCATTTTTAATACTCTCCTTTTACTAAGTACCCTGTGTGTCAACACCTCCGATAGCGCTGTTGGAGCGTCGATAAACTGTGGTTGTTGTTTGTGAGACTTTGCATAGAGAGTTAACGCAGCTGAACGAGGTTTGTCTCCTCTTCTGGCTGGGCTTGCTGTCTGTTAGCTTCATCCTACCTCTGCCTTTTGTTTTACGCTCCCCTTACCCCTCAGAACGCTGTCTGACTTTTCACCCTCTGCCCATACTGTTCTGTTCTTGATCTCTGCTGCAGCTATACTGCATTTTGTTCTTTCCAAGTCTTTGTTTTCTTACGTACTTTCTTCCCTCTTGTACAGACCCGTCTGCTAAACCTTTCTCTAGCCCTCTGCTTCTCCCCCTCTGACAATATAGATGGTTTAGGAGAGGTTTTTGCTATTCCCTTCAGTGTGAGCTTACCTCAGGTGGGTGCTGCTGTCCATTCCAGGCCTCTGAAGAGCCCAGAAAAGACCACAAAGGCTGAGGCTGTTTCAGCTGCTTGGAGAAACTGCTGTCAGCAGGGCCAGAGTGCTGCTTTGACCCTGGAATTGGGAATGCAGATAACCCACACAGAGTTCCACTGGCCTCAGAGTACTCAGTAGTTTGCTCACTCAGTAAGAAGCAGAAAGTCATTCCTGGCAAAACAAGGACGGGAGGATACCTGGCTTTTACCTTCCCTTTCTCAGCCATTTGTGAGACTTCTCACAGGAGGTATGTGAGGAGGAAAAATAGACCAGTGAGAGAAATTCAGGCAGTCCCATGTCTGTCAACTTACGTATTACACAGTCCTAGGCTAGGGAGTAGAGCGTGTACTTCAGGTCATCCACCTGCAGATGTCTTTTCCTTTGTTTGTTCTTTAGACTATCCCTCCCTATTTTCTTCAGTTCTCACTTTGCTGTTTTCTTTTACTGTCTTACAAACTGCGGAAAACAAAAGACCATTAATTCTGTCACTGTCTGATCTTACAAACCCACCAGGAACTGTGAGTGATGGGGAGCAGCTGGTGCTCAAGAAGGGCATGTCAGACTGGGATCTACCTGCTTTAATGGGGTGTCTGTTCTTTGTAACATGCCTGGTGGTGCACTGTGACTGCAGCAGTGCAGGTGCTCTCCTGGGTTCTCCTTGTCCATCGCTGCACCAGAGACAAAACCCGTTACCTCTAACGGTGCTAAGAACTGTGGCCATGCCATAATCCAAGAGCTCCTCTGTGTAACAAAGGACTCAGAGTTGGTGCTTGAAAGCCCTAAAGCCTTACTTACGTGGTCTTTCCTCTTTGTATTGCTTCAGCTTTGCTTCAGTTTAAAAGGAACACTTCCATTTTACTAAAGAGACACTTAACACCCGTTAGTGCCATAAAATTATAAGTACCTATGCAGATTCTAAAGCATGTTTAGCAGAGAAAAGCCCTGTCAAGCAGGTGATCCAAAATGCACTCACTGTTAAGTCAAGAACATTCAAAAACACAGCAAGAGTTCTGTCTAGGAAGGCCACTACCAGCAAGACTCGCCCCTAAGAGAGGCTGCTGCTACCAAATCCACAGCTAAATTGCCACCTAGAAGTCAGATTTGGCTTGGGGGGCTCTGGCACTAGCAACAAGCAGTTGTGAAAACAGAGGAAAGCTTCATTATCTTGGATGGTTTGGGAGAAGGGTGGAAACGCACCCCCTGAACAACTACCATAGACCAAATTAAGATTTATTTAATCTTTTCCTGTTGTCACCATCATGAAAATTATGTACTTAAAATCATTACAGATTAGGCAAAGGATACTCAAAGAGATGTCTTAATGTTTTATGCATGTTTTAAAGTACACAGGTTTTTTTCAGTGTACTTCATAGTTAGCCAAGAACTCCCGTAAAAGCAATTTGAGGCCAAGGAAGACAATCAGATTTGTCTGAGCTTAAACGCAGTTTTTCTGGATGTCCTCTCTTTAGTGAGGTAGTGATGATTATCCTTCCAAAATATGGAAGTCCGTAAGTCCATATATGTACTATATAAGTACATAATATGTATTTACATACAATAGCCCAGATTATACATTAAGGTAGTATTTTACCTAAGCAATATGTTAAATANCCTACTTCAACAATGAAAAAAGTTAAAAAGCAATAAAAATGAAAAAGAAATAAAAATTAACCCACGTTGTATGTAGTTGTGAGAGCCATCATTTGGCAGGGATGGGTAAATACTATCCAAAGTAGAGCAGGAAACTACTAAATGCATGCAAGACAGAATGGCAGCAACATGAGAAAGATGATTGCTACCTTAGTGGGTAGCTAATAGTGACCTTAAAAATCCTCCCAAGCCTGTTCCAACACTGGAAGTGTTTCATAAACAAAAGCCACCAAAACCAGCTGCTGTCACTGGAGCCCTGTTCACTTGCACAGTGCTGCTGTGATATGTGGAGATGACACAGCCTTACTGAAACAATAGTTAAGTACTGTCCAGTGTTCAGCTAGAAAATCTGGGAACAGAATCTAGACATTAATCCATTGCCCTAACTGTTATAAAAGCCTTTCTCCCTTAACAAAGGATGTTACATTTTTCTCTGTTCTCTGTGGTGTTTACAGTGATGCCCTGCACTCTTCCATATCGGCCAGTTTACAACGCACATTGGTTTGTGTCCTGTACATTCCCTGCACAGGACAGAAGGGAATTGGTGCCTACAGTCAGATTTTATTATCAAATACTGTTTTTAACGCAGTGCAAGAGTAGTTCCCAGGCTCTTGGTTCAGCATCCTCCAGTGACTTTAGTAAAAGGTCATTATCACTGAATTATTTTCACTGCAGGTGGTTATGTTCACTGCGAACACTGTAATATGAGCAAATGAAATAAAAGTTCATGTTGATACTATTAAATATGTTATGGATATTTTATATTTCTTACCACAGTTTTTACAGTTTCACAAATATCAAAATCCAGGTGTACATGTCCATTTTGCAACATAGAATGACTATACAATTCCAAAAAGAGCAGGCATTTCAAATACACAATTCTGAAGTGTAAACACAGTGTACAAGCTCTTCACTTCACAATCCAGGTGCTATGCAGTAGCAGCTGAGGTAACACCGTACAGCATGAACTCAACAAATGGTTGGTTAGCCTCAAGATGATTTTTAGCATCCTTCTGTCCTGTCACCTGTTCAGTCTTTAGTTCTCCCCCAAGTTATACAAACATACAATAAATACATTTCTGATTTTAAAGGACACTTAGACAAGTCATGAGGATTTATGTGAGTACAGTACATTTAAGTTCAAGTGCAAAAAAAGTAACTAGTGGCTAGTCATTGATGTTTCTTTTTATTGTCTATGGTGTTGGTCCCAGGCACTGCCAGAACGTGGGTTGTTCTAAAAGCACAGCTAAAGCACAGCTATGGGACACCCCTTCAGTCAAGCTAACATGTCAAAGTGGGTAAACCTGTGCACCCCCTTCCCTGCTCAGCTGCTGCCACCTTCCTCTCCCTGACTCTGGGCTCCTGTTGGCCTTGCCTCTGGCTCACTGCAGTCCCACAGCAGCACCTTCCCTGTGGAAGGCCTTGCATCTCACACACATCCCACTTCCAGGAGGGCAGCTGAGCAGTGCTCCCTCAGTCCCATGGGAGCTGGGTGCTCAGGATCTCCTAGGAACAAGCTGTTCATCTAAGAAAATGGGCCAAAACACTATCCTGACTAAACCCCCCCGACTCTTCCCTGAGCCCGAGGATTTCCCTCCAGCAGCAATTTTCACTATGCACCAGCACAGGCTGGCTGCAGACAGTATTAAGAAGCTTAACAAAACATAATCCAAAGTCCTCCAGTGTCTTGACAATGGGCAAAGTAACTTCCTAAACATACTGCAATTGAGCTACATTTGCTTCCTCCTGAGAATCTCTCACTCTACTCGATTTCTGCATCCACTACTTTGCCCCTATAATCCTAAACATTAAGATTTTTAGGTGATTCCTCCCTACCCCCCCCACCTTCCCTAGGCACTTAAAGCTTACTGTTTTCTTAATAAATAACCACAGTAACTACACTGCATTAAATAAACCCTTGTATAAGATGATGAAATAAGAAGCCCCAAAAGACCATTGATCATTCTCAGGCTGTGCAATCTTGATCAAAGATTCTTGTCTCAATATAACATCAAACCTAAAATTACCCAAATGCACACAACCTTATGCCCAACTGCAGGGCTGCAAGCACAGAGGGTACTTCAGAAGCCTTCCTCCAGCTTTTGTGTTGCACTAAAACGCCAGTTCAAAACCTTTGCTTTGCAGAACTAAACCTTTATCTCAAAAACAGAACATTAGCTTAAAAAACATATTCTTTGAATATGTGTGTAGTTTACTTAATCTGTCACCATAATATTAAGATACACTTCCTTAAGCTACTCTATTTCTGAGAAACCTTTCCAGAGACAGTTTCACGACATTCTTAGAATTATTGGATCTGTTATTTTCTAACAGACTATTCAGGGAAACTCAGTGTCTCTCTTTAAAAGTCTTTTAATTTTGATTTGGGAATAAATTTAAAGAAAAAAAATTATCCAACCAAGTCAGACACTCTGTGCCTCAACAAATGAGGAGTGAACTCCCTTTTCTCCACAGATTGCAAAGAAATCTCATAGCACTTGACACTGCTTTAGCAAAGCAGCCGAGAATTCTTCCTACCATCATATCTGGCCACATCACTTCCCTCAAGAATCCGAACTTTTGGCTTCCCTGCTCATGTTGCTCTGTGTAGTCATATGAATATTCTTTATATAGTTAAAAGCTTGCACTGCATCACATTATGATTGTTAAGATGAAGGAAGTCCTACTTTTGAGCTCCTACTCCAGCGTTTCCCAGGTGAGAAGCAGAATTCCATGCACTGGATTTGGTAAGATGAGCGCATCTCAGGGCCCTGCAGCAGCAGGCTGAGCGTCATGATCCGACACAACACGGCTGCCATCTGCTTGGGAATCTGATGTTACTGTAGGTGTTGGTGCCGAACAATTTCTGGACTGCTCAGAATCTGTCAGATTTTGGGGTTGTCGTGCTGAGCTGGCTGACGAAGCACTGCAATTCTCATTGGTTTTCTAAAAAGAGGGGAAAGGATTGCATGCCAAAAGTCAACATGAACACTCAGGACACTCTCCCCACTGGCACACCCCCAGATGCATTCAGGCACTGCTGGAAAGTCACAAAGCACTTGCTTCGAATGCCCGCAACATAACAAGTCAAAGCAGCAAAGCAAAAGTAGTACATTTAAATCCAGATGACACTAATAGCAAGCAGACAGTAGCTT
This sequence comes from Edolisoma coerulescens, assembly GCA_013397115.1. Classification (NCBI taxonomy): domain Eukaryota; kingdom Metazoa; phylum Chordata; class Aves; order Passeriformes; family Campephagidae; genus Edolisoma; species Edolisoma coerulescens. The sequence goes on from VWZW01001754.1 coordinate 1,477,871, forward strand.
ACCTTCCATCTCTTTTCCTAACTGCACTTTCCCAAGAAGCATGCAAAAAACAAACTTGTTGTGTTTCAAGGGGAAAAAAACAATTAACTGGACTTCAAAGTGTTTAGACAAGATAATTCTTTTGACTAAGCAAGTCTATAACTTTTTTTTCCCCACACTTCTTAAATACAGGTATTCTTAGTTGATCCCTCCCTCCCTCCCCAAGATACTGCTCAGACTTTCTGACTGGCAGGACTTTTGCTGTACTGATGTACAAATCCATCCAGTCTTCTCAAACAAGCCTTACCAGGGAACATAAGAGCATATTTAAACACCAGTTACATTCCCAGGGCTGAAACAGCAAACCTCCACACTAACACATTCCATTAGAAGGTGATGCACTGCCTATGATTATTTGTTTTGCATTGAAGCACAGAGAATAAGGCTAGTATGTGTTTAAGCAAGCAGAAGCAAAACTGATCCAAAATCTTAATGAAATAAGAAGGAATCATTTTTGTCACTAATTCTCTGTGCACCGACCCTCCTTCCAAATGATCTATTTTTATTTTAAGGAAGCTATTTTAAAACTTTAGTAAGAGCTGGACAGCCTTTTCCTAGTTCCCGTATTTTAATATCATCAGCCTAAAATAAATGACTGAGCACAAAACCTGAAATATTTTGGAAGAACGAGTTTGTCCTCTTGGAGCACTGAAACAGGGATGAGAAATTTTGGAGAATACACGTGACGAAGAAAATGATACAATGAGGTGCATTGAATTTTGGCACATCAACAAGAAGTACTTTTATATCAGCACTGTATTTTTACAGGAAGAAAAGCATAATGAAGAGACCATGTGCCATAGAGAACAGGGATAAAAGCCCTTCTGGCCACTTCACAGTGCTCAGGGAAGCAGCTGGGTTGTGTCCAGCAGTGTTGGAAAAGTCACTCTCAGACACCACACACCTGCAAAACATTATTTTCTTGCCATGTTCATTGCCTAAGTTCTGTGTAACTTCTTTTCTCTGATTTTAGAGAGGACAGCTTACACTAACCAAGACCCTGAGGACATTTGCAATGGGAAGCTGAGCAGTTTGTCTGGACCCATTACTTCGATGTCAGAGACCTTGTGATTATCTTCAGCTCACATTGTCTCTGGAAAGGTCAAAGCCAAACAAAAGCCCCAACCAACCTAAAGCATGCCTGTAGCACATTTCCAAGAATAAAATCAAGTAAGAAAGGCAAGAGATCACTGACCAGGTGAAATTCCTACACACTGCTCTGCTGATTCACACCCATATGCCAAATTACCCACTGCTAAAGACAGCACTTGTGGAAAAAGCATTTCTGTGTTTACGCCTACGGGGTGCAAGAAGGAACCTCACCCACTCCTTCCAGGCAGGTAAACACAGCGACTGAGACTGACTGTGCTGTTCTAAACCCTGACTGACAGCACTTCCCTACTGGGCTTAGCACTGTGTTCCAGCTCCAGTCTGAAAGGCATGGCCAGAGCACTTCAAGCTCAAGATCCAAGCCCATCCAACCACTGAGGAAGCTATTACAAGCTGTTCTGGGGACAAAAAGGGAATGGTGTAAAGTAAGCACCAGCCACCAGATATTTTAAGTCCCAGGATGGCTCTTATCTGGTGTAACTCTAGGTAAAAAAGAGATTAACTTCATTTGAAAAGAAGGCTCTATATCCAATCACTAGCTGTCTTGCACACAGCAACCATGTAGATGTCTGACAGCATCATCTAAGGAAGCAAAACTAAATAAAAATAATTTTACAGTCTGTTAAACAGCTGTGCATCTTCATGTTCAATTATCACCTTGTAAATTTCGCAAAATGCGTAACCTGCACATTCCAACTAATATGAAAAGAAATGTAAACAAATATATCCAAATCCATAAAATAGAGTCCCTTTCTATGTCTGTTCTTCTCCTACCATCTTCAGGAAGATACTACTTACAAAACTAGTTATTCCTGCTGCATTATACATAGAAAACAACTCTATTTCATGCAGTATTTCAACTACTATGTCACAAGTCCAGCTTTATTACAAGTTGACAGAAAATACCTGCCAGGTACTAACAGATTTACAGAGCTATAAAGGTTTTCAAGCAGCTAAAATTACATAAGAACTTCCTGAACATTAGAAGATTACCTGTAAAGGCTGATTCTCAGGAGCTGGATTGGTTTTGGATAGTTTAACCATCTCTTTTATCTGGTAGACAGCGTAAGCTAAGGTAACCCAAGGAGAAGAGCTGATGCCCCAGGCAGGCTTGTTCACATCCTCTTGCTCTTCTTGGTGTTTAGTTTTCTTTGGAGGGAGTCTGGGCTCAGTCCGAGGCATGATATCTTCCGACTGCTGTTGTACAAGGTCAATAGTTGCTATGGGAACAGGACTGGAAGGCACTGGAATCCTTTCCGCCAGCATTGTCTTTTCTGAAGTTTAAAACAAAATAGTCACTGGCAAAGCCAACAAGCTCAAAAAAAAAAAAACAAACCCCGAAGCAGACAATGAGCATGAAGTGTTTCTTGCTTTCACACTATGGTTATCACTGCCCTGAAAGCAGAACACTGGCACGAACAGCCACCAGCCAGACACAGCGCAGTCTGGTTAGGGAAACGTGGCTGGTGCCTGACAAGCACGGCTGCTGTGCCACTGCACAGGGGCTGAGGAGGAGGAAAAACTCCAGTTGTTCCCAAAGAATAGTTCCTATGGAGTTATGCAGTTAGTGGGACAAGAATTAAGGATAGTGACACACTGGAAGACACAAAGTATCTGTCAGAGAGTTTCAGGTAAAGGAAGAAATCCTCCCATGAGACCTTCACATCTAGGGTCTTCCAATAAACTGTAATAGTTTTCATAGTGATCTTGAAATGTCATCCATAAAATTACTGCCATGACCCAAACCAATGTGCCTTACAATCCTGAAGAGCCAGAGTATTTATACAAAAAATAATTAGATTTTTAGCAACTGTGGGATATTTTCAGTAATAGCTGTGTGCTCTCTGTAAAAAACACATTCTGTAAACTTTGAAAAAAAATTTTTTTCCAAGGAAAATATTTTACAGATTAAAAATATCTTTTTTTCAAAATTATAAAATCACATTTGGTTTACAAACTCCTAGATAGTACTGGATATTTTAGGCAAGGGCTGGATGTTCTCTAGGAGCGAAGACATGAAGAGACTACTCCTGCACACACTTGACCACATGCTTCATTTTACTCATCCAACTGGTCTGCTTGAAAGCAGCCTAATTACTGCCATGCTTAAAATTAACATACACACTGTTAAAATGGGTAGTGTGTATTAAATGAAAACTAAAGACAGAAACAAAGAAAACAAGGCCACCATGAACAAACTGGCCTTTTGTAGATTCACATGTAATTAATGATGGCAAACTGAAGCAGCAAATATCCTTTGCATCTTCCCATTTTTTGCCATTATCATTTGAACACAGGTGAAGAAAATACTAGCAAAATACATATTTGAACACTTCAGTACAGGCAACTTGATAACTACTTAATTTCATATTCCAGCTAAAGAAAACTAACTTTAATTTCATACTCAAAGCTCATTTTGGAAAGTATTTGGGTAAAAAGCAGCTCAAAAATTCATGATTTTTCACAGTTTGCCAGAGTTTTATTGTCTTTGTAAGAATTACATTTATGGTAAACCCCTAAGCTTGTTCCAAGTGTTTAATTTCTGGTTAGCCTTTATACTGATAAAAGCAGAGATTAAAAAGTTCAAGTTCCACTAGAGGGGAGACATCTCAGGTTTACAAAAAATCTGTAAAATTTTGTGTCCTCTGAAGCCATCTCTACAATTTCTAGCAGGTGGCTTTGACTGGTAGAACATGAGAGCAGGAAGTGGGATCAAGGTGACCTTAGAGAATTGATGCAACTGACATGACTCACTACAGCTCTTCACACTAACCTAAGGGATTCTCAGAACTGAGAGGACATACAGGCAGCAAAATATATCATGCTTTGCTTCTATGGACATTCAAGAACTCAATGCTGCCCTCCTTACAGCAGCAGCAGCCCACTTCAATTTATTCATTGCTCAGGACAAAAACTTCCCTCTTGAAAACAAACTGCTTTCTCAAAATCCAAGTTAAGACACCAAACATACAAAATTAAAGCTGCCAGAGCAGCTACAGAGAGATCTTTTTTCATTACTTCTAATTCTGTAGTGTCTCTGTGACACGAACATTTACCTTCTTCTTCATCAGGAACCAGCATCCACTGGATCAGTGCAAACAGAAGCAGAATCACTAAACAAGCCATCCCTATTCCTCTGAATGTGGCAGCAGGACCTGTAATGAGATTTTTTTTTTCTAAACTGAGAACCTACTTACTTAATAAAATAAAATGAGTCAGCATTATGTGCTTCTTGGCTACATATTGCCCATGTAGACTCTTATTAGCTTGTTTCATTACATTTTCCTCCCCCATCACTTCTTCAACAGGCTTTGCAAAGGATTTTTAAGCAAGTAATTAGATTCTCATTTGTTCATCGAGAGGCTTTATAGTATCAATCTATTCTCTCACAAAGGATTCATTCATCTTACTTACAGATCAGGTTGGGTATTTGACACAACACTGAAAATATCTAGGCGTAACATATTTAATCAATCTGGAACACTGACAGAACAAAGCCAGGAGCAATTTGGTCTGAATGCAGTGCTGACCTTGCTTTGATCAGCGGCCTGGACTGGGGATCTCAGGGCCCTCCCCAGCCTGAGCAGTTCTATGATTCTGTGATCCATACAAAGTGTATTACTCTTTAACGTATAACAATACCTACAGCATAAATAAGTTTAAAGCCGACAGTTCAGTAAAACCAGAATAAACAAAATTTTCAATATGATTTTTCCTTACCGAAGTAATTGACCAAAACCCCTCCAACCATGGCTCCGCATCCCCTGCCCAGCCCCAAGTGGAGACCTTGCAGTATTCCCTGGGCCGAGGTTCTCAGCTCCGGAGGCACAGCCGCGCTGAGGTACGAGATGCAGGCTGCCCAGATAGCTGCGTGTGTGACACCTGGAGAAATGAAACATCGTCAGGACACCAAGGCCACCGGGTACCAACACAACATCTGAGCAACTGCAGTCACCAGCAGGAGCACATGGAGAAAAACCAACAAAGTCCCTCCAGTGACAAATGGCTGTGGAGTACAAATCAGCTTTTGGTAATGTGATACTGGCCACCAAGCCACAGGGAGACAGGACAACTCCTTCTGCAGAGTCTGTCAAAAGCTCTTTCTCCCTCTAAGATGACCTCACTTCTTGAGACACAGTCCCTAGGGAGACAAGTCTCTCTGTCAGATTCCTTGTGCCTTCAGAAGTGACCCAGGGCCTTTGGAATACAGTCCCAATTTTACAAGCTGCAGGCAATTAAAGCATTGCTGTCTCTCAGCAGTCTCCTTACTGCCACAGTGAAGGCAGCACAAAGGTCATAGAATCCAAACAGTATCAGAGACATCCATGCCATTTCAGAGGCAAGAATTAATCCCCTCCTGCCCTTCTCACTCCTCCCAAAAACCCAGCACCTCCCAGCAAACTCTGAACTCAACACCAACACACTCTGCATTTGGGCATGGAATGGTCCAGATGGGAACAGCACACAAGCTCCTCAGGGTAGGCCAAAGATGTCGCTTTCCATGGCTGCTATTGAGAGGCAGAGTCAGTGTGCCTCCCTCTTGCTGTGCCTGCATCCTGCCCTGTGCCTGCATCCTGCCCTGTGCCTGCATCCTGTGTGGGTGCTGCCACTGCTTCAGCCACTCCTGCAGCAGCAGTCCTCACTGCCATCAATCACGGCCCCACAGCAGCCCCAGTCCTCACTGCCATCAACCATGGCCCCAGAGCAGCCCCAGTCCTCACTGCCATCAACCATGGCCCCACAGCAGCCCCAGTCCTCACTGCCATCAACCCCACAGCAGCCCCAGCTCCCAGCAGAGATCTTGCAAGTGTCTATCTGGCACATGCCCGGCAGATTCAGGGCTGGAACACTTTTTCCTCCCCCAGGAGAGCTAAGGGAAGGCCAATGCATGACCCTTGGCGTGGGAGACTGGCTGCAGGTGGAGCCCTGGCCTTGGAGCACTTGCCTGAGGGCCTGTGTGGAGGAGGGAAGAACAGGACAGGAAAAGGCAGGGTTGAGGAGAAGTTAGAAAAACAAAACAGTTTCGTAGTTCATCACACATTAAATAAGCCTGAACTATTTTGCCACCCTCAGATTGAGTGGGAATATTTTTTCCTTATTTCAGAGGTATTAAAAATAGTCATCACAGTTTACGAATGCCTGAGCTCTACTGCCTCAGTTTTAAACAAATATTGGCACAACTGATGATTCAGTCAACATGTTTCTGTCCTCTACACTTGACTTAGTAATGAACAGTTGGACAATCAATAATTACTTAGGCATTTAGGCTGAAGACTCCTAAGAGCAAGAAAACATATTTTCATAACGTACAGAATAATTTGGATTTTGGTTAGGTAAAATGATAAATAGCACTATATGAAATTGATATAGTGCAGGTATACCCATGTTAGACGTCCACCAGGCTGTAAAAGTCAAATCCATTCCAAATCAACCCCAAAATTCCTCGAACTCTGGGTATTATACATATATATGTGTATATATCGCTATAAGTTTTGGTAACAGTACATCACTGAGTTGAAAAACAAAATGCTTGCATTAAAATGATTCTGTATTACCTTACCATTTATATTTTAAGGCTTTAAAACTCACAGATTTTCTACTCAAAAAGCTTAAGAGTTTTAAAACTCATTGAGTCTCTATTCTTTTTAATGTAGATCCACGGACGCATTGCAAATAACAACCAAGAACTGCCCAATAATAAAGCAGAGCTAATTTTAAATAGGTAAAGTGGTTTTGGTTTAGAAAGTACATCAATTAACATAAAACATGCAGTTTTATCAGCTATTTGGAGCAAGTCAATTTTTAAAGCCAGGCAAATAAAAAACACATCAGAAATTATTTGAACTATGAAGCACAATACCAGTGAGTTTGTTTGAACACAAAACGCCATAACTTAGCCAACAGGTTCTTGGATGTTTTCATCTTTACCAATGAAAGTCCCACTAGAACACAGTGTTCCTGGTTTCTCTGAAAACAAATCCATACCTTTAAATCAGCTCAATACACTTGTGTTTAAAGGCACAGCCTTTTTATTTTAGTACGTGTACATTATTAATGTGATTTTTTAAAATAATTATTTCTACAACAGTGACTATTTGGAACAGTTTTTACCACAACTTGCATAAGAAGTCTGGTCCGGATTACTGTTACTGCTAACCACAATTCTTTTTAAAACAAGTTGCTCACTATATTTTTTGTGACATTATTTGCTAAAACCACTAACCACCATTTCATCATCTACACTACAGTTCCAACAAGTGCAGCAACCCTAGAGTGATGCTTGTAATTTTAGTGAATTTAGGATAACTTATATGTAAACCATGATGTAGTGGGTTGAAAAAACTTGAGTTGATAGACAGACTTGTAAGCCAATCGCTTCTCGTGATTTCGCGTATCAAAGTCAGCACAGCCGCGAGAAAGGGAGCTTTTGGTTTTCCGGTCTTCCCAGGAGGGGTGGCCGGGGCCAGGCCCGGGCCGGGCCCGCCGGGCCGGGGCTTCTTGCGCCTTCTACTCTCTCTCTCCAGCGCAGCGGCACAGATTCCAAGCTGCTGCAAAAAAGAGCCGTGAGCAGCTGAAAACAACTATAATTTGCTGCACAACTGAACTTGAAGCGGCTCTGGGAGACTGGCGAGTCTTCCCTCTCTACGTGGCTCTGGGCAGATCAGCGGAGCTTCCTGCTTTCTGAAGCCAGCACCGAACTGAAGGAGACACCATGCAGCCAGCAGCACAAANCTGCAAAATTCATGAGAGAGATGTTTTTTTTCACAGCAGCAGATTTTTTCTCTAGGCAAAATCTAGTTTTTGCTTCTAACAGTTTGGAAACCACGCTAAGCAGAAAGCACCTCTTATCCTCTCAAATATAGAAGAGACTTTTAAAGACTGTAATACTGACCTGAAATCACATGTTTGTTATCTTTTTGTGCAGCGTAGAAGAAGAGGGGAGCGTTTGGAAGAGAAAGGGGGGGTTTGTTTTAAGTTCATATTATTTTCTTTTACCTTTAATTCTGTTAGTAATAAACCTCTTTATATTCTTTAAAGTGTTGAGCCTGCTTTTTGCCCACTCCTAACCTCTTACCTCACAGAGAGTAAAGTCAGCAAACGAAACTGCTACACTTAAATTAGTGTTTCTGCCTAGTTTCGAAATTAAAACCCATGTCACATGACCTGAAGATTTGGGGATCCAAATTTATTTCAAGAGAAATATGTATCATAATTATTGTCAGCTAAAGGCCAAACTCTTTGCTCACTAGACATAAAACTGTGCTGCTGGGACATCAGTAGGAGTCACTTCTTAGAACAGTACTTGTTTTGGAGTTTGCTGAGTAACTGCCAAGTGAAAACAGCTCATTTTCAGGTTAACAATATAGTTTTGTAATTTAGAAAGAATTCCTGTCATGCAAATTGGTGAGCTACCATAGCTGTTACCAGAGAATCTGGACCACTGCCCTGGAACAATAAATTGCAGCTAACTAGCATAGCAAAACTTCATCTGCTAAGTGCAAAATGAACAAGATTGCTTGTGTGCTCACAGACTGATGACATAGATATATATACTTTACAAGGATGCCTTGAAATCTTCAGTTGTTACAGATTCAGCTTTAGCTCTTATTTTCATACAATGCCTGTGCAAGTCAATACAGCATAGTGGTTGAAAACTTTAAATTGAGAAGTGAGTTTAAATCTCCTCATTTACTCCTTTGAGAGTGCAATGTAATGCGAGTTGTCCTCATCCCAGCTACAAACAGGAGCTGGAACACAGCATGGTTCTTATTACAATCAATAGATGCAGTCTGCACAGTCATCTTCCAGAAATGTCTCCATGCCCTTCAGCACAGCACATGGGGGTAATCCTGCTTGTATTGCAGAAACATATTAAATAGAAAAATAAATTTTTCACAAAAGTCAACTGAAACTTTTGTTAGCCTTAAAACCCCTCGAGCTGATGGAACTGGAGTTTTTGACAGCTTCCTGGAAAAGAGTTATATACAATTAGAACAACGACTCCACCGAGGGCTTTCAAAGACCCCTCAACTTGATGGTCCACATGGTGCCCACATGTTCTACACAACCTACTCTTTTTTTGGTTTTCAATACTTCCAATCCTTACACAGGGAAAGCAGCTACAACTCTTGCTTCCCTCTGTCAACAAGCTCACTTAAAAATAAGAGCTTCCACCTCACCAAATTTCATTAAGGTGTCACTTCTTACTGCCACTGACAATTCAGTGATTATGTAGGAGAGAAAGCAGAGCCCAAAGAAACAGGACTTGGAACTGCTGCAGAAAAAATAACTCTAGAAGAGATGAAAACTGGTAAGAGCAGGAAGGGAAATGAATAAAGGAGGGGGGGAAGTCAACAGTACTTCTAAAAAGGTAACCTTGATCACCCGTTTGCAACACCGAAGGAGATGACTGGAATCCTACAAATGCAGTGGCAGTGGTGAGACACACACGGGGCACCCATGGACTTCAGGGACCAACAAGGAGTATCTGATGCAGGCTGAAAAGAGCACAAAGAGCACAGAGACCTGGGGGCTGGGTGGAGGGAGTTGTGTGTGGGTTTGGTTTGCTTTTAGCTTTCTCATTTGCTGACTATAAATAACTGCATATAGCCAGATCAACCAAGGAGCCCATGATTCAGCAGTGGCTAAATATGGTAACATCTGGTAGATACATTTATGACAAAGTATTATTTTGAAGGTCCTTAATTCTTTCTTCAAATCTCAATTACTCAGCATTGTGCCACACAAAAACCCCCACACCAAAGCCACTCCCTCACAGCCTTGCTTCATGTAAAGGCAAACCTACATATTGTGCAACTCATAATGAAATTTCAGCAGAATAAAAACCACATTCAAAGTACAAGAAACTTAATTTTTCAGCCATGACTTATAGGATGCTTCCCGGCACAAACTTATGGCTGTATTGGTGAAACCACGAGGTTTTTTTCCTCTATTTTGATATGGGCTATCTTTTAAAACAGGATTACCTAAAAGACAACATCCAAAGCTTTGTATTCATCATCTGTTTTCCCTAGATATTTACGCCGGCGAGAGTATAACACATACTCATTCTTCAGGTTCTTTCTAACGTTTTCCTGTTTTAACACTTGGTATGAACAAGGAAGTAGCAATTCAATAGTTGTGGTTTGGGGGCTTTTTAATATCAAAATTCACAAGCTTGCTGTTGTGGCAGTTATAAGTTGATAAACTGTTTTTGTTAGCTGGGAGGGTAAGGAGCCAGGACACAGATGGATCTCTCTGTCTGTATATACAGATCCACACAGTGCTCTCTAATGGCATTTTGTAACTCAAATCTTGCTTACAAAGACTTCTGTAAATACAGTCAAAAGAGTTAATTTAAATTCAAGTTATGCTGCACATAGAAGAGTAAAACTTCTATGTATCATCTGTGGAAAAATTTCTAAATATTATTGTATAAAACCAAAATATTGGCTTTAAAAAGATGGTCAAAAATGGTATTCTTCAAATACTGAAGAAACAGGAAGCAAAATACTTCCACTTTTTCATGGTTTTGAGAAGTGGTACCCACCACAAAGACACAAAAAAAGGTCATAAAAACTAAGAACAATGTATTCTTTAGCATTGCAATGAAGGTCTTACAGACTTCTACAACAGGATTTGAAAACAGGACTCAAGCTACTTGTCAATAGACCACACCTCTGTCCTTGTAAATAAGTTTGTGAAAGGGCATGTATCCTAAAGAAGTTCTATTAGCATTGAGAAAGCTATTGAGAGAAATTCCACTCTAGCTATTAAAACAAAAATTCTATAATCTAAAAAAGTACTGAAAAACTGAAATATTTTAACAGAGACAGAGTGACCCAGACTATGTTCGGAGGTTTTTTGTGAGATCCTTTCAAGGACTGCAACTTCTTGCATTTAATGAAGTTCACATTTTTCACCAAACAGGATTTGCAGTAGGTGTGTACCCAGCTCATGCTTCTGTCTCTCTGTTTATTTAATGGGTGTGTTGGTCTCGCACAGTTCTGTTTGAATAAACAGAGAACTGTGCACAATCAAGTGCACACCCACCCGTTTGACGTCAAATATTTCCCAGGATAAACAGTGATGGTTTATGTGTTTTATGAACCTGCATCTTCTGGGGTATTTGTGGTCAGAAAACTAGAGAAATACCAGATTTTTTACTTAAGCATAGCTCACTTGGAAACAAGATAACTGGGAGCACCTGATCTTATGCTGGAAGGTCATTACTGCTCTGTCTTACCTTGAAGCACCTCCATCGGAAGAACAGTCCAGGCATTTTCCAGATACGAGATGTAAATGTATCGTGCTGTATTACAGGCAAGGCCAATATACAGCACTCTAAAGGAAATAAAGAAAGGAGAAGTCAGGAGAGTTTGCACTTTTCTTTTCTGGCATGTTATAATATAGCTGACTGATTTAGAAGTTATTTGCATGCATACAGTTTGCCAGTCTAAAGCATTTGCTCAACACAAAATATATCCTTCAAGTCCTACACCCAAACATAAACTCTCCTCTTGCCCATTCAACACATTCAAAATCCTAATAGCAAAAAAATAAATCAAAGAGACAGCAAACCCACTGAGCTTTTAACTAAGCTCTGTAGTTCCATGCCACACTCTACACGGGATTATGTTTGAAAGAGATAATTTCTAAGTGCATTCAACATCCCTTCCAAACAACCTTCTTTTCTAATCATCCAGAGATTCATTCTGCCATTTCAATGAAAGCCTGGAGCAGGTTTGTATTAAAGGAATTAATTTTAACCCAATTAATATAAGTTTATAGTCCCAGTATCTGCAAACTGCTCAGAACTACTCTAAAACACATCCCACAGAAGCAATATGGCTTATAACAACATGCCTCAGGATAAAACTTAGCCATCCTGCTGAAAAGCAGCAGATGCTGCATCTCAGAATTTAGAGAAAAAAAAAACCCTCTTACAACAGCTTTTAAACAATGAAATACAAAGACTATTTGTGAAGTGCATTTCCCATTACACATTTAACCTGATGACTCTTCCCTTCCAGTTTTTAGATTTAGAATAGCTTCCCTCTGGGGTGCTCATTCATCCAGCTATCTTTCTCTTATTTTCAGATGGATCTTGGGAAACAAAGACTTAATTGAAAACATGTTTACAGCTTGAGAAAGGGCGCTATTGCAACCTTTAAAGGTTTTTTTCAGGGACAAGGATAATTTATTGTCCAAATAGGGCTTGTTGGTTGAACCCTGGCTTGGCATAAGAGAAACAAATGCAATTGATAATTAAGGTGAAGCACTGACCCTGTGAAAGGGCTCGTTACTCTTTGTGCTGGTTTTTCAGTTAGGTTTTCTGCAAATGTACACATTTAATTAAATGGTACAGAGCCACTGGAAAATCTAGAGTGAGCCATCATAAAAACACAGCGTCTTGTTAACATCTGAGGTCTCCAAATACACATGCTGACAGTGAAAAATCCAGTACCATAGTTTTCATCATGTCAGTGACATCAAAAAAGGCCTGTGCATTTCACAACAACATGAATTTACTTTCAACAAGTAGGGTAAGCTGGCAGGAAGTCATCCCCCCTCAGTCGTACATCAAACCAAGCTTCCAGATACGTGTGGGGTCCATGAATAGCTGGTTTAAGCTGCCTTTAGGCAACACAAGCCCAAGCATTCATGGAAGAAAACATGGGAAGCCATGAAAAAGTTCACTGTTATACAATAATGAGAACAAACTTGTTCTTTGTGCTGTGAATCATAAATTTAATCTCATCCTTTAATTAATGCCTTCTGTTCCAAACAAATAACTTGGTTCCTTTCATAGCCACAACTTAATGTAGTTCTTATGTACAGCCACATTTCTGAAATGTATTAGGACACATTGGCCACAGAAGGTAACCAAACTCACAAGGTCTGCAGGCTCCTGTCTTCCTTCCCCTACTAGAAAGGCCTAGGGTGATGCACACTCTTGGGAATACAAAGGAATTGCCTCACCACGTACACTTGTTTTTCCTCAGCAGCAGTACAGATGCACCTCTCTGTTTAGGATGAATTCTAGACAGCTTAATTTCACTTCTGTCTAGCAAAAACTTTGTTCACCAAGAACTTTCTTCCCATCTCAGCTGTTCCCTAGCATAGCCAGACCAGAGATGTGACTTCTTCCTGCTTCAGAATTTTTCCATCATCACTAACCACTCACCTACCTGTGTTTTTCCAACATGTTACATTCGCAGAAAGATTTGATTTCCAAGTTTAAGAGCAGCAATTTAGTCAGGTTCTACTTCTTAATTTGTTAGAATGTATGTACAGAATTTTAGGTAAATTACATTCTATGAAGATCTCTATAAATATGGTTTCAGAGGGGTACATCACACAAAAACTTTTGTGTATTTACAGCATCTTTTCAAAAATGCACTTATAATAATCACTTAGGCTCCTCATCAGACCTAAATGGAAAATGTAAACAGACGTTCCTTATGAACCCTCTATGCAGTACCCACAGAGACACCATATTCAATTCACAGGTTAAACATTTAAAGCACTGAATCTATATTTGTGTCAAGGAGTCTAAGCTGTTTACAGCCATGACTACCAGTCTCTGCTTCCCATAAAAACTCACATGCTGGAACTGTGGTCAGACAAACACATTCAAGCTTAACCTCAAGTAAGAAGTTATTTTCAGAGCTTGACATCATCTTCTTAAGTCACTGGCAGTTTTGAGTGCTTCTACACCAGGTGCCATTCAACAATGGGGTCTAAATATTTCATAACCAGTTTTGTACACTTTTTTGTCACAGTATCATAGAATAGTATGGGTTGGAAGGGACCTTAAAGATCAAGTAATTCCAACCCCTCTGCCATAGGCAGGGACACCATTCACTAGACCAAGTTACTCAAAGCCCCATCCAACCTGGTCTAGAACACTTCCAGGGATGGGGCACGCACAGCTTGTCTGGGCAACTGTTCCAGCCTCACCACCCTCACAGTAAAGAATTTCTTCCTAATATCCTCTCAAAGAAACACTAGAAGCATGTACTGCATATGCACACATGCAGTGCCCAGCTGTAAGAACAACAGAGCTAATGAAGTCAGAAATGGAGCATTTTAATCAGCACCTATTTAATACGGTCATGCTTAAAATGCTTGGACAATAATTTGAGTATTAGTTAAAAAAATGTGAAAATAGAAAAGGTTTCAAACAGTTGTAAGGGTTTTACACGCCACCCCATACAATGGTAGAAACAGAAAGTTTTACAAGGCTTGAAAAGGAAAACTGAGCTTCTATCTGATAAGGTGCAAAGCCTGTTTTCTTGTAGTTCTACAAAGGACATTCAGTAGCATTTTTTCCTGCTACTGTGACAATGCATGCAATTCTGGTACTCATGCCTGTCTTCAAACACTCAGCACAGAAAAGAAAGATTGAATAATGAATGTTCAAATACTGCATCTAGAAGTCCAACAACCCAGAAGGAAGGAATTTTGAGCTATTAAAAAATAGATAAAATATCAATGCCAAATGCTTCAGGATAAGACTGTTTTAAGGATACGGAGTTGGAGACTATTGACTCTTATTAATAGGAAAATTAATATCTGCACTAGAAGGCAGCAGACAACACATATACAGAATTGTCAAAGAAGATGAGCTATGAACTCCTACCCATTTTTCTTTGGAAAAAAAAAAAAGTAAAAAGCTTGCCTCCTCTCAAACACACCATGCATTATACAAAGTTCAGAGAGTACAAGGCGGCAGGCAACCAGGAGTCGTCATCTCAAACTGTGATGACTAAACACAAGTAAGCATTAGATAACATTAAAATATGACTAGTGTGCATTTCCCAGGTGTAGATATGTAGAATGCTGTTTCATAGCAAATAGGGACTAGTGTTTAAACAATTTAATAATTGTGATCCAATCTTGGCTTCACAGGCTTAGCAGTGCCAAGAAAAAAAAAAAAGGAGTTAATCCCATACATCATCCTTCTTTTCGCTGGCCCATGCTCCCATCCCTTCTATTTCATCTTACTCACAATCCTACCACTCTTTTGATTTTCATTCTTCCTTTAGTTGAAGTCTAAGCCTGGATTTTGTACTGTAATATACACTGAAGGAGCATACCCAAGCTATCTTTAGCTATCAAGACTGTGATCTGTTCTCACCACTCCTCCATCATCATATCCTTCCTCCAGGCTTTGCATGCAAGGTGTCATTTTCTCTTACTAATTATTGTCAAATTCAGAGATTAAGACTGACTCTAAGTAAAGAGATCCTCCTCAGTTTAAAGTAAGAAAGAACACCATCTTTTAAGTAATCTCTCAAATTATTGTGCTAAACATCTCAAACATTTTTAGTACAGGTCAAATGAATAAAAATATTCTTCCCAATAAAAGAGAAACAAAGAGCAAAACCTCAGAACAGAATACACAAAAGAAACAGTGCAAACAGTTTAAAAATACTTACATCTCAACGACTGTATGGTTATAAACTGGGCATCTGGAAAGGATATGATGCTAGCAACACACAGTTCTGTGCTTAGATGCACAGAATACCTGAGTAAACACAAAAAACCCACCTCTGCAGCTTCATTAACTCAGGTTTTCCCCTATCTTTCTTCCCCTGTGCTTTTTTTAAAGAGTAGTTAAGGGATTTAGAATATGGGGAAATTAAGTCCATTTAGTGAATTTACTGGAAACCAATGTTCACTAACATGCTGGAAGCAGTCACTTTCACTTACACGAGGCAAAAACAACAGGACAAGCCCTGCAGCCATCTCACTTCATAGCTGACACACACTGCTGCAACTAAAGGAGGAGAGCAAGCCCTGAACTGGTAAGTGACACTGCCAGGCTGCAACCTCATTCTGCCAACACCCAGAGTCTGATTACGAGGCCATGTGCACAGAAGGTGCTCACCTTGTTTCCTCAGCTCATCTTCTCCCCTCTCAGCCTGCAGCTGACACCTTTCCACGCTACTGTGGGGGCAACAAACTGCCCTGCAAGGCGAACCAGGCTAAAGCAGGAGATTTGCAGAATGCTGCTACTCACAGGAAAAAAACTGAAAAACTAATGATATTTGTATGTCAAAACAGACAACCCTTGAGTGGGTGGCAATTTATAAAGATCTCTAACAGAGTGATGCATCAGGGAACGAGGATGTCTTCTGGAACTATCTGCAAAAGGTTGTGGTGCCAGGCATAAAGCACACACTAACATACAACTCAAATGCAAAGCAAGCATTTCAGAGCATTTTCAACTCTTAAAATAACAAAATCTCCGCCATGTGAGCCACATAACTGAGCAGGACTTGGAATTAAAAAAAAAAAAAAAAAGGTTTGGCTTGAATTTCACTTTGTAGCATACGGCTGAGCCTGAGAGTCAACATTTTTTGTATAGCTCTATAATGATTGCTGCCATCTTACCTGATGTGACCAACCAATTCAATGAGTTTGTGGCTGAAGAAGTAAGCAGTCAGCTCAGACACATGACTGAGCACAGAACAAACTCCAAAGAGAGTGGTGGTGCCATTCAGGTCTTCCAAGTGCCAGTACAGAAAGGTAAACACGAAGCCATATCCAAACCCCATGAACCAGGCCACGAAGAGCACAGAGCCATACTGGATACTGCACAGCAGTTTAATTAGGTCCCAAAAACTGAAAGACTGCGACTGGCTCATACTGGTAGGAGTGTTATCCGAAGATTCATTGGAGGCATTTCTGTCCACCTGTGAGATGTCCACCTCTTTTCTCTTGTTTTCATCTTGCTTGAAGTGCGTGTAATGAAATCGAAACTGGGTGGCCACAATTAACGCCATTGTCATCAGGACACCAAAAACAATGAAAACGATCCTGTAGTTCTTGTACTCTGGAGCTTTACATCCTTGACCTTCAATGGCAACTTCTGTGTGAGTATAGTCAATGCCAATTCCCACGGAGAGCATGGCCAGCCCCCAGCCCAGAGACCCCCACATACGCTGCAATCCATACCGGTCCCTGTGTTTGCCGAGGTACTGCAGAGTTATGGTGTCCACAATGGTAACAGAGGAAGCACTGAAAAATTCTCCTATTATGACAACCAGGAGAATGAGCAGAAAGATGGCCTCTACTTCTTGTTGATCATAAACGAGCACAGCTTGGTCAGAAGGCATCGGCTTTGTGCTGACGGAAGCTGGGGTGGTACTCGGAGTTGCATTCCCTGGTGAAGCTGGGCTAGTGGTGGTGTTTTTCAAAATCAAATGGGTACGGTTTTCCAAGACAAAATCCACATCATTGCTCTGTGTAGGTAACAGGAATGTTATTTCAGGATTAGGTGTCCCTGTTGTTTCCAAAGTGACTGGACTAGAAGTGACCAGGTCTCTCCTCCCCCGAACTTTCGGGGCTGCAGCACTGGCTGTGGTCAGCGGAGAAGACATGGAGGCGTTCTGCAGAATTGTTGTTAAAAGGCTGCTTGCGTTGGTGGGATGTGCTGGGGGAAGGCCCTTTGGTACACACCTTAAGGTGGCTGGTCGCACAAATCCGATGCCCAGGTTAAACAAAACCCAGCATAAAAGCGAGAACAGGAGGACAATCTTGCCTTTCTTGAAGCGATCTGCCACCACTCCCCAGAAGGGAGCACTGCAAAACTCAATAAAGTACCTGATGCCCACCAGAAGTCCGCTCTGGCTGGGTGACATACCCAGCTGCTTGTAGTACACTGGCAGCAAGGGGTACAGAGAGCCATATGCAGAATAGAAGAAAAAATAAAAGACTTTTGAGATCAGAAGATCGTTGTTTATTTTGACACAGTGCTTTTCTAACCAATCCAGCTCTTCATCTGGGACAGTGGTTGTCTCTGTCGAAGGGGATTCATTATTGGGTGGCAAGTCTTGGTCCTTGGAAATGCCATTGAAAGGATCAGCAAGCACATACTTTCTCTTCTGTTCTTCTTCATCGTCGGTTAGAATGGCCACCTTATCATCAGCTGCCATGGTTTACCACAAGCATCCAATATCTGGTGGACTCTCAAGGAACTAGGGCTACCCTGTGAACAAATAAAACATGAGGTGGTTAAGGTACCACAGGGGAACAGACCTGCAATGCCAGCCATCAAGGACAAAGACAGCTTCTTTCTTATAAGTAACATTCCTGAGCAATAAATGCAGCATTCAGGGTGGGGAAGGCCATTTGTCTAGACTAGTCGTACATGGTAGCATCAATAAAAATGTGTTTTATGACCAATTCTGTGAAGTTCTCCCAACAGCAGCTTTTATACTGTGCATTAAAACATCTTTCATGTTTAGAGTTACTGTGGCAATTAAGTGCTAGCATTTGCAAGTCTCTTCTTTCAAGTTGGCTTTTCTCCCCCAAGGCTAACTGCTTTATTTCCAGTATTCCCCCCCTATACCAAAGGATAGCCATGATTTTGTAATTAAGTAATGCAGCCACATATATCCGGGTTATTTTGATCATCAAAACAAATTACTATCCAAAGCCTCATGATGGCCTTCAAAAGGTTCATCAGTCTCCTCTTGACACATATTTTTCTAAGCACTCCACAACTACAGCAGAAATTTATGGAAGGCTTGAGCTTCTAGGCTGAATGGGAAGAGAGGTGGGAATTAGGATGGGGCTTTAAGATCAAAATTAGGATAACAATCTCAAAGACATCAAAGACCTGGGAGCATAGAAACACAGGGACAGGCCCTATAAAGGTATCTTCAAGACAAATTCTGAAATCGAAAAAAGGTGGACTGGGAGATAACAGCACTGCAGCTGCCTGCGCTTATCTTCTGCAGAAGAGCCTGCAAAATTGATAAGCAACACGAAAAAATAAATTAACCACTCCTTAGACTTTGAGTGACCGACCAGCTTTCATATTTAAAAACAACAACCCATTCCAATAAGCTAGGCTAGCTAAGACAAGCTTCCTTTTCAAAGAATAAAAACCAGCTCTGCCAGCAGGCTGTCAGCTCAAAATCATTATTAGAAAACTATTTTTGCTCTATTGGTATCTGTAAATTTAACCTAGTAAGATTAGCTCATGTTCATTGTGAGAAAGTTAAATATTTAATATATTTTGAGTTTGTCATCCCTTTGCTGTTTGGGTTAGTATTACTATCACACAGGAACTTTTTCAAGGACCAATGTTTGAAAGGAGAACCAGAAGAACCTGCAATTTCTCCAAGAGCACTCAATTTATGATCTGGACCTGCTCTAGGAATTTGAAGTTGGACAGGATGATCCTAGTGAGTTCCTTCCAACTCAGGATATTATATCATTCTATGATAAGTATTCTTTTGCAGAGCTGCACTTTATTCCAAGTAGAAGAGGACAATGAAATAAGTCTTTCATTACTCATCTGAAAGCACAGTATCATCCCCTTAAAACTAGTCATGCATCAGTATATTCAGTGCCTTTAAATTAATTAATTATAATTCATCATTATTTAATACTGACAATGGATTTGCAAACTGATGCAAGGCTAATAAGAGAAAAGAGACTAACATTCACTAGTATGTTAAATTAATTGTTTCTTACTGATTCAACATATATGTAACAGCTGACAACAAGCCATGGATATTTCTAAAAACAACAGTTCATGAAAATAATCTAGATCTTACACAGTTCAGTGATAGACAAGTCTAAAAATACCATCATTAAACTCCCAAACACTCATAAGGTTTGTGTATGTTTTTCACTTTTAAATGTCATTTCTATGGGATACTATCTGTGAGGATCTCTGGTTTCAATTAGGGAGAAAAGGCTACATACAAATCTTGGAACCTTAAATATTCATGTATTCAAGGTCAGAAGTAAATGAAAACCATGACAGCACATACACAGAGACTTAAGTTTTTTCCTCCAGTTTCTTCAGATTAAATTTTAAAAAAAGTATTTCAACTGTCAAAAGATTAGACAGTCCTAATTAAGTTGTTAGAACAGTCAAATGTGAAAGCACATTTTCTTGCTCTTACCTGTTACCATCAAAAGCCACATGAACCAAAAACCAGCAGCTGTCTAGTGAGCTCCTGCAATTTTCAGTTCAGCCAGCCACATCCACCTGACAGGCGGAAGAACTGTGGGGTTTTTGCTCATTTCTATATCCATACAACAAGCCCTTCTAATGAGTAAATTAGATCAGTCATCACCTGTGCTCTTATTTTCTTTATGCATCGCCTTGCTTTGACAGCAAAGACTCCAGAACTTGTGCAGGGCCCCACTTATGTCAAGGGGATGTAACTGAGCTTTCAGTATATGCTCATCTGTTTACAGCAACTTGCTCACTTGCTGCATCAGAGCTTTACAGCATTTACTTTTGAAGAATAGATTTCCTGTTCCCCAGACATGACAAGACAGAACTCACATTTTAACCATGTGGATATTTTAGGACAACTTCTTTGTAAGTATGGCTTGAAATTATCCTGATTTAAACAAGCTTATTCCTATATATGAGCTCTGAACCATCTGGTTTCATATAAATTATACTGAAGGCTTTTAGAGCAATTAGTATTCAATCTCTTTTAATTTAGTTTCCCTTTTCTATTGAAGTGGAATTTCAATTTCATATGTTGTATGAATAGTGAATACATAACAAATTATGATACTGTTAATCTTTAAACACTTCAGTTGCTGCATATTCTTCTCCCTCCATAATTTATATCGGCCTCAGCATCCATCTTCTTCTAACACATTGCGTGCAAGGATTAATCAAAAAGATCCACTCCTGCTATTCTGACTAGAACATCCTGGGTTAGAATGCTATGAAAAGTATATTTCATAATAATCTCAGTAAATATTTTCCCACACTAAGAGCTTCATTGAATGTTATTAATAATAAAGAATATAATCTTCAGAAATATAACAGCGTCAAGACCGGTAGGAGCCATATGGCATTCTTTATTGTTAGGATCACTAGTTTGTTTAGGAGTCAGGTTTTTGAAAGTCATATTTAGCAATGTTTCAAATTCTAAAAATAAATGACTGAAAATGAGAAAATGAACAAAGTAGTATTGTTACTGAAAAAAATCTACAAAAACCTTGAACCTATGGGGCTTTCCTTCTACTGACAAAAACCCCGTGCCAGTCTGGGATTGAATGTGCTGCAAACCAACATGCTTCTCAGTGATAAGAGACTAGTTATCTACTGGTTGTTTTAACCATTGCCTTCAAATGCTGTATCTTCACTTGGCAAAATTTTTTCTATCCCACAAGACAACAGGAGGACAGAAGACATGCACAACTGGCAAGTTTAAAATGAACAATGGAGAACTGGAGTAAGGAAGAAAGGTTCAGAGTATAAACAGATGGATTTCAGAGTGAATATAAATTTTAACTCATTTGAAGAGAACACAACATTTTGGTAGAGGCCTGTTGAATATAATCAGCTCAGCCAGGACAAGTGAGACCACAGAGGTTGCAGAGTGGTACCATCATTCTAAAAACAGGAGTAAGAGTTTGGAGCTATTTCCCCCAAACTTAGGTAAGTTCAGAAACACACAAGAAAGCCCTAAGATGCACATTGGAAGGACCTTCTGCAAGGATCCTGAGAAAGCCCTGCAAAGGGAAAGGGAAGAGGCGTAGCAAGGGCACAGCACAGCAGCACGTGTGTGTCACGGGAAAGCGCTTTGGTCCTCCAGCTGACAAACGAGCTTTTATCTTGACAGCGATTTACATTTCCAAACCACTACAGAACTCAGAACTGGGAACCAAGTCCTTGTTTCCTCACCATCCCATCACTGCTGACAAGGCTACAAGGGAAAAAGACCCCACTGAAACCTGAAGTGCCCGTTTCCCCCCAGCCCGTGATCCCACCGTACCGGCCTGGGAGCGTGCATCCCTCGCTCGCAGCTGCACGGGGAACGCAGCCGACCCGGCCCTCTCAGACTGGGGATTACTCTGTGAGATCACGCGTTCTCTGACCCTCTTCATGCACAAGTGCATGTGCTTCTCCTCAGATATAAAGAATGTACTTGTTAACCACAAGGCTCTTCTCCCTTCAAGATTTGCACAGATAGGATTTTTTTTTACGTAAGTAGAGGCTATTATTTTTTCTAAGTTTCCTGATACAGATTGCTGTCGCTTTTATATCTATTCCTCCAGCAAGTCAAAATCCACTTTCAAACCCTTACATCTAGAACATGTTTTTTATCCAGTCATCTCCTGCAAACAGCTACAACTTCCCTGCAGACTTGCACCTTTGAGCAGCTCTCTTGGGAAAGGAGGAAGAACCATTTGTCCCAAGAAATTCAGTGATGACAATGCAGTGGTCATTTTAACGACTGTAATGAGCCTCTTTGGCAGGTAGGTAGAAAGAGGGTATTCTACATTTAGTTAAGTATCTTCTTGGCATTCTTGCATTTTATTTCTTAAATCGATCCTCATTTAGTCTGTCTCTCCTAATAATTAATAGGATTTCAAGATCATAAAGGATAAAAAGCTAATCTACTCAAGACAACCTGATATTACAAGTTCTTTATGAAACAAAGAAAAATAATAATATAGTATACTAAAAACTCAGCTCTCCCCTTGGAGTCACGCTTTCCAAAACTTTGGGGAAAAAAAACCCCCTGCTTTGAACTGTATTTCAAATTAAAAAAAAAAAAAGTCAATCAAGAGATCAGACTGGGGTAGCAAATCCCTAAACCTCTCAGGGAAAATACCATGGTACTTACAGCACCAGGCATTGAAACTTCATTTGCAGACCAACAGAAAGTTAGATTTGAGGTGAAAGAGTACTGTTGTTCTAAAATAAAGTTTGATTCAGCATAAATATTCTATTCACTAGGTTTTGAGAATTAAAGTATAATTAAGACTCACAAAGCAGAGCCTCAAAATCTGGGTTTGGATGTATGTGAATGTTAAAAGACAAACCACCAAAAAAACCCGTGACAGTTTGTCAGAAGACAGTGTGAATGATCAAGAGAGGCTTAACCCATTAAATACCTCACAAAATGAGTCACTGTAGAAGATTTATATTTACACAGTCTCAGAAAACACACTCAAAACAGGAATGATCAATTAATCTCTCAAACAACATGCAGCTGTAAGAACAGAGCAGGCCAGCCTGCTGTTCACATTGTGCAGATAAATCAAAGCCAGCCAGAATGGCATCACATTTTACTTGACCCCTTCCAGCCTTTCACTGACTAGAGAACTCACTTTGTAGCAAATACAATAAAGTCCACGTGAAATTTTCATACAAACATTTTAAAATCTGCTAATAGAAAACATGTGTCTTCAAAAAACCTTTTTTTAAAGTCACTAATTATTGTTTGATTGAGAACAGGTCTGCTAGAGAAGGAGACTTGAAAACTATACAAAGGCTCACCTCCCTCATCCCCCAGCTAGTGACATTGCCATGAGTGCATCCATCACACAGCTCATGCACACTACCTCCTTCTCAGCCCCTCCCGTCCCATTGAGCCAAGCTACAAAACCTTCGGGTCAGACTTCCTGCTACAGAATCCGTGCAGCACCTCCAGAACGAAGCCCCACATCCAGCAGGCCTGCAAGGCATCACTGCCATAGCTATAAATAATAGACCATGTTTTCCATTTTCAAGCAAGTTTCATCCCTAAGGAGCAGCCTTGGCACTGCTGCCTGCATCCATGCCAAAAAGGAGGAGAATGTTATGCAAACAACTTACATCATGACAGAGAAGTGCCTAGACTTCATTTACTCTTGCATCACGTTCCCAAGCCTCTCCCAGGTATGCCAACCTCCAGGCGGAGCCCTTGCATGGGCTGTTCCCTGCCAAGCCATACAGAACAACTCGACACACCTGCCCCACATCATCACCTGCTCTCTAAAGGCAAGCAGTTCCTCCTGTGAGGTCCCAGCATGAACACCTGATTCTGAATTTATAAAATTAGAAATAAGTCACATAGAGTGAATTAACTTGGTGCTGGGAAATGTACTTGTCTCAACTGTGAAGCAAGACACAAGCGTTGTAACATTAACCAACATAATTAGGGTTTCCATGAAAGTGAAACCACCTTGTTCTAAAGCACTTAACACTTAAAATTGCTTTATTTTGTGTTGCTGATATGCACTTACTTAATGTGTTGGGCTATAGGTTTTTCTGCTTCTTGAATATAGATATAAAAACTCTACACACTGACACATTCAGTCAATTAGATTGAGACGACAGTATCTCTGAAACATGTCAAGATCAGGTTTATAATAGGTTTAATGCACTTTAAGATAGGTCTGAAGTTGCTACAATAGTGCTAGTATTAACATTAAAGAAAAGAACACTATGAATCCTCACCTATTAAAGAAAAACCATTAAACTCACATCCTAGGATTCCTGCTTTCCAATCTTGTTTTCCATTTAATATGTGCACATTATGATGTCCAGGTAGACTCTATTTGTTAAACAGTTTGGTTTCAGTTGGTATCAGCCTCCAGTTTTTTTAACCAGTTTTCAATTTGTCAACTACCTCCAAGGTTTATACTTGATTAATGATGGTAATTTATAAGTGTGCTTTCAGCTACAAACCAGGCAAGTGCCCAGAGCTGTAGGACTCCAGGAGCACACTGCTGCCAGCACTGGAGAGGGACACGGGCACCCAGCAGCCCCACCAAGCCTGGCAGCAGCAGCAGTGCTGGTCTGCTGCAAGACAGCAAGGCCTTCCTGGCCATTCCAGCCTCTGGGACCAACTGCCACAACTGCAGATGGATCATGTCACCAGTTCACAATTTCCCACGCTGCTATATAAACTCAGGCCCATTGTACTGTAGCTGAAGATTAAGATGAATTTTAGGCTGCATTCAAGCTGTGCCCTAGTACCAGCTACGTTAGTGATAAACCACAGCTTCCTCCCATTAGCTCCTCCTCTCATATTCTCTCTCCACCTCTTTTATTTTTTTATTAAGTCTTCTTACGACTTTTACTGGATTTATGACTGCTACCACAAATACCGTCCTTAAAGGGATGATTGTTTTCTTTTCTCCTACTCCTTGGTGGGTCTTCAGAGAATACCAACAATAAAGTACATGTCACCTTTGTCCACTATTTCTATCCAGTGAAACAAAAACCACAAAAAAACCCCAACAAAAACAAACAAACAAAAAACCCAAACAAAACCAAAACCCAAGCTAGAAAACTAGCATTTTGTAATCTCTTTCCTTGGACATTACTAACTAGGGGACAACAAGACCCAACGTAACGTAGTAACATAATAATGTCTGGGGCAAGTTTTTACTGAAATACTTCAGCGCTATGTTTATTCAGCTGTTCTCCTCTCCCCAAGTTTATCATTCCAAGTTTATCACTCCTCATCACTGCAATTTTCATTAACACAACATTTAAAAAGAGGCTGCTCTTAAAACTTTAGAGCTGCTGAACAGACATGGGTTTTAAACTCCATATAACTTAGAACATCGCAGGCATCCGTAGCAGCTATGGCACCTTCAGCGCTGACTTCCTAAATAAGTATCTGTTCCTACGCTTGTTCCAATAAACAGAGGAGCAACCGACAACCCGCTTACTAAAACCCATGGTATTTTAAGGATGTAAGGGCTCTGGATCCGAGTGACAGCCACGCCTGGATGCTGGCGGCAGGGACAAGTGCGGGGATGCCTGTGCAGGAGCTCCCGCGGGATACGGCCCGGCCAGCGGCCACCTCCGGGACTACGACCCTGTCACCGGGGAGGGCAGGGGGCATCATACGGCTCGGCCGCAACACGAGCTGAGCTTCAGGATGCTGAGCTTCAGGAGACGCGGGCCGGCACCCCACCGAGTTCGGCACCCACCACATCGGCCGTCAGGGCTGACACAACTGCCCGGCTCTGTGGAGGCGCAGCTGACCGGCCCCGGCGCGGCAGGAAGCGCCTCGGGGAAAGGCTGCGGCGCGGGCCCACCGGCAGCATCCCGGGCGGCTGCGGGGACGAGGCCCGTCGCCCCGGTGGGAGGGCGCTGGAGCCGGTGCCGGGGCAGACACCGGGGGGGAACGGCCTCCCCAGCCCGGTGGCTCGCAGCGGCTCGGTGCG